>JAMPIV010011264.1:265000-398336 GCA_024509875.1 Oreohelix idahoensis | reverse complement strand
AAATCCGCGATTTTTAATTATTTTGTCTTGATTTATTTCATTTTTATTTAATTATATTATTATATATTTATTTTATTTTTTAGGTTAGGGTTTTATTATTTTTTTTAAAATCCCTTTTATTAATTCCCACGATCCCCACCAGTCCCCCCCCCCCCACCCCACCCCGAAGAAGAAAGAACTTCCTCAGTGTTTTTCTTAACTTGTGACATAACGGAAAAAGGAAGTTATCCCCCACCAGCTGTGCCTCGAATTTAAGGAACCACACCAAACCTCCACTCTTAGCCAAGTGGCCTGTGCCCATTCATTACGAAAACTTTATCTAAACCAACAGTAAGCCTATACGCCTTCACCGTCTCTGGCGATTTATATTTGAGTCTATTTTTGATTTACCGTCGTAAAAATCCTTGTGGCCATGACACGGAAACAGGAAAATAAGAGGACCAGACCATTATACCACGGTTTTAGCTGCCTGTGGATAAATAATTATCCTTAGGATTTGAACAGAATTCACCTTTTTGGTAAGTCTGCGTGTTGTGTTTTGTTGGTGGGACAATGGGCCAGCCCACTAGAGATAGTATATTTATTAATGAATGAAAAGGAGAATATATAACATTTCATTAAACCCTATTTAAAATTAGTTCGACCCTATTATAACTAAGGTGCCATTTATATTTCCTCTGTACGGGATCTCTCTAGCGGGATTGGGTACTGTGTACATTTCCCCTCCCGTAAATAATTTGTTGATTTAAAAGGGGAGACATTGAAGAACCCTAGCTTTCCTATACACCCCCACCCCTTCTTTATGTACCCCTTGCCTCAGAGTAATAAATTTACCAGTGGGTTAAATTTGGCCTATCTCTGATCACCACCACCCCCCCCTTTTTCTTGTCTTTTGGGACCGGGTTTTGTCTGTTTGTAGATATTATAACGGTAAACGGTTGGAATGGGCTATTTCTCCTCAAAAAAAAACCTCTTCCTAGTTATATTTGTATTCTGTAACTTTTTGATTTTTGGACTGTAAATGATACAATATGTGTGAGTCCATAATGATAATAAAGGTATGAATATTTATTTGGCCTCTAAAGGGGACCAATATTCCATCAGCACCCTTCTCAGATAAAAATTACGACAGTAGACCAATATCCAGTATGCTTGTAATCATGGTCAAAGAATAAATGTAAAGTTTTCCAAAAAATAAACATGTAAGTATTTTAATAATTTTAGAAGTTTCAAACCATTTCAGTAAGGAATTATTTTTAAATGACTTGCTACTGCACCTCTCGCCGTGTTTACCAACTTCCTGATCCGGATGACGCTATTGAATACTGGACAAAAATTTGTTATAATGTTTTTGACACGCACGTACCAGCTAAGGAAATTCGCGTCAAACGACAATTAAAATCTCCGTGGATCACGCAGGAAGTGTTGGAGGCTATGAGGCAGAGAGATCAAGCGCACAAAAATAAGGACCTCAACACATACAGGGTATACAGGAACAAGGTTCAATATTTAATTCGGAAAGAAAAGAAAAATCATTTTAGAAAAATGGTTCAGAACAAATCAAATAGTAAGGAAATATGGAAGGCAATTAACACCTTAGCGAAAAAACGTAATGCACCAGACTCATTCTCTTCCAACACTTCATTTACTGGCACCGACTTCAGCAATCACTTTCAAGCAGAAATAAACAGTCTGAAATCCACAATACCACCTTCCTCTAGTGACTTAGACAAACTTTCAGCATTCTGTAAGAACAAATGTACAAACTCAGTTCCACCCGACATTCCTTTTATGACAGTTAATGAAGTGTATAACTATCTTATTGGCCTTAAGGATAATAGCTCATCAGGGCTTGACGGAATTAGTAATCGAATACTGCGTTACGCCGCACCAGCTATTAGTGATTCACTAACATTTATATATAATCAATGTATCGCTAAAAGTTATTTTCCTTCGGCCTTTAAGATTGCCAAAGTATATCCTCTCTTCATACCTGGCTCGTCAGATAACAGTAATCTTGGTAACTATAGACCTATTTCTCTTTTATCATCGCTTTCTAAACCACTAGAAAAACACATACATAAAGCAACACTACATTACCTAGTTAGCAATGACTTGCTAATTGACAGTCAGTCAGGGTTTCGACAAAAGCATTCATGCCACACAGCTCTAACTAAGATGATAGACAACTTGCACCTAAACATAAATAACGATAACATATGTGGAGCAATCTTTGTAGACTTTAGGAAAGCATTTGATATGTTAGATCACGCTGTTTTAAAAAGAAAATTAGAAACAATGAAAGTTAACTTTAAACTAGTGACATTACTTAAATCATTCCTGTCCGACAGACAGCAAGTAGTGTGGTACAATAACTCCTTGTCAAGCCCAACTATTATTGACACCGGTGTTCCTCAGGGTTCTATTCTCGGCCCTCTACTTTTTTCCATTTACATAAATGACCTTCCACTACACATCGAGCACTCATCCTGCGACCTATTTGCCGATGACTGTACCATTTATACTAGTGATAAAAGTTGCAACACGCTAGAAATATTATTACAAAGCGACACAGACAATCTTATTAAGTGGAGCAATGAAAACTGCATGCAAATAAATATCACTAAAACAAAATGTATGATAATATCAACTAGACAAAAATTACAAAACTCGCCGAAAACAACACTTCAGCTCTACATTGGAACCTCTTTAATTGAAAATGTAAATGAATATAAAACACTAGGACTCATAATTGACCAACATTTAAGTTGGAATTCGCATGTACAAGCACTGACCAAACAAACGGCTCAAAAAAGTTTACCAGTTAGCTAAAATCAAACATTTCCTAGATGAGGAGACACGAAAAATGTTCTATACATCCCAGATACAAACACATCTAGACTATTGTTCTACAATTTGGGATGGCTGCACCATGTCCAACACTAAAAGACTATATTCATTACAAAAACGTGCAGTGCGCCTATTTTCAGACAAAAACCACACACAGTGTGTAGACGCATATACTTATCTTAAAATATTACCACTAAGAAAGCGCCTTCTCTTCAACAAAGCCAAATGTATTCACAAAATCTTGTCACAGAATGCTCCAACGTATCTGTGGCCTATTTTCAAATACAGCGGAAGACGCAGTCAACGCTTAAATAAATTACACATGCCCAAGCCTAGGCTCGACTTATTCAAGAAAAATTTAGCTTTTTCTGCTGCTCATCTGTGGAATACTCTTCCACACGACTTAAAAAATACTCTTAGTCCATATTCATTCAATCACAGACTTTTCAAATACATCATGAGTGTAGATTATATGCCACCCTAATTTCGTTATGTTCTTAAATAATTACATAACATCATATGTAGGATTTAAAGTTAATTTTGTCCTGTTTAGTATAAATTATGATACGCATCTGTAAATCTGTGTAACTGTTATTGTACTGTTACAATGTTGGGATTTTATTTTATTGTACTTTTTTTGTTATTTTATTATTTAAGTAATATTTAGGATACGTGTGAGAATAAATGGATTCAGTATGGAAGATGAGAGAAAGGAAGGGCAGAATGTTAGACGGGCCTGCGTGCACAATTCTAAACCCTTTGAAAATAAAGTTCGTTCGTTCGTTCGTTCGTAATGTAAATATTCTCTTTATCTTCTCTGGCAATATTAGAAATAAGCCGTATAAGTTCCTGGCTTCAAAGTAATGTAAATATTCTCTTTATCTTCTCTGGCAATATTAGAAATAAGCCGTATAGGTTCCTGGCTTCAAAGTAATGTCAATATTCTCGTTATCTTCTCTGGCAATATCAGAAATAAGAGACATTGAAGTATAAGTATAAGCCATCATATCCTTGGCTTTAGAAATATATCAGGGAGTATCCAACATTTCTATCACACAAAAATATCTCCCCGTACACACAGTCAAAGAACATGGCTGAACACTCTACCGGCAAAACGCCCATTAACGTACTGTCACGGGATTACCGTATCTCCGTACAGCTCAGACAATCACGCATGCGCGGCTAACCGCGAGAGACGTGAGCTGAACTCATCTAGAAAGTTCGCGAAAATTCTCGATCAAATATTTTTAAACCAACTAGTAGCTACACAAGGGAGATAACAAAAATCTGGCCTGTACATACAAGTATATTACTGTTTGATTCCCCTTGACTAAAATTGTACTTAACAGGCACTAGTAGTTATATTGATTTCATTTAGTCAGAGTTAATCCTTCATATGTTGTGGTGGTTCAAGTGCTAAATGGCCTTCGGCCAGAGATGGTGATACTTGACCTTTTGTTTTTTTTCAACCCAGAAATGTTCTTCCCTTTGAGTTTGGTGATAAGCAAAACAGTTTCAGCATAACAACGTATATCCAAAAGACATTACTGTAAAGTTCCACAAACAGCAACGTAGAAAAATTCAATTAAAGTTTATTGATGTCATTAGACAAACACTGTAAATTTCACAATAATGGTTGGTTATCCAAGATGAAAAAATATGTAATCCAACTGAATAATATATGTATATCCAAATAGAATAACATATTTATATCCAAATAGAATAATATACTTATTTGTCTACTCAAAATCTTGTCTTGGTATCCTCAAAGACGAAGTTCACCTAACGCTATCTGTAAAAATCCTCTAGTCTAAATTTATGGTATCATTGGAATCATAAGTCCTGAAATCTCTGCCTATCGCCCACAACTCTTCTATTTATACTATTTCTTCTTTTTTTCCCGCCTTTTTTCACACGACCCGTCCTTTTTTCACACTGTACAATAATATACATTTGCACTCCTTTCCTCAGCTTTTCGACCTTTTTGCACACGACATTCTGTTATTTCGACTTTTTTTCACATGTGTGATCTTTTCCAACTTAACAATTGGATAAAAAAAACCAGATCACACAAACATTCATTTCCCACTTTCGCGCTTATAAAACCCATTCATTATTATCTGGGACTCACCTACGTTTGCCTTGTCAGAGCAGTAACTGCCAACTGAACTTTGAATGAATACTGCGTTTTGTGTAAAAACGTCTTATTTGCTTTTAAGGTCTGTCATTCTTACATGCAGCATATTATAGCACATATAAATGCTTAGCGTGGAAGTAGGAGGGATAATGCTAGCGTGAAAGGCCAAGCGGTCACACGCGTTAATGAGTGGGAGAGGGAGAAGTGATAGAAGGAAAATGCAAAGAGGAGGCTGAGACCATCAACGAGTAATTGCTGTATCATTTATTGCTTAAATTTGCTTAATATATGTTCAGACCTTTCAGCTTGGTATTGGTGACTGTCAAGTCATACAGTGCTGATAAAGCAGATTTCTGTTTTGGATCAGTCACATTTTTACCTAGAGACTTCTTATAGATTCTGGGGATTTCAAAGCATATAAAGTTGTTTCTTAAGACTGCCTGCTGGTTAGAAAAGAAATTACAACAGCTGCTGTTTATGATTTGTAAGATGATTCTAATCTTAAGATTTGCATAGAACACATCGCTGGTTTTATCAGACTAATGTAGACTGCCTAACACATTGGTTATAATCACATCTCCTCACTTATGTAGTTATTGTATGTTATTTTTATTTGTTTGGAGAGAGGAGTTACCTACACTTAAAATGCTCGCAGTAATGAAAGCATTTATAGCTAAAAACCTATTGTGGTTGATCATTGTGTCCGTATTTATCTTTCTACTGGTGCTTCAGTAAGCAGTTACTTTTTGCTGAAAATACGGTCTGTTTTCTTCCTACTAATTTTCAGATGAACTTAATTTGTATAGGTATTTGCAAAATAATGGTCTGTTCATATTTTATTTAATACGATATGTCAGTTGACGCTAGTATGCAAACCAGTATTTGACAAGAAATAAACTTGTATTTTCAGATTAAACCCACCAAAAAAAAAAAAAAAAAAAACAGTGTGTCGCCAAAGTTGATGTTGTGATACATCAGTATAATATCTTCCTAGTGGGCTACAATGCTGTCGGAAGATCAATTCTGTTACTTATCCTCCCCAACCTTTTGTCTTTGCAATAGTTTATAATCCATTCTTTAGATACCCATGAAATCTTTGAAAGTGTTCTCTAAAACCACATCATCTATGCTCCCGTTTATCCTATAAACTAGCGCTGCTTATTTATTGTCCATGACTTGCTTCCACATAACACACGCACTTAAAAAATAATCAGTTAAAAACCCACTACACTGACAGCCTTCTCCTAGCCTGGGTACAATTAGTGTACGTGAAGAGAGAATGTCACACATAATGCCATCTAGAAGATGAGACTAATGTGATTGCTGTATTTTTCGTTGTCTTTTTGTGATCTGTCATGTTCACATGCTACAGAACCAACACCACAGAATTGTTATATTCATCTGTCCACCCCATAGTATTGCATTAAATGGGCTTTTACAGCAGGTGTTTATGTAACACAGTGTAGGATCACAGACTCTACACTGTATAGAATAAAATATGGTTCGCTCACAAATAGACGTGTAGGTAATGTTTTGACAATAACATTGATTATATTCACTCCATACAAAATAATCATTATATATTCGACTTCAATGTTTTAACAATAACACTGACTATATTCACTCCATACAAAATAATCATTATATACTCGACATCAATGTTTTAACCATAATACTGACTATCTTCACTCTATATAAAATAATCATTATATACTCGACATCAATGTTTTAACCATAATACTGACTATCTTCACTCTATACAAAATAATCATTATATACTCGACATCAATGTTTTAACAATAACACTGACTATATTCACTTCATGCAAAATAATCATTGAGTACTCGACATCATGGTTTTAACAATAATACTGACTATATTCACTCCATATAAAATAATCATTATATACTCGACATCAATGTTTTAACAATAACACTGACAATATTCACTCCATACAAAATAATCATTATATACTCGACATCATCATTTTTTGAGCTTCTTATGAAGCATGGATTCTTCTTTTTCCTCGTTCGTCCTGAAAAGGACGTTGGTTGCGCTGTGTCCGTTTACAGCGCAGCTGCGATATTTTCGCCTTTCGGCCGGCACATCCGACTTCAGCACAGCATTTTTTGGGACCGGGTTTGCCTTCCCTCTTCGATCCCTACTCTCTCGGCCAGACTGCAGTGATGCAGCTTGTTTCCAGGACCACCACTTGGAGGTGGAGTAGAGTCTTGGTCAGCTCCGGTTCGCTGACCCTGACGCAAGCAGTCAAGCTGAGTCGCTGACTGCATTCATTTCGTTTGCTGCGTCTTCGGTCCCAAGGCATGGATTAACCACTGCAACAAGTCCCACATGAAGCCTGCACGATGCAGTTACAAGTTCTGGTAGTAGTGGTCCTTGTATAAATGTGTTTTACATGATGAGGTTGTCTGGTAGCAGTGGTCCTTGTAGAAATATGTTTTACATGATGAGGTTGTCTGGTAGTAGTGGTCCTTGTATAAATGTGTTTTACATGAAAGGTTGTCTGGTAGCAGTGGTCCTTGTAAAAATGTGTTTTACATGATGAGGTTGTCTGGTAGCAGTGATCCTTGTAGAAATGTGTTTTACATGATGAGGTTGTCTGGTAGTAGTGGTCCTTGTAGAAATGTGTTTTACATGATGAGGTTGTCTAATAGTAGTGGTTCTTGTAGAAATGTGTTTTACATGATGAGGTTGCCTGGTAGTAGTGGTCCTTGTAGAAATGTGTTTTACATGATGAGGTTGTCTGGTAGTAGTGGTTCTTGTAGAAATGTGTTTTACATGATGAGGTTGTCTGGTAGCAGTAATCCTTGTAGAAATGTGTTTTACATGATGAGGTTGTCTGGTAGTAGTGGTCCTTGTAGAAATGTGTTTTACATGATGAGGTTGTCTGGTAGTAGTGGTCCTTGTAGAAATGTGTATTACATGATGAGGTTGTCTGGTAGCAGTGATCCTTGTAGAAATGTGTTTTACATGATGAGGTTGTCTGGTAGTAGTGGTCCTAGTAGAAATGTGTTTTACATGATGAGGTTGTCTGGTAGTAGTGGTCCTAGTAGAAATGTGTTTTACATGATGAGGTTGTCTGGTAGTAGTGGTCCTAGTAGAAATGTGTTTTACATGATGAGGTTGTCTGGTAGCAGTGGTCCTTGTAGAAATGTGTTTTACATGATGAGGTTGTCTGGTAGCAGTGATCCTTGCAGAAATGTGTTTTACATGATGAGGTTGTCTGGTAGTAGTGGTCCTAGTAGAAATGTGTTTTACATGATGAGGTTGTCTGGTAGTAGTGTTCCTAGTAGAAATGTGTTTTACATGATGAGGTTGTCTGGTAGCAGTGGTCCTTGTAGAAATGTGTTTGAATGATGAGGTTGTCTGGTAGCAGTGGTCCTTGTAGAAATGTGTTTTACATGATGAGGTTGTCTGGTAGCAGTGGTCCTTGTAGAAATGTGTTTTACATGATGAGGTTGTCTGGTAGTAGTGGTTCTTGTAGAAATGTGTTTTACATGATGAGGTTGTCTGGTAGTAGTGGTCCTTGTAGAAATGTGTTTTGCATGATGAGGTTGTCTGGTAGTAGTGGTCCTTGTAGAAATGTGTTTTACATGATGAGGTTGTCTGGTAGTAGTGGTTCTTGCAGAAATGTGTTTTACATGATGAGGTTGTCTGGTAGTAGTGGTCCTTGTAGAAATGTGTTTTACATGATGAGGTTGTCTGGTAGCAGTGGTCCATGTAGAAATGTGTTTTACATGATGAGGTTGTCTGGTAGTAGTGGTCCTTGTAGAAATGTGTTTTACATGATGAGGTTGTCTGGTAGTAGTGGTCCTTGTAGAAATGTGTTTTACATGATGAGGTTGTCTGGTAGTAGTGGTCCTTGTAGAAATGTGTTTTACATGATGAGGTTGTCTGGTAGCAGTGGTCCTTGTAGAAATGTGTTTTACACGATGAGGTTGTCTGGTAGTAGTGGTCCTTGTAGAAATGTGTTTTGCATGATGAGGTTGTCTGGTAGTAGTGGTCCTTGTAGAAATGTGTTTTACATGATGAGGTTGTCTGGTAACAGTGGTCCTTGTAGAAATGCTTTGACATGATGAGATTATCTGGTAGTAGTGGTCCTTGTAGAAATGTGTTTGACATGATGAGGTTGTCACCCCCATTAACGACCTTGACCTTGAATTAGTGACCTTCAACGAAATGTCTGTATGTGCATTAGTCTCATTATTTATTTGCTTCTTCAAAGATACCACCCCACCCCCCCTTCCCGGGGAATCTATACGTCCCGTGTTCTTCTTCTTCTTTGATCCTTAGCCACCGACCGTCAAAGCAGTCAGTGGCCATCACGCCTAGTGGCGTCTTGTAGGGCAACAACAAATTGATTCCACTTTGCTCGGTCGGTGGCCATCCTTTGTACAGTGCCCCAACTCTGGTTCATTCTTTGCATCTCAGCCTCCACAGTCCTCCGCCAGATTGTTTTTGGTCGGCGTCTCTTTCGTTTTCCTTCAGGGGTCCAAAGCATAGCTGTTCTTGTGATGGCATCGGGGTCTCTTCTGAGAACATGGCCAATCCAGCTCCAGCGTCTGCCAGCTATGATGGTGTGCATGTCCTCTTGCTTGCTCCGAGTAAGCAGATCTTGGTTAGTGATGGTATTCGGCCAAAAGATTCGGTGAATTTTTCTTAGGCATGTTGTGTGAAAAGAGGACAATTTCGACATTTCCTTCTCTGTAACTCTCCAGCATTCCGCACCATAGAGAAGCACAGAAAGCACACAGCTCTGATATAATCTTAATTTTGTGTTTGTGCTGTTTTGAGAGGACATCCAGATGTTGTTTAAGCTAAAGAAGGCTGTTCTTGCCTTATTCATTCTGATGTTGATGTCTTTGCCTGTCCCGCCGTCTGATGTTACTGTGCTTCCTAGGTATGTAAAGGTATCTGTCTGAACCAGTTGCTGATTCCTTACTGATATGGGCTCAGGGTTGCTCACATTGAGCGTCATGACCTCAGACTTCTTTAAATTGATGTTCAAGCCCACCTGCTGGCTAAACTTATTAAGTCTATCCGTTTTTTCCTGGATGTTGTCATGAAATATTCTAATCCACATATATAAATTATTAGGTAAATATGAAGCCTAACAAATAAAATTAATAAAGAGAAGAGCAATGGTAAAATAACAGTGCTGTCACAAAGAATGTACTCGAAATCCCCCTTGTTTTCTGCTTCGTCTGCAAATTGTAACGCTTTCACGTTGATATAAAAGCTTACTGTATTATTACCCGCCTTCTTCAATGAAACGTGTGCTGCATTTCTAAGAAAAACATTGAGACGTACTGCGTAATGACCTAAATTAATCCTAACATTAATTATACTGCGTTACCAAAACGAACGAACAGATAGACAAAAGGATAAAGAGAGAGGGGAGGGCTGAAAATCAGGAACGCATGCATCACGCGTGTAAGTCTACATGCACTAATTTTTTTTCAGACGGACAGTGATAAAATACACTACCCTTTCCCAGAGTTAGGTTTATAAATCATAAAAAACTCTTATTAGAAAAGATAACATTAGATGGGTTTACGGTTGAGAACATAACAGTACCCAGACAGCACATCTTCGAAACAGGAGGTAGAAGAAATTGCATATTTTGAATGCAGCCACGTAGCTCCTTTAAATTTGTATTTTTGGGTTCCTTAGGGCTTGCTGACAAATAATATGTAAAACGTTACGCAAATAGTCCAGGAATTAATAAATTATACCCAAAATAAAATATTGGGGGTGCCTGACAGCATAAAATCATTTCTGCTCATAAGATTTTTTTTTAACGTGTTTGAAAAAAATTTACGTTACAGAAATAGCCTACCATGTAAACTCCAAATTGATTGGAGCGCAACAAATGAAAGCCTAACCACGATTGGTCGGGCTATAAATACTATCTTGGTTGTTAGGGGAAACGGGGAAAGGTAACATTTTTTCAAACACTTGTCGAAACGGGGCTCATTGGTCAGACTCGCTGATATACACACTTGGGAGCGTTAGTTCGAAACCACTTGTTTAAAATAGCTTGATAAAGCATCAGTGCGTTGAAGCCAGCATATATTTTGCTAAATAAAAGCCTGGAAGATAAGCAGATGGGAATTTGTGCCAGTTTGTGCCAGAATTCATTGCTAATCAACGTATCTGTGTTTATTCGTATGAATTGTGGTAAGCTTGAACCATTCAATATCTTTTAATGAAAATTGAATGTGAATTGTTGATTTATGCCTGTATATATATGTGTAGTTCAGTGGCCAACGTGAGGTAAAGCCTGTAATGCTCCAGCCTGAACAGAGGGTGTCGGAGAGAAGTAAAACGGCATGGAATGGCCAAACAGTACACTGACACCTGGATGATTGACTAGAAAGAAATAATGCTGGAAGTGCAGAGGCGTAGTAACCATTAAGAAGGGTAATACTGGAATAAAGTATTTCAAATGAAGCTGACAGTTGGCCTAATGCTCTGAACTCAATGTTTGTGCTGTGTTGTGATCAATGTAACAAGAGAGTTTAAGTTAGTTATGAAGTAGAAGGTACATCCTTCTTGATTTCAGGGACAGTGGTCTTGATGGTACTGAGCAGCACCTGGTCAGAGCTTTGCTGAATCCAGTGTCGGACAGCATACTCCTTGGTCCTTTTAGCTATCAGTGAGGTGTCTCCAGAGCCCAGAGGAGAATTCGAGCAGAGGAGTCCTTTCCTGCCGCCATCACGCCAGATAAGCTAACTTGGCCAGCTGAGCTCAACATTATGTCCCCTCATCTTGAACTGACTTTGTAAAATTAACATTAAGAGGGGAATTTACTTGTCTTAAAATCAGGAACTGTGAACATCTCCAATACTAGTCCCTAAAGACAAACTATTGAAGTCATGATGACAAATACCAACAGAGCTTGAACAAAACAAAACCAGTATTACCTCATTTTACTACTACTACACAACTGACACACATAGAACATTTGTAATAATATATGTCACTACAATATTCATATTAAATACATTCTGTACATAACTTGTAATTTAAATTGATTGTGATTCCTGGTTCCCTTGTAGTTGAATCAGGACACATATTCATTCATGCCAGTAATGAATACATATTGTTATTTGAAAGTTTATCAGTGACTCTTTTAAGATATCTTTGTAGAGTGTTATATGTATGTGAGTGTCACAGTGTTGTCAAGAGTAGTGGATTAAATTAAATTGTTTATCTGTCTGTTGTTGTGACTTACACTTCATCATACACATACCCTAGACACATAACGTAGCATCACACTATTCCAGAATAATTCTGACTGAGATATATAGATATGTGGTAGCAAGTAAGGTTATCTATAATACACTACTCTTAATAGATATAGATACCTTCACAGCTGATCTCAGTCAGTACACTAAGTTCCCTATAAGTATTTATAAAATCCCACTTCACCACATATATTGGGGTCTCGCTCTTGGGATTTTGAATCTTTAACTATTAAAAATATTGGGGGTAATTCACTTCAGGGAATATAAGAATTAAAAGGTATCCTTGGGTGGAATTAAATAAGGTTGAGCTCACGGTGCCTGTGTTGTCCATTAGATATATAGTTAGAAATTGAATTGTTGGGTAGACATTATAAAAATTTACCTGATAGACAATGGCGGACCTGGCCAAATTTCGATCTGCTGCGGTTCAGACTGCAAAAGAGTTAGGATTAGATGGGCAAGTTATGGTTGCCTATGTCACAACGGAATGTGACAAATTTATTGAACGCGAAGAAAGAAGATTAGAAAAAGAAGCCGAAAGAAGGTTAGAGGCTGAAAGGGAAATTAAGAAGTTACAATTTGAAGCTGAGGCTGAGACTAAGAGGTTGCAAGCTGAGGCTGAGACTAAGAGGTTGCAGATTGAGGCTGACAAAGAGGCTAAGAAATTGGAAGCAGAAAAGAGAAGACAAAAGATTAGCTGCAGAAAGAGAAGAGAAGAAATTAGCTGCAGAAAGAGAAGAGAAGAGATTAGCTGCAGAGAGGGAAGCAGAAAAGGAGGAGAAGAGATTACAAAGGGAACATGAGTTACGACTAAGGGAGTTTGAGTTTCAAGGCCATGCTCCTGAAAATGGTGCCAGTCCCTTTGCCTCTGATGCTACGGTTACTCAGGGAGCCTCGACCTCAGCTATGAACTTTCATTTAGATCATTTTGTTGAGAAAGACGATGATATTGAGAGCTATATAAATAGGTACGAACTATTAGCTACCACGTATGGGTTAGAGAGAGAAAGGTGGAGCTTAAAGTTATCTCAGGGACTTCGTGGGGCAGCTTATGAAGTTTTTGCAAAAATGAGCAGAGGTGATCAGGAAAATTATGACATGCTAAAGCAGGCTCTTTTGTTAAGGTATGAAAAGAATGCAGAGTTTTACAGGAAAAAATTTAGGAATGCTAAACTACTGTCAGGTGAAACCTATCACCAGTTCTCTGCACGAATCGAGACATACTTGGAGAAATGGACTTCTCTGGGGAAAACCCAAGATCTTAAGGAAATGGTCCTTATAGAGCAACTAAGAGAGTCCATGGCTCCAGACCTGAGAAAGTTTCTCATGGAACAAGGTGCAGAGAGGCTGGGTGAGTTGCTAAATGTTGCTGAAAGGTATCAAGCAGCTCAAGCAGAGGTAACAGGTAATAAAAAGAAACAGGTGGATAACTTTAGGGCACCACAGAACTTTAATAAATTTGATCCTAGGGATCAAAATAAAGGTAAGCACCAATTTGATAGGCCACGGTATGAAAATAAAAATAAATTCCCACAATTCGATGAAAGGAAATATGATGAAAGAAAATCTTTCAACCAAGGAAAAAGGTGGTGTAAGAATTGTCAGATGTACAATCATGACACTGACCGTTGCAGAAGGAAACCTGTGTATATGGCAACCCTTCAGGTCAGGTCGACCTCAAGACAGGAGGAGGATATTATGTTAGATACCACTCCAGAAGAGATGAGGAAGGCACAGGCTGGGGATAAAACACTCAAGCCTTGTTTCAGAAAATTGTCAACTTGTCATACAACTCCAGGCAAGGGAGATTTTTACATGAAAAACAAGTTGATGTATAGGAAGGCCGGAACTAGATCCATGGTCACGGACAGCTGGTTCTTCCAAAAAGATATAGGACAGAATTAATAAGGAGCCTACATGTGAAACCAGATGGGGACCATGAGAAGATAGGTACCATCATTCAAAAGGTGGCTCACAATTATTATTGGCCCAAAGCAAGATGGGACATTGAAAATTTTGTAGAAAGGTGTAGCATAGCACATGAGGGAACACCCACAAGTGGGAACATGGATCAGGACCTGGACACGCCATGGGGCAAAATTAGGCCTGATAATAAAAGGAAAAATAAATTTGATAAAGTGGACCAAATGGAATGGGAAGCCCCTTTTCACGGACAAGCTTCACTTAACTGTTTTACAATGGCCACTATGCGGAGAGTGCAAAAAGATGTCTTACCCCAGGATAAGCCGACAATCCCTCAATCGGACTTAAACAAACTGGAGGAAGAGGATGTAGAGAGGAAATCTCTCATCAAGAATTTTAAGAGGGGAGAAAGCCCCAAAAGAAAAATTGGTAGCGGTCGTTTTGTGAATGATAATTCTGGGAGGAAAAATCATCACTATAAAGCTTCGAGTGGAAGAGACCATACCGGTGCATGGACAAATAGGTCCACACAATTAAAGGTCCATATGTAGCTTTGTTAAGAACGTGGACTGATGAAAAGGCAGAGGAAAACATTACATCTTCATACCAGTATGTGAATGAGCTGACCACTCGGTTAAAAACTGGCTGGAAACTTGCCAATGAAAATTTGAAACAAGCCAGGAAGAAACATGCTGCCTATTATAACAGGAAGGCGAAAGACAGAAATTTGGCTGTGGGAGAGAAAGTACTGCTTCTTTTGCCCGGGAGTCAGAATAAGTTACAAATTGGATGGCAGGGTCCATATACAGTTCTAGAGAAGGTGTCTAGAACAAATTATAAGATAGATAAGAAGGGGAAAGAAAAAATCTATCATGTGAATCTCCTGAAGAAATATTTGGAAAGAGAACATCAGGAAGAGACACACTTGTTGACCTTGTCCATCGCCATGGAGATGAAAAAGGAACCACTTTCATCATTTGAATATCCATTACACCCCTGTGAGACAGCAGCACAGGTGAAAATCAGTACACATTTAACGAAAACTCAGAAAGAGAGAGTGCAACAGGTTCTAAATAATCATGCAGAGGTGTTAACAGACCGACCAGGGCATACAAACCTATTGGAATATGATATGAAACTCATAGACTCCACACCTGTCTGTATGAAACCATATTCGATTCCGTTTGCTAAGGAAAAAGCTTTGAAGGAAGAGATAGACTATCTGTTGAAGGAAGGAATTATTTCGCACAGTGAGTCTTCGTATAGTTCCGGGGTGGTACTCTTAAGGAAGCCCTCTGGAGAACATAGACTCTGTATAGATTACAGGAGACTGAATGCTATTACAGAAGGACAGGTGGATCCATTGCCGGATACAAATCAGCTGTTTGCCAGACTAAATAAAGCTAAACATTTCTCAAAAGTGGATCTGAGTAAAGGATACTATCAGATTCCAGTAAAGCCTGAGGTTAGACCATACCTAGCTTTTAGTACCTCAGAAGGACACTATGAGTTTAATAGATTGCCATTTGGATTGAAGAATGCGCCTAGTGTCTTCTCTAGAATGATGAGAAAATTATTGGATCCTCTGAATAATCCCTGTATAACAAATTTTATGGATGATATCCTTATAGCAACAGAAACATTTGAGGAACACATTGACTCTCTGAACATGCTGTTTACTCGACTTAGGGAGGCAAATTTAACAGCCCGACCAACCAAATGTTGCGTTGGATGTAAAGAATTGGAATTTTTGGGACACACAGTTTATCAGGGAAACATGACCCCTGACCCAAAGAACTTAGAGAAACTACAGAAAGCCCCGAGACCACAAACCAAGAAGGACGTGAGATCCTTTGTCTCATTATGTGGTTTCTACCAGAAGTATATCAAAAACTTTAATTCCATATGTGCACCGTTAACTGAATTGACACGTAAAGGACATCCAGATCGCATTACATGGACACCACAATGTGAAATGACTTACCAAGAATTGAAGGAAAAGCTCACAAGTAAACCCATTTTGAAATTACCTGACTTAAGTCAAGAATTCATAGTAAGGACGGATGCAAGTAATATTGGGCTAGGTGCAACTCTACTACAGAAATCAGATGCATTGGATGGGGAATTAAGCCCAGTGGCATATGCTAGCAGAAAGTTGAATAAAGCTGAAATCAACTACTCAACTAGCGAAAAAGAATGTCTTGCAGTAATATGGGCAATAAAGAAATTCAATATTTATCTATATGGGAAGGCATTTAAGTTGCAAACAGATCACAAACCTTTATCGTTTTTAGCACAGGCTAAGCATGAGAACTCTAGGTTACTCCGATGGTCTTTGCTTCTGGCTCCATATAATTTTAGCATTGAGTATATATCTGGAAAAACCAATTTGGGAGCTGATTTTTTAAGCCGCCATCCGTGTGATGAGAATCACCGTAAACCCCAGAAATAATAATAAATTTCTCTATGTGTATATAGAATAAAGGACTGACATATAATGTCTGTTTTAAGAGGGGAGGTGTCATGAAATATTCTAATCCACATATATAAATTATTAGGTAAATATGAAGCCTAACAAATAAAATTAATAAAGAGAAGAGCAATGGTAAAATAACAGTGCTGTCACAAAGAATGTACTCGAAATCCCCCTTGTTTTCTGCTTCGTCTGCAAATTGTAACGCTTTCACGTTGATATAAAAGCTTACTGTATTATTACCCGCCTTCTTCAATGAAACGTGTGCTGCATTTCTAAGAAAAACATTGAGACGTACTGCGTAATGACCTAAATTAATCCTAACATTAATTATACTGCGTTACCAAAACGAACGAACAGATGGACAAAAGGATAAAGAGAGAGGGGAGGGCTGAAAATCAGGAACGCATGCATCACGCGTGTAAGTCTACATGCACTAATTTTTTTTTCAGACGGACAGTGATAAAATACACTACCCTTTCCCAGAGTTAGGTTTATAAATCATAAAAAAAAACTCTTATTAGAAAAGATAACATTAGATGGGTTTACGGTTGAGAACATAACAGTACCCAGACAGCACATCTTCGAAACAGGAGGTAGAAGAAATTGCATATTTTGAATGCAGCCACGTAGCTCCTTTAAATTTGTATTTTTGGGTTCCTTAGGGCTTGCTGACAAATAATATGTAAAACGTTACGCAAATAGTCCAGGAATTAATAAATTATACCCAAAATAAAATATTGGGGGTGCCTGACAGCATAAAATCATTTCTGCTCATAAGATTTTTTTTTTAACGTGTTTGAAAAAAATTTACGTTACAGAAATAGCCTACCATGTAAACTCCAAATTGATTGGAGCGCAACAAATGAAAGCCTAACCACGATTGGTCGGGCTATAAATACTATCTTGGTTGTTAGGGGAAACGGGGAAAGGTAACATTTTTTCAAACACTTGTCGAAACGGGGCTCATTGGTCAGACTCGCTGATATACACACTTGGGAGCGTTAGTTCGAAACCACTTGTTTAAAATAGCTTGATAAAGCATCAGTGCGTTGAAGCCAGCATATATTTTGCTAAATAAAAGCCTGGAAGATAAGCAGATGGGAATTTGTGCCAGTTTGTGCCAGAATTCATTGCTAATCAACGTATCTGTGTTTATTCGTATGAATTGTGGTAAGCTTGAACCATTCAATATCTTTTAATGAAAATTGAATGTGAATTGTTGATTTATGCCTGTATATATATGTGTAGTTCAGTGGCCAACGTGAGGTAAAGCCTGTAATGCTCCAGCCTGAACAGAGGGTGTCGGAGAGAAGTAAAACGGCATGGAATGGCCAAACAGTACACTGACACCTGGATGATTGACTAGAAAGAAATAATGCTGGAAGTGCAGAGGCGTAGTAACCATTAAGAAGGGTAATACTGGAATAAAGTATTTCAAATGAAGCTGACAGTTGGCCTAATGCTCTGAACTCAATGTTTGTGCTGTGTTGTGATCAATGTAACAAGAGAGTTTAAGTTAGTTATGAAGTAGAAGGTACATCCTTCTTGATTTCAGGGACAGTGGTCTTGATGGTACTGAGCAGCACCTGGTCAGAGCTTTGCTGAATCCAGTGTCGGACAGCATACTCCTTGGTCCTTTTAGCTATCAGTGAGGTGTCTCCAGAGCCCAGAGGAGAATTCGAGCAGAGGAGTCCTTTCCTGCCGCCATCACGCCAGATAAGCTAACTTGGCCAGCTGAGCTCAACATTATGTCCCCTCATCTTGAACTGACTTTGTAAAATTAACATTAAGAGGGGAATTTACTTTACACAACTGACACACATAGAACATTTGTAATAATATATGTCACTACAATATTCATATTAAATACATTCTGTACATAACTTGTAATTTAAATTGATTGTGATTCCTGGTTCCCTTGTAGTTGAATCAGGACACATATTCATTCATGCCAGTAATGAATACATATTGTTATTTGAAAGTTTATCAGTGACTCTTTTAAGATATCTTTGTAGAGTGTTATATGTATGTGAGTGTCACAGTGTTGTCAAGAGTAGTGGATTAAATTAAATTGTTTATCTGTCTGTTGTTGTGACTTACACTTCATCATACACATACCCTAGACACATAACGTAGCATCACACTATTCCAGAATAATTCTGACTGAGATATATAGATATGTGGTAGCAAGTAAGGTTATCTATAATACACTCCTCTTAATAGATATAGATACCTTCACAGCTGATCTCAGTCAGTACACTAAGTTCCCTATAAGTATTTATAACATCCCACTTCACCACAGATGTGTTGATGTGAATGTGCTAGTAGTGCAATGTAATCTGCATATTCCAGATCTTCCAATGTAGAAAATGTTGTCCATATTATTCCTCTTGGACTGCCCTCTGTTGTCTGGCGCATCACCCAGTCTATGACTGTTAAAAATAGAGTGGTTGATAAGGGGCATCCCTGTCGTACTCCTGTCTTCACCTCAAAGGCTAGGTTGCTCTGCCCAACACTACACGTAAAGTTGGCATAGAGGCTTTTTATGATTGACACTATGAAGCTTGGAGTTCCATAAGCCCTCAGTATTTTCCATACACTGTCCCTATGTATGCTGTCAAAAGCCTTTTTAACATCATCGAAATTAATGTACAGCTGTCTTTGCCATTCTGAGCACTGCTCTATAATGTTCCTATACGTTATGTGACCTAGATTATTGCTAACAAATTCGGAAATTAATGTTACAGCTCCCACACGTGACATGTGATTATACAGGATAACGAGAATGTGATTATACAGGATAATTGTAAAGTCACTTGTTATTTTTAATTTGTTAGTTCTTCCGGTTATCCAATTACTTTACATGAAACAAACGTCACAATACAGGGACTTACCTGTTATTGTATGACATAAAATGATGTGTCACATTAACACAACAGCGCAAGGGGAGAACACTTGACATCGTGGCTTGCAATAATTTTTGCTCTCTCTTGTAACGTTGAGTTTATTGGTCATTTTAGAATTGTGTTTCTTTTATTTTGTTTCTGGGAATATAAAATACAACTTATGTGTCACGTACTTCTGGGCAGTTTAAGGAGGCCGGCGTGATACTGACCACATCACCCCTAGTGTGCCGATGGTCAAGAAAATATAGGCCTAACACCATATTCCCAATATGCCTCAATGGGCGTGTAACGGGATCCTTTACCTTTAACTTTTTATGTGTCACGTGGTCGTTCTTGCTTTCTTGTTTTGACACGTGGTTTAGGAATATCCAATAGACATTACGTGCTGGTAATACAATTAAAAAATCATCCTGTAGAAATATTATATCCCATACTGTGATCACGTGTTCGTCCTTGACATTTTATAGCTCCAGTCCCGCTTGGTTCATGGCTCTCAAGTGACATATTTTCTCTTAACTACTCAGACAGAGCTTTGAACTTAACCCATTTCGATAAGGGGACTTCACTAAAATGGTTATTTTCACCTGATGTAAGAGTCTCTGTTAGCATAATCGTTGAGGGCATCTCCATTTGGTGCGATCGGTATCTCTGTCCTCCCAAAATCCTGGACTAACCTCTTCATGTCTCTCCTGCACACATCTTTCAAACTTTAGCTGTGTTTGTCTTTTTTAATTGGGAAAGATGGGAAGGGGGGGGGGGACGCAAGCTTGGGTTCAATATTAAGTTTAATCCAGTTGAGAGATATTTAGCACTTTGTTGCAACACATAGATGTTTTTATAATGGGAGTCACATAAATGATTAATAGTTACCTCCCTTGGAGTGCTTGTCCGCTTACATTATACAAACTCGACAAGTATCTATTCCATATGCGTTGGAGCAAAAGATAGGAAAAGGGGGGGGGGGGGAGCAGTCAGTATCTACATACACAATATGCATGTAAAGTCATTGAATTTTTACTAACTTTCTGTATTCACTACACAACCAGACACTGACTTTGGGAACTGTTATCAATTGTCCACTACCATATCATTGCTATTTCCCTCATACTGAAACGTAAGATACATCTATGCGTTTCTTTAAGGGATGTAATTATTATTACAAGGGGAGTAATATGTGCGAGAAAGCAAGTCATAACTCTAACACATTATATAATTACTTTATATAATTTTGCTTGTAGCACATTTGTAGCAAATAAAGAAATTACAATACATTTTAAATTAAGAAGAAAATGATTCTGTCATTTGTCATTGTTATATAAATATGCAGTTATATTTTATATGAGATAAAAAAAAATGCACTCTAGGCTAAATACAAGTCAGTAGATATGTATAACACGAGTTTCTTTTAATGCACACTTACCTCATAAATGGTCTATTGTATTTTTGACCGGCACAAAGTGCTGCCTAAACTAAAGTTGAGACGATGTAATTGACAAGTCCACTTGTGAGCTCGAAGATGACCATAAGCCCCTGCCAACCTTCTCCACCAAACATTATAACATGAGGTGACAAGAGGATCTTTTATTGCATAGTGACGAATGGGCATTAAAATATATCAAGCCCAACCCATTTATACCGGGTCTCAACTCACACATTTAGTCTCATTGAATGGCTCTGAAACATAGAGAACAACGAAGACATTTTAATCCGCAGTAGTTAAATCACATGTAATCGTACGTTCCCACTGAAGTCGCCTTTACTGCGTCGAGTTATAGACTAACAATAAATCATAACGCCTTGTCCCTTTACACGTTATCATGGTCACGTTTTGTGTAATGTTGTTCAAATAATATCAGTTCTATCAATTCTCTACAGCTTTAAAAGGAGTGAATTGAGTCCACATAGCCTGGAACCGAATCAACAGCGTTGCTAGGCATTTGTTTCATGAAATAATCGTTCGTAAAGGAAATATATGCCCACAAATCAGTCAGACACAAAAATAGAGATTGACCCCGAAAAATAGAGATAGACTCAAAGATAGAGCTAAACCCAAACAATAGAGGCAGACACAAAACAATTAAGAAAGACACGCACAAAAATAGATATAAAAATTAATTAACCCAAACAAAAACAGACAGACTCAAAGAATAGAGGCGAACCCAAAAATAGAAACTGACCCAAAAATAGAGGCAGACAAAAATAATGGTAGACCGAAAATATAGAGACAGACACAAAAATAGAGGCAGATATAAAAAATAGAGGCAGATATAAAAAATAGAAGTAGACCCAAAAATAGAGGCAGACCCAAAAAAAGAGAGGCAGACACAAAAAATAGAGGCAGATTAAAAAATAGAGGCAGATACAAAAGAGAAAGGCAGACACAAAAATAGAGGCAGACACAAACATATAGGCAAAAAAAAAAAACAGAGGCAGACATAAAAACAGGGGCAGACCAAAAAATACAGAGGCAGACATAAAAATTGAGGCAGATATAAAAACAAAGGCAGACACAAAAATAGAGGCAGACCAAAATAAAATAGAGGCAGACACAAAAATAGAGGCAGATATAAAAAAATAGAGGCAGATAAAATAAATAGAGGCAGACCCAAATAAAAATAGACGCAGACTCAGAACAACAGAGGGAGACACACACAATAGAGACAGACGGAGAAACATTTGGAGAATAGAATTAATATATACAAGAAAGATAAAGAAAATTTGATACGCGTTGTAACAGCTGGGGCATAAGGATGTAAGACAGAGAAGAAGATAAATGAATGTGGAAGTCTCACCATCATGGTTTATATTTTTGTCGAGGTCGTCATTCATATACCGTCTCTTACATGTTATATTCGTTATATGAAATTATCTTGCGTAAAAGAAATAGAGGCACCACCAGTCACATAACTATTGGATCGATCTCTTCTCCTCTCCGATGGTAGTCAGTTACATTTGTTGTGAGTACTGATTACGTAACATTTAATTAATATTAGACAAACATAAAGGTATGTTTTCAGGCACTCGTAAGAAATAAAGAAGTAGAACCCTTGGACAACAGAAAAACAACAGACGTGAGTGGCTTACCCAGGGTTCGAACCCCGTACCTTCCGTACGACAACTCCGCCTAGCTATCAAGCGAATCACACTGACCCCACGGCCAGCTAGGCATCCCCAAAAAAAAGATGCTTTGCTGGCTATTTATCAGTACGAAACACACAAGATAACACCGGAAGTATACAGTGGGCAACTCAGCCCTTAAATGACGCAATCACTTCTGTTGTTCTCCTATTAACAGTATGTGTCAGTCCAAACAAGACAAAGACCTTGATACTGGGTCCAGTAAATAGTAGAAGACTTAAGGACATTAGTATAGAACAGAGGGTAGGTTTCTGGTATTGTATAAACATAAATAACACATAAGGAAGGGAAACCCGAGGCCTGTAAACAGTAAATTAATATTAGACAAACATAAAGGTATGTTTTCAGGCACTCGTAAGAAATAAAGAAGTAGAACACTTGGACAACAGAAAAACAACAGACGTGAGTGGCTTACCCAGGGTTCGAACCCCGTACCTTCCGTACGACAACTCGCCTAGCTATCAAGCGAATCACACTGACCCCACGGCCAGCTAGGCATCCCCCAAAAAAGATGCTTTGCTGGCTATTTATCAGTACGAAACACACAAGATAACACCGGAAGTATACGGTGGGCAACTCAGCCCTTAAATGACGCAATCACTTCTGTTGTTCTCCTATTAACAGTATGTGTCAGTCCAAACAAGACAAAGACCTTGATACTGGGTCCAGTAAATAGTAGAAGACTTAAGGACATTAGTATAGAACAGAGGGTAGGTTTATGGTATTGTATAAACATAAATAACACATAAGGAAGGGAAACCCGAGGCCTGTAAACAGTAAATTAATATTAGACAAACATAAAGGTATGTTTCCAGGCACTCGTAAGAAATAAAGAAATAGAACACTTGGACAACAGAAAAACAACAGACGTGAGTGGCTTACCCAGGGTTCGAACCCCGTACCTTCCGTACGACAACTCCGCCTAGCTATCAAGCGAATCACACTGACCCCACGGCCATCTAGGCATCCCCAAAAAAAGATGCTTTGCTGGCTATTTATCAGTACGAAACACACAAGATAACACCGGAAGTATACAGTGGGCAACTCAGCCCTTAAATGACGCAATCACTTCTGTTGTTCTCCTATTAACAGTATGTGTCAGTCCAAACCAGACAAAGACCTTGATACTGGGTCCAGTAAATAGTAGAAGACTTAAGGACATTAGTATAGAACAGAGGGTAGGTTTCTGGTATTGTATAAACATAAATAACACATAAGGAAGGGAAACCAGAGGCCTGTAAACAGTAAATTAATATTAGACAAACATAAAGGTATGTTTTCAGGCACTCGTAAGAAATAAAGAAGTAGAACACTTCGAACCCTGGGTAAGCCACTCACGTCTGTTGTTTTTTCTGTTGTCCAAGTGTTCTACTTCTTTATTTCTTACGAGTGCCTGAAAACATACCTTTATGTTTGTCTAATATTAATTTACTGTTTACAGGCCTCGGGTTTCCCTTCCTTATGTTGTAATGAGCTTCCAGCAGAATTATTACGAAAATATTACTTGAGATAAAAGTAAGAAGTTATTGGTAATCACTGATAAGAATATTCGGAAATCTCACTTCCATATTTTGAAGACATGACCTTTGCATTAATGCACATAAATTTCCTATGTGAAATATTTTGAATTATCCAGCCAAAACACAATGGTTTTGAAACGATTGGAGGGCATTTGAAACATAGGAAGAACAAAATTAGTGATTTGACCCTACCTAAATCGTAACCAAGTACTACGGGTGGGGGAGGGGGGGGGGGAGCGAAGTGTAATAAAACCTGACAATTTAGTAAGTTTCCAACACTGTGAAAATGAATCTCGCGTCAAGAAGACAACCAGACCTTGCCAGAGGTAAGAATAGCAGCAGATTTCATTTACTAGACCGGACCTTGTTTAAGTAAATTGAGGACTTAGCGCCCAGGAGAGTTCTATCATTTTAACACGGAATACCGGAATCTGAGGAATTTGTAACACAAAGTCAAAGTGGGAACGTATTGCTAAAATAACAATACCTCAAACCACGTGTAAGAGGCATTGTGAAGATGCCTTAAACTATTTATCTAAGGCAGCAGTCTGTGAGCCTAAAGATTGGCTTTGTAGTATCAATTGAGGGTACTATCTCTGGAACAAGTGAGGGTATAAGTGGCCTGAAATCAACGCTTGACACCATCATCAGACGGGCCTTAGATACGCGGGACAAGCTTGGTAGTTACTCTTTGACACTTCTTGGAACGTGCTACAACTTTCAAGTTTGATCAGTGACGAGTGTGATCAAGTCATATATCTCCAAAGAACCAAACATCAGCTGGAGCAGAACAGACAGTCTCATTGACAGCTAAGTAGAAACATAAAAGCTACCAAATGAACTATCCAATTTTTAGCACCATAATATCCCTCGATGATGAGCATCAAACAAAGTTTGTTTGTTAAAGAATTATTCATTTTTATAGCAGTAAAAACATAATTAATTATTCAATTTGTTACTTGTATAAAAACAAATCTAAAGTTGATTTAATCATTTTGAATGTACTACTGCCGAATGTCTCAAACCTTTTCTTAAATACACTTAAACAGAGCTATACAATAATAAAAGGAATTTCGCTGAATTAACTCAGCTGCTGGCTTCAACGAGCTAACGAATTATAAGGTAATGCTATTCTTCACAAAAGTTGACGGCAGATACTAGAGTTATGCAGCATTGTTTTCGCTTTTCTGAATTTAGTGTGAAAATTCCTTTAGGTAGAAGCGTCATTATCCTCTATCTGCAACTCTGCCAAGAGTAATCTTGTGCGAAGGTAGACACCTTTGAAGACCCACATTAGTTAGTTTTGAATTTTGGCCACTTCTGGACCACTATTGCAGAGCTAAGGGGTGGTAAACCCTGACAGACACACACACAAAGTACTGTAGAGGCAGATACAAAAAAAAAAAAAATAGAGGCAGACACACACCAAAATCAGACAACACAAAAATAGAAGGAGATCCCAAAAAACACATGGAGAAGAGAACTTGAGATATACACAAGAAAGATGAAAGAAACATGACACGAATTGTAACAGCTGGGGCATAAGTCTGTAAGACAGAGAAGAAGATCAGTGAAGGCAAAATTCTAACCCTCATGGTTTATATTTTTGTTGAGGTAACACATATACCGTCTGTCACGTGATATATCCTTAGTGTTTTATGATTTTCAACCTTTACTTTCTGTGATCAGTCAGCTCTAGTGATCTGTAAACAGTAACACGTTTATAGCGCCTGATACAGAGCGCACTATCCTACAAATCTTCTAATAGTCATCAAATACTACAGACTACAACTGCAAATAAAAGCAAACTAAATGTAGAATAAACGTAGAAGTAGAGCAGAAAATTAACATATTTAAATTCATGTACAATGTCAGTTTATCATTGAACTAAATAGGAAACCAGTATTGTTTATAAACAAAATAATCAACGGGTTTTGTCAAACTTACCACATTTGACAACACATGTAAATAAATCTTGAGCTTTGTCAATGTTTTGTTTTGTTATAATAATATAATGATAATAATAATACTAATAATAATAATAATTGCCTCTTCAGTCATATTGTAGGAATGCGCCCGTGAGGTGACAGCCCTCCCTGCTCTTTTCCTGGTGTCCCTTTCGACTTTCGCTCTTCTTTTCTGCTTGTTATAAATGCTTCTTTTCGCCTAATCTGAAGTGGCGCCGTAGAGAGCATCGCCACATTGTGCGATCGGCAGCTTCATCCTCCCAGGCTGCTGAATTTATGTCCAGTACCCTCATGTCTCTTGCACAAATATTTGAACCTCAGCTGCGATTGCCCAACTGTTCTTTCGCCATCTGCCAGTTGCCCGTTAAAGATATCTTTTGGAACGCGACCTTCTTCCATGCGCTGTCTGAGCAGTGTATAAATGCTTTGAAGGCCAGCACGTGACAACACCTTGACATTTGTTTCTTTTTCCTTCCATGAAATACCGAGGTTGTGGCATAGAGACCGTAAATGTAAGGTATAGAGCCTTCTTTCTTGCACAGAGTAGATTGTATATACATATATGTATATATATGAGTGTGTCTTTGTATGTGCAAATATTGGATTTTTTCTCAAAACCCACAGTAAGACTAATAAAATGGGGGCGAGGGGGGGGGGGGCGATAAAGACAAGAAGAAGCTTACAGGAGACATAAGGACGATATGGAAATACCTTGCAGGACATTAGGGCCGAAAGTGTATTTGTTTTACTTGTGAGCTTCCCAGAGAACTGGTAAAAACGATTCTATAAAGTGGAATCAAGACATGAATAATGAATAAGTAATGTCAGGCGCTCATTGATAGCCAACATTATGAAGTTGTAGAGACCACTGTGTGCAATAGTACAGATTGGATTTTTTTTTTTTAACTACGAAAATGCATTTGACGGTATAGACAGATAGCTATTTTGGACACTCAAGAAGCGATACACAGTTCCATTAGAGATCATTAACTTAATAAAGAAAACACGAAGACGTGACTGTTGGGTTTCGTTTCGTGGTGTGAATCAACGTTGATGGCTTGATTTTATTGCTCAGTTTCGTTTTTTAGTCTCTAAGTATGTATTGTGTACATCCGGTGGTGGCAGTCATTTCCTTTTTCTGGCACGCGCCTATAAGCATTAGAACTTTGACGCCTTCAGGGAAGTACCTAGTTTTAATTTTTATATTTTTTTAGGTTCTTATGTGTCCTATCTAACCTTCACTTTCTTTCCTTTCCCTGACGAAGGCCTTGTGGCCGTAACGTTGGCTATTTTCTTATTCTTTTGTCCTCGTAAGACGAATCACCTTTTTTCGATTTTTTCCCCACCCATCCATTGTATTCCACGTCTTACCGCAGTTCCCCTCAACTTCCTCGACTTGATTTTTATCGAGGTTTTTGTACTACGTCTCGTCCCCAACTGCATTATTAAAATAATAACAGGAGGATGACGTATGAACGTTACTAGGTATGACGATGACTATGAAGAATAGAGTTAGTCTGCGTTTAGCCGTTGTGCGAATAGAAAGTGTTTCTAACCAAGTGTGGCATAACCACTTGTGATTACATCTGTGTGTTCCACAGAGTCAAGATGTTTTAAGGTAGGATCGATTCTAGGTATGGCGTATTAACCGTTTGTGGATTTGTGCTTGGTGCAAAATATAAGTGTACGCTCCAAAAAAATGGACAGCACTTGTACCAATGAATATTTATAAATAAAATCTCTAGCTTATGGAAATACTGTACGTCATATCATACACCACAATCTGTAATATGTATATATCAAATGCCCTAAGGATTATTAAGAGGCTCTCTACGATTATAAATCAACCATATCGATTGGAGGCCGACCTCTGTGCAACCTACGTTTTGCTGATGATATTGATCTGATAGCTGGATCAGAATCAGAACTTCAAGACCTTACCTCTAGACTGGAGAAAGTAACAAGAACTTATGGGATGGAAATTAATATAGAAAAAAGCAAGATATTGGTGAATAGCCATAAGAAACATGTTCCGACCAACATTACGTTAAATGGGCAAACGTTAGAAGAAGTTAACACCTTTAAATATCTCGGGTCCACTATATGCAGTGATGGAAGATCAATTAAAGAAATCAAGACAAGACTTGAGATGACCTCAGCTGCCATGACAAGGTTGAATGTGATCTGGAAAAGTAACATCAGTTTTCCTGTGAAGATCAAATTATACAAATCACTTGTATTATCTATTCTCTTGTATGGGTGTGAGAGCTGGACACTCACTGCAGATACGGAGCGAAGGATTCAGGCTTTCGAGCATAAATGTTATAGAAGAATTTTGCGCATTTGCTATAAAGAGCACAAAACAAATGTCTATGTTAGAGAGAAGATAAACACCTATGCAGGCCACCAAGAACCACTTTTGTCAACAGTGAAACGTCGAAAGCTTGCCTGGTTTGGGCATGTAACTCGTCATGACTCCCTTTCAAAAACGATCCTTCAGGGAACAGTCGAAGGTAAACGGAGAAGAGGAAGGCAGAGAAAATCCTGGGCTGATAACATCAAAGAATGGGCAGGACACGGTTTTTCCACACTTATACGCATTGCTGAGGATAGAGAGCAGTGGAGGACCCTGTCTGCTGATGCTTCCACCATGGCACCCCTACGACCCATGACGGGTTACGGGCTGAGATGTTGATGAAGGATTATTAGAGACACAGTTCACGTTAATGTGACAGTATTCTTGGGCATACCACGGCTGAATTATATTACAACAGAGGTAAATGATCTTCGTAATTCAATGGGAATCGGAGTGGCTAAGAGGTAAGAAGTAAACCTCTAATTCTAAAGGTACTGGGTTCCCTCCCTACAGGGAATAAAACTGGTGGAATTTTGTTTTAAACCAGGGTTACTAATGATATCATTCTATCCCCCCCCCCTCCTCCGACCTCCTGAGTGGTGATTTTCAATAAGTACTAAATAATAAGTTTAATATGCAAGTAGCGCACATTAAAACTCCGTCGGCAGTTGGAACTCATTTAGAGTAGGCCGCAGGGCCGCTGTCATAGCAAAATTTAAAAATTCGGAAAACTGCCCATTACACACATTTTTATAGAAGGTGTGTTTTCGGTATTTAGGATCCTCACCGGTGCTATTTAATTTGTGCATTGTGCTGAGATCCTCTTGTGTGATCTAAGAGAGGAGATCGGAGCACTGATAGAGCTATACGTGTGTAAAGAAAATGGCCCTTAAAACCAAATACAAATAAAACCATAATTCACAAATGAATACACCGTCTCATTGAAAAACAGCGTCAAGACAGCTCCATAATAAAATGTAAACCCACTTTGCTTGTGTACTGATTTAACAGTGTCATGAGTATGGAAGTAGATTATGTTTGAGTTTAGACAAAGTATGAATGAGTAGTATGAAAGTAGATACAGATAGAGTCACTAATCACTAAGTAAGTAATAAAACCTGATTATTTATAAAAATAGCAATGCTATTATCGTCAGTATTTACAAAATAGCAATATTCTTTACAGTAATTACTATACACAGACAAAGTGAAAAAGTGAAGTAACATTTACAGCCTAGGCAGTCACTACTGCAATATTATACACAGACTCGCACCTTCCGTCTTAAGAACAACACTCTTACATTAACACCTTAGTGATTTTGAAGTGTAACGCACTTAATAGAATTCAGAGTTCTCATGTCAAAATTTATCTTAAGGAAAAATGTATAGATATATTTAAGATGCAACAAAGTAACGAGCGATCTCAATTTTATATAATTAAGTTAAAACACCTAGTGGCCTGCACTACTGCATTAAATAAGTAAGTGTGCTTACCGAATAAAAGAATATTCCTAAACACAATACAACTGTTATTTGCTACGGCGCAGAATATCACTTTGTAACGTCGCAGAATTCTTTGGAGACAATGCCGATGTCTAGCTTATGCTTATATAGTTAGATACAATCTACAGGTCTTCAGGCGTGGGGTTGTACGTGCATTGATGTAAGGACCTGGGGAGTTGGTTCACTGGCGTCTCTTGATAAAAGAAAGCTGTGACACACTGGCGGACACACGACAGACGTCGGGCGCTTTCCTGTGTCCAGTTTCTCTCTGAGTCAAAGAATCAGGGAACTTTGCAGTCACCCACAAGAAAGGAGACTAAAAGGATCTTTAGCTGGGTACCGATGCACATGTGCAAAGGGGTGGAATTTAGCCAGTCCAACATAAGAGTGACATGACGATGTCCAGAAGTAGAGCTGTAGGAGCTATTATAAAGAAACAATGGGAGGTGATAAAAAAGAGAATAAGACAGAGGCGGACTACTCAGCTAATAGAGACAGTGATTCACATTCATATTATGACAAATAGTAAAAAGTTAAGTAAGCATTATATTAAAACAAAATAAGAGACGGTAAATACTGAGCTTGGTAGTTTTGTTTTAGTCAAATTTCAGCGTGATTGTTTTAAACATTGTCCTTAATAGAGAAAACGAATAAGAAATAGCAAATGATAACTGAGAATAGAAGAAGCTGAATAACAATTACCACCAGCAATTAGTCTGTTTGTGTCATAATGTGTTTTATTAATCTCTATTATCAAATCACAAGTAAATCTTATCAGTAATATAGACACAGCTGAAGGAACAGAAAGGGACATACACTTTAGAGAAAAAAAAAACAAGCCAGAGAAGCCATGATGTGTTGTTGCTATTCTTCTGTACAAAATATATTTATCAATAATTTTTGGAGCTGGTCTATTTAGGGGTACCGGGTACCTCGAAAATTTCCGTCAAACTCCTTATGTGGTCCTTCAAAATGTGGAACAATTTTTAACTCTTGCTCTTGACGAGTCCGTTTGATTGCTTGCATGTCCTTCTTCTTTTTCTTTGATCCTTAGCCGCCGAGTGTTAAAGCAGTCAGAGGCCATCATGCCTTGTGGTGTCATGTAGGGCAGCAACAAACTGCCTCACGTTGTTCGGTCGGTGGTCATCCTTCATGCAGTGCCCCACTTCTGGTTCATTCTTTGCATCTCGGCCTCCACATATCTCTATCTTCATCATGTATCAATCAAGTACTATATATTAATATTGACGTTTTTGTGGTTTAAAATGTTTACAGGATTGGGTAACCCACCCCATATTTAACCCTTCTCATTCGCTCTTTACGAGTTGAAGATAGGTCACAGTGTTACTATTTTAAGCTCCCCTTCCGGGATCCGAACAAATACTAGAGTGGAACTTAGCTCTTTACACTGGATATATGAACTAGACAAAGATTCACTTTAAACATTGATGAGGCTTTATAGAGTCCCACCTGTGATGAATTTACCGTGATACAACGTTAAAATATCTCAAGTTATAAAGATAACGAGTAGGATAACATGTAAGGATAAAATAATGCGTAAGATACTAGGAGACATGCTCGCCTATGCACGCATTTCCTACCGCCATTGAAACTAACTAGTTAGACATGCAGACGAAACGGTACCCTTCTAGACGGGAGGGAAACGGAGATAAAAATCATTATGACGGTCTGAACACGTGTTTGAATCTAAAAAAAAAAGACGCAATTGTAGTTTAAAAGAAAAAAATCACGCCCCTAGTTAACACAATGTAAGGAAATGGACAGAAAAAGACCTTAGCTCTTGTTAGAAACAGTCGTATCTTAGACGTTTTACCGTACTTGGTTGTTTTATTCGAATATAGCGGCAAAGGCCATGCCCAAGGTTCAAAACAAGATTCAAAAACTAACCTTGAGAAAAGTAGGTTTTTCTTTAATAATAAAGTTATGAAAATAAAACCTAGCTAGTTTGATAGCCCATCTTAAGCTGACAAATAATATACTTTTAATTATACAGACGGACAGATAACAAGGAAGATATTGACGAAGGACCTTATTGTTCCTATCAGACTAGCGAATAGTATTGTTGTGCATACTTCACTAAAGTTACAATTTTTCGTCCTTGAGACAAGAAAATGCAAAATCAAACTGCAATGAACTAGCGGGGCTAGGTCGGGAGATTGTAGCTAAAAATAACTTAGGAGGCAGGTTCGTGCAGTTTTTACAGGTATTTAGTCCAAAAAACAAGTGTAATTTTAGGAAAAGATAAGGAAAAGATAAAATGTGACAGACGTACAGTTGAGAAATTAAGATGTACTTTTGTCTTTATTTTCAAAATTTAAATTGAAAAGCTTGGTCTTTCGATCTGATTGGCCAACGCAATATTATATTAGCGGGATAGAGACGCACATTTTTGCCATTCGATAGAAATCTGTCCTATAACACAGTTCTAAACTGCTAATGGTGTTTTTCCAGTAAAAAATACATGTATTCAGTGGAACGCCATACTATAGCCAGCAGCTCAGCTGCGTTTTGCTAGTATTAACTGTGTTCTCAATTCTGAATTTTAAAGTTTCTGTTTTGGGCACTAAGTGGTGCCAAAGGCTTTTGAAAGAGTACACAAGCAGATGTCTGTGCCTCATAACATTGGTGTATGTGCCGCCTAACATTGGTGTCTGTGCAGCCTGACTTTTTTACTCCAGCTAAGGAGAGGAGTGGGCCATAAGAATCCCGCACCAGATCGTCTCAGGCGAGATAAGTGAACCTCCTGGCTTGCTGGAGATTCACAACTCTTCCACCCTCAATTAAAGAAATAACTATCGAAAAATATAACATTTACTTCAGTCTATAAGTCAATGGACAATGATTGTTGTAGTCACATTCTGGGCGTGATGACGCCACCCCAACGAAACATCCAGTGCTAGTTCTCCCAAAGACATAGATAGTCGTAATATTAACTATTCTTATAATATACCTATGTACACAAATTACAATTTATTATGCCACATATATATGCATTTCATTAATAAATTCACATCATTACATATGTTCTGACCAAAATAAAAATTCGTTGAGAACAAATAAATTTAAAAAGATTTTAAAACTTAAACTTAAACAGCCAGAGTTAGTTCATTGTATTGTAGAGTTTATTATTATTGTTAGACTTCTTGATTACATGTTTGTGTCTGTATATTACATTGACTACACATTACATTTCAGTACCCTAGACTTTTTAACGTAGCTAACATTCATTATAGTAAAACAAGTCTGTTTGAGGTCGTAAGTGGTAGTAGAAAGGCCTTCTGTAATTCCCATATACTTTTATCTCAGGAGCCTTCACAGCTGACCTCATACAGTACACTAGGTAACATAACAACCATACAATAACATCAAAAACCACTACAAATATTGGGGTCTTGTCCGGGGATTAAGTTTATCAAAAGATAGTAGGATCTCCTGGTGTGGGAATTAAACTAGTGGGGACAGAGTTGTATAAATTTAAAAGTGTCCCTTAAAATAAAAAGTGAAAAATAAAAGTTGATGAATCTTCACAGCCAGTGGTAATTAGTTAATTAATTAATTGATTGATATATTACCTTGGTAATTAGATACTTAGAATTACCTTAGTCATTATATAATTAGTATTACCTTAGTCATTATATACTTAAAATTACCTTAGTCATTGCTAAATTGTATGTGAGCATGGCTGACCTGGCAAAATTTAGATCGGCTGCTGTGCTGACGGCGAAGGAGATGAACATGGAGGGTCAGGTTTTAATACAGTACGTAACTGCAGAATGTGACAAGTATATTGAAAGGGAAGATAGGAGGTTAGCTGAAGAGAAGAGGTTACAAATTGAGGCTGATAAAGAACTTAAGAGGTTACAAATTGAGGCTGACAAGGAGGCAAAAGCATTGGAGGCAGAAGAAAAACGACAGCAAAGGGAGGCAGAAGAAAAGAGATTGACTGCCGAAAGGGAGGCAGAAGAAAAGAGATTGACTGCCGAAAGGGAAGCAGAAGATAGAAGATTACAAAGGGAGCACGAATTACGACTAAGGGAGCTGGATTTACAAGGCCATGCTCCTGAAAATGGTGCCAGCCCTTTTGCCTCAGATGCTACGCCTAGTCAGGGAGCCTCAACATCAGCTATGGGGTTTCATTTAGACCATTTTGTTGAGAAAGACGATGACATCGAGGGGTACCTCAGTAGATTCGAATTATTAGCTACTACGTATGGGTTAGAGAGAGAGAGGTGGAGTCTTAAGTTATCCCAGGGACTTAGAGGTACTTCTTATGAAGTCTTCGCTAAGATGAATAGAGACGACCAAGACAATTATGACATGCTAAAGCAGGCTTTGTTATTGAGGTATGAAAAGAATGGTGAATTTTATCGTAAGAAGTTTAGAAATGCCAAACTGTTGTCTGGGGAGACATACCACCAATTCTCTGCCAGACTGGAAACCTATTTGGAGAAATGGACTGCTCTGGGGAAGACCCAAGATCTTAAAGAGTTGATCATGATAGAGCAATTAAGAGAGTCCATGGCTCCAGACTTGAGAAAATTTCTCATGGAACAAGGTGCAGAGAGGTTGGGGGAGGTTTTAAATGTCACTGAGAGGTATCAGGCAGCCCAGGCAGAGGTAAGTGGCACTAAAAAGAAGCACATAGAAAATTTTAAAGCTCCACAGCAATTTAGTAGATTTAATAACAGAGAACAGGGTAATAAAGGCAGGACAACCTTTGATAGGCCACGAAATGATTATCGTGACAGAAACTCACAGTTCAATGACCAAAAATATAATGAAAGAAAACCGTTTAACCAAGGAAAGAGATGGTGCAAATGGTGTAAGAAAGATAACCATAACACCGAATTTTGTAAAAGGAAACCTTCAACCATTGCTGCAATGAAATCGAGGAATCAAAGATTAAAGGTTAATCCTAAAGGACAGCAGGAACCTTATCACCCCCCTGTTTGTGAGGATGTTATTTGTAATGGGGTCACCACAAGGTGCCTATATGATACAGGTTTGGATTATGATTCAGTTGTGAAGTCTAGCCTAGTGGACCCAAGTCAGTATACCACGGAAACAGTGGAAATACAAGGGACGACTAAGGACATACCACTCATGACACTTCCCATCGCAAGGATAACGGTGAAAACTCGCTATGTGGAAGGAGAAATCAGAGCAGCAGTGATAGATGAACCAATCTACCCTCTGATATTGGGGTGTAGGTACGTCTTCTTGGGGAATCCCGAGAGACCTGTGATCATGGCGACAGTGCAGACCAGATCACAGAAAAAGGAGGAAGAAGGTGAACCTATAAATACTCATCCAGAGGAGATGAGGAAGGCGCAGGCAGAGGATAGGACACTCAAGCCATGTTTTAAAAAATTGCCCAAATGCCACACACCTCCAAGCAAGGGAGAGTACTTTATGAAGAACAAATTGATCTACAGGAAGGCCGGAACTGGAACAAATGGTCACAACCAGCTGGTTCTTCCCACTTCATATAGGGATAAAGTGATGGAACTCGGGCATGCGATTCCCTTCAGTGGTCACATTGGGATCAGCGCCACAGGACAGCGTATAGCTTGTCATTACTTCTGGCCAGGGATAACAGAGGATATAAAAAGATATGTCAAATCCTGTCCAGAATGTCAAAGGGTAGCTCCAAAGCATTGGACTGCTCCTGCAACTCTAGGGGAAATGCCCATAGTGGGAACACCTTTTGAGAGGGTTGCAGTGGATATTGTGCGACCTCTCACTTGGACCAAGAGGAGGAACAGTTACATCCTTACTCTGGTAGACACTTGTTCTATGTGGGGAGAGGCGGTAGCCCTGCCATCAATTGATTCAAAACATGTAGCAGAGGCACTACTTACAATATTCACAAGATTAGGATTCCCGCATCAAATCTTGACTGATAATGGCTCACAGTTCAAGGGGAAACTAACGGAAGAAGTTTTTAAGCTATTTCAAGCCAGACACTTTCATTGTAGTCCGTACCATCCACAAGGGAACGGCCAGGTAGAGAGGTTCAATGGGACTCTCATTTCTATCCTGAGGAAGCTGGCACATGAAAAACCGGATATGTGGGATCAATTTCTGCCCGCCGCGTTGTTTGCGTATCGGGAGGTACCACATAGTTCAACCGGGATGGCTCCCGCAACTCTGCTATTTGGGAGGCCAATAAAAGGTCCACTAGAAGCATTATTAAGGACCTGGACAGATGAGAAGGCAGAAGAGACTGTTACCTTATCATATCAATATGTGAACGAACTGACCACTCGTCTGAAAGTTGGATGGAAACTGGCAAATGATAATTTGAGACAAGCCAGGAAGAAACATGCAGCGTATTTTAATAGGAAAGCAATGGACAGAAAACTAGCTGTGGGAGAGAAGGTGCTTCTTCTACTACCCGGCAGCCAGAATAAGTTACAAATTGGATGGCAAGGTCCATATACGGTTCTAGAGAAGGTGTCTAGAATAAACTATAAAATTGACAAAAAGGGGAAGGAGAAGGTATATCATGTAAACCTTTTAAAGAAGTATCTGGACAGACCACTCCAGGAAAGCACCCCCTTACTGACCTTGGCTATCGCAACTCAAATGCAAAAGGAACCACTCACCTCACATGAATACCCATTACATCCCTGTGAGACAGCCGCACAAGTAAAAGTCAGTAAGCACCTGACTAAAAATCAGAGGGAGAGAGTTCAACAGGTTCTGGAGGAACATACAGATGTATTAACAGATAAACCAGGACATACAAATTTGCTACAGTATGACATGAAGCTGGTAGACTCAAACCCAATCTGTATGAGAGCCTATTCTGTTCCGTTCGCGAAGGAGAAAGCATTGAAAGAAGAAATAGATTATCTGTTGAAAGAGGGGATTATTTCACACAGTGAATCTTCTTTTAGTTCCAGTGTAGTTTTGTTGAGGAAACCGTCTGGGGAACATAGACTGTGCATAGATTACAGGAAACTGAATGCTGTCACAGAAGGACAAGTGGATCCGTTACCAGACACAAAACAGTTATTTGCCAGATTGAACAAGGCAAAATACTTTTCGAAGGTGGATCTTAGTAAAGGCTATTACCAGATTCCAGTGAAGCCTGAAGTTAGACCTTATTTAGCTTTTAGCACCTCGGAAGGACATTATGAATTCAACATGCTACCATTCGGATTGAAAAATGCTCCGAGTGTATTTTCAAGGATGATGCGCAAATTGTTGGACCCCCTGAATAATCAATGTATCACGAATTTCATGGATGATATTCTCGTCGCCACAGAGACATTTGAAGAACACGTTAACTCTCTGAAAATGTTATTTGAGAGGCTTAGGGAAGCGAACTTAACTGCTAGACCAACAAAATGTTGTATTGGATGCAAAGAGCTGGAATTCTTGGGACACACTGTATATCAGGGTAACATGACCCCTGACCCCAAGAACTTGGAAAAACTGCAGAGAGCACCTAGACCACAAACAAAAAAGGACGTACGATCATTCATGTCGTTATGTGGGTTTTACCAAAAATATATCAAAAATTTTAACTCGATATGTGCTCCTCTGACTGATCTGACTCGCAAGGGAAATCCAGATAAAATTGTTTGGACGGCGCAATGTGAATTAGCATTCCAAGAGTTAAAGGAAAAACTCACTAGCAAGCCTATTCTCAAATTGCCTGATTTGACACAGGACTTTGTAGTGAGAACAGATGCAAGTAATGTAGGCCTGGGGGCGGCTCTGTTGCAAAGGTCATCTTCACCAAATGGGGAACTGAACCCAGTCGCTTATGCAAGCCGCAAATTGAATAAAGCGGAGCAAGGATATTCCACAAGCGAAAAAGAATGCTTAGCGTTAATAGTGGCAATAAAAAAGTTTCAAATCTATCTGTATGGTAGGACTTTTGTGGTCCAGACGGATCATCAGCCCCTAGTGTTCTTATCTCAGGCCAAGCATGAAAATGCAAGATTGTTAAGATGGTCTTTATTGTTACAACCTTATCAGTTTATTATCGAATATATCCCGGGGTCATTGAATGTCGGTGCAAATTTCCTCAGTAGGCACCCCTGTGATCAAAATTAGAGTAGTTGGCAGACGTGAGATTAATTTTATCTATGTGCATCAATGGTTTTGGAACTTGCATTAGTGCATGTTCTCAAGTGGGGAGATGTGTGATGAATTTACCGTGATACAACGTTAAAATATATCAAGTTATAAAGATAACGAGTAGGATAACATGTAAAGATAAAATAATGCGTAAGATACTAGGAGACATGCTCGCCTATGCACGCATTTCCTACCGCCATTGAAACTAACTAGTTAGACATGCAGACGAAACGGTACCCTTCTAGACGGGAGGGAAACGGAGATAAAAATCATTATGACTTTCTGAACACGTGTTTGAATCTAAAAAAAAAAAAAGACGCAATTGTAGTTTAAAAGAAAAAAATCACGCCCCTAGTTAACACAATGTAAGGAAATGGACAGAAAAAGACCTTAGCTCTTGTTAGAAACAGTCGTATCTTGGACGTTTTACCGTACTTGGTTGTTTTATTCGAATATAGCGGCAAAGGCCATGCCCAAGGTTCAAAACAAGATTCAAAAACTAACCTTGAGAAAAGTAGGTTTTTCTTTAATAATAAAGTTATGAAAATAAAACCTAGCTAGTTTGATAGCCCATCTTAAGCTGACAAATAATATACTTTTAATTATACAGACGGACAGATAACAAGGAAGATATTGACGAAGGACCTTATTGTTCCTATCAGACTAGCAAACAGTATTGTTGTGCATACTTCACTAAAGTTACAATTTTTCGTCCTTGAGACAAGAAAATGCAAAATCAAACTGCAATGAACTAGCGGGGCTAGGTCGGGAGATTGTAGCTAAAAATAACTTAGGAGGCAGGTTCGTGCAGTTTTTACAGGTATTTAGTCCAAAAAAACAAGTGTAATTTTAGGAAAATATAAGGAAAAGATAAAATGTGACAGACGTACAGTTGAGAAATTAAGATGTACTTTCGACTTTATTTTCAAAATTTAAATTGAAAAGCTTGGTCTTTCGATCTGATTGGCCAAAGCAATTTTATATTAGCGGGATAGAGACGCACATTTTTGCCATTCGATAGATATCTGTCCTATAACACAGTTCTAAACTCCTAATGGTGTTTTTCCAGGAAATAATACATGTATTCAGTGGAACGCCTTACTATAGCCAGCAGCTCAGCTGAGTTTTGCTAGTATTAACTGTGTTCTCAATTCTGAATTGTGAAGTTTCTGTTTTGGGCACTAAGTGGTGCCAAAGGCTTTTGAAAGAGTACACAAGCAGATGTCTGTGCCTCATAACATTGGTGTATGTGCCGCCTAACATTGGTGTCTGTGCAGCCTGACTTTTTTACTCCAGCTAAGGAGAGGAGTGGGCCATAAGAATCCCGCACCAGATCGTCTCAGGCGAGATAAGTGAACCTCCTGGCTTGCTGGAGATTCACAACTCTTCCACCCTCAATTAAAGAAATAACTATAAAAAAAATATAACATTTACTTCAGTCTATAAGTCAATGGACAATGATTGTTGTAGTCCCAGACTGGGCGTGATGACGCCACCCCAACGAAACATCCAGTGCTAGTTCTCCCAAAGACATAGATAGTCGTAATATTAACTATTCTTATAATATACCTATGTACACAAATTACAATTTATTATGCCACATATATATGCATTTCATTAATAAATTCACATCATTACAAATGTTCTGAGCAAAATAAAAATTGGTTCAGAACAAATAAATTTAAAAAGATTTTAAAACTTAAACTTAAACAGCCAGAGTTAGTTCATTGTATTGTAGAGTTTATTATTATTGTTAGACTTCTTGATTACATGTGTGTGTCTGTATATTACATTGACTACACATTACATTTCAGTACCCTAGACTTTTTAACGTAGCTAACATTCATTATAGTAAAACAAGTCTGTTTGAGGTCGTAAGTGGTAGTAGAAAGGCCTTCTGTAATTCCCATATACTTTTATCTCAGGAGCCTTCACAGCTGACCTCATACAGTACACTAGGTAACATAACAACCATACAATAACATCAAAAACCACTACACCACCGAAGATCATTGACTTACCAAAGAAAACGTACGAAAAAGTGAGATGCAGATTTCTACATAAAGGATATCTAAAGGACAACTTATAGAACCGTTTGAGATAAGAACTAGAGTGCGACACGGATTATTCTTGGCACAATTTCTCATCATATTGGATATAAACTGGGGTATTAAATCATCGACCTGAGCCAACATAATCGGAATCCAGCTTTACGATCAAGATTTTGCCGATGACCTGGCACTTCAGTCCAATAACAGTAAACAGATACAAGACAAAGTTAATATACTTGTTGATAGATGACAGAAATTGGGTCTAAAAATACACAGGGAGAAAACAAAAATAATGAGAATAAATGTAGAAAACGATAATACTATTGTGCTAAATAAAACAGCACTCCAAGATTTAGAAGCATACATATACCTTGACAGCAATATAGACTCAGCTGGAGAGATAGACAATGCTATCAAAATAAGAATACAAATTTCTAAAGAAGATGTATGTGCATTCGAAAACATATGCAGACCAACAGAAATCAAATTCAACACAAAAATCACATTGAACAGTTGAGATGTCAAGTCAGTCCTATTGTATGGCTCTAAAACATGGAGAATAACAAAAACAACAACTAAAAATCTACAGACTTTCATAAATGGATGCTTACGTAGAACAGAAGAATTGTAGTTGTTCGACAAGATTAGTAATGTTGACATGATGACTCGAACTAGACAAGCGTCAGTGGAACAAGAGATGAGAAGAAGACACTGGACATTGAAAGGAAACACACAGAGAAAACCTGTTGATAGCACTATCAGATAGTCCTTGTTCTGGAATCACCAACGTAAGAGAGGTAGCATGGAAAAGAGAACTGGAGATAGACGTGACGGGGATGAAGAATAAATGGAAATGTCTTGAAACAAAATATCTAGGTCATAAGTTTGTTGAAGGTCAAGGCTCCTTATAGAGTTGATAGGTCCAAAGAGAAGAATTATATATTAACTAGCAATAACCCGTCAAAATTGACAGGTTTTTAATTACAGTATGTTGTTTCTGTTACATTTATTACAGACGGTACTATTACTACTGTGGTCATTTCATTGCAGGCGACCGCCATTACATATTTGTAGTGAAATCTACATGGATGTATTAAATATGAAGGCATGGAGTAACCTGGAACGGAAATTGACTTAATAACTAACATTTCTTTTATGACACCATGTCTCATAATTGTTCGTGCATCTTTAAGATCTTGACTTTCCATAATCAAACTGTTCATGCACACCGTCATTTGCACACTTTTCTATTTTCGGGAGAGTACATATAAGATAAACAATACATTTATTGTCTAATTTTCAACCACAGTTGCATCCCTTAGCTGTTGTTGAAAGTTAATGTTCTCGAAAATAATGCGCCGCGGACCATAAGTGGTCTGAGGACCATAGGTTGGGAACCACTGATTTAGTATACTCTAAGAAAGTTATCTCGCCCACAGAGCGTTTTACCTTTATTTTTTTTAACTTGTAAAGCTGACTAAAATGTATAACAAATTTGGCCGATGTCCAAATTGGTGTGCCACATCCATAATTTGGTGTGTGCCTGCTTACTTTTATATTTGCTTCTATAACCACAAATTTGCTCTTTTGGTATTTCTTGTTATAGTGTGTAATTTTTTTCCCTGAATTTTTAATGATCGTATTTTTCAATTTCTTGAATGCAGTCTCCTTTGTAGAGTTGAGACAAAATGTCAGATAAATAAATTTTTTGTCTTATCGATCAGGCATAAAAGTACATTGCTCTGTGTTTGTCTGCGTGATGATTTTACCCAAGATCAGCATTTCTGTGTGTCTATCTTCTGAGGCTCCACTTTTATGTTTTATTTCTTGTTCGTCTGAAGTTTGTAGAATATCAACCCTCACGTGTGATGTTTCCAGCCTAAAACATGCCCGTAGTAGTTCTAGATGTTTCGAGCCCATATTTAAGTACTAACGAATATCTCTTCGTGGGTCCCCCACAACAATTTGTGACAGGTGTGTTTATAACGAAGAAGAAATGCACGAATTAAAAATACTACTATATGTTTTTAACCTGTGCATTTAGCTCAGAAGGTGTAGCCAAAAGTGCTGCTCTGGTGTCACTCAAACCTTAGTGACCGATGGTCAGCCAAGACTAATTTGAATGATTGACCAGTGAATACTGATTAATTTTTTTTTTTTAAATCTTAACATCGCGAATTATGTAAAGGGCTAGTTGAAGAACATGACCAAGAGTTTTGACGCCTTACATCCCTAAATGATATTCTTATCCTGTGTTTTTCGTAAGATTATACATAATAATATAGTAATATAGTAATTAGATAAAGAGTTGAATTTGACAAAATTAAAGAAGACATGTTAGGAAGTAAAAATTGTTTTGCAGTGAACAAAACTATTAATGTAATAATATCTATGACTGTGCAAGAAAATTTTTTAGCATTTGCAGTTGATTCTTTATAACTTACTTCCCTTATAAATAATCATTAAGCTAGTCATTAATCTAGTTATTTCCCTTCTTTGTAAGGAACCATAACCTAATTTCTGTATTAAAATTAATACAAAATATTCATATTAAATTGTAGTATAATTATGTTCGTCCAATTTCTTTATTAATTGAGGAAAACCTTTTACGTGAAAGTTAAGATATTAAATTTAATCGTAATAATTAATACTTACTTACTTACTTAGTCGTTCCCCTTCTACCGTGAGGTGTAGAGGTTTGGAAGAGAGAGCGCCAGACTATCCTATCGGCTGTCTTCCTCCTGGCCTGGTTCCATTCTAGTCCTCGATCCTTCAAAGATTGTCTAATGTTGTCCTCCCAGCGGACTCTGGGTCGTCCTCGGGGTCTGGATCCTTGGCTCTTTGTTTCCCATGCTTGTCGTGGTATCCGATCTTCTCCCATTCTGCAGACATGGCCAAACCATCTTAATTGGGTCTGTTCTACTTGGGTCTGCAGGGGGTAGGATTTAAGGCCTTGACGTATCGTCTGGTTGCGTACCATGTCTCTTCTTGTTACTTCAACCACCTTCCTCAGATACCTCATTTCTGAGGTTTGGATCTGGCTTTTATGGGTTGTAGTCATTGCCCATGACTCGCATCCATATGTCAAGACTGGGACATAGGTAGAGCGGTATACAGCCATCTTCGTTTTCTTACCAACCTCTCTCTTGCTGAGGAATCCTCGATTTATGGCCTGAAAAAGTCTCCCAGCTGCTGCTTTTCGAGTGGCCAACTCTTCTTTGATGCCTCCCTTTCGGTCCATAATAGCTCCGAGGTATTTAAAGTGGTCGACCTGCTCCAGGACCTGTTCTCCCAGCTTAATCTGATGTTTTCTTTCTTCTCGTGATATCACCATGGATTTTGTTTTAGAGCTGCTTATGACCATCCCTCTATTCTCCAGCTCTTCCTTCCAGACTTGCAGGTTGGATTGGAGATGTGTCTCTGATTTAGCAATCATGGCAACATCATCAGCAAATGCCAGCTCCGAAATATAGACCTGTCTCATCTTCCAGTACCCCACTGAATACTTTCTTGTTCTCTCCTTACATGCCTTGATGACATCGTCCATAAGGAGTATGAAGAGGTAAGGTGATAAGATATCACCTTGTCTTACACCAGTGGTGGTCCTGAACTCTTCCGACTTATGGTTTGCTGTCCTCACATAATTTCTGCAAGACTTGTAGAAGCTCTGTATAGCATGAATCAGAGGTGCTGGAATATTCTTCCTTGCCAAACAGTCCCAAAGTTTGCTCCAGGGGACCCTGTCAAACGCCTTTTCCAGATCTATGAAACAAAGATGGATCTCACTCTTGTACTCAAGGGCCTTTGTAATAATTAATACGTGTGCAAATTCATGCTCACCTCGCCCACTTGTTTTAACTCTAATAGAAATGTTGATATATAAACACGAAGCATATACAGTCTTACGTTCAGCCTTCTGGGGAAACCTGGTTGGTTACTGGTGAAAATGCCCATGACATGTGGAGACCACGTGACCTCACCGGTCACAGTCCGAGATGTGGTCAAGGTCCTCACAGAGTCAGTCGGTGGCCGTGTACTGACTTGTAAAGCTTAGGGTCGCGTGAGGTTCCTCCCTTAACACATGCATGGTTCGAGGGCGCTTCACTGAGGAGGAGTTTGGTCGGTGTGTGCCGGAGCACTATACGGGTAATACCCACACCTCAGGACTGGGGTAGCCACCACTCTGGTTCGTCCATGTGAAAGCTGACTGACGCTTCTTGGGTCTCGGAACACATCCATTTCTATATGGATGTGTATGGACACCCTAGCGTAGCAGCAGCTTTCCCTTTTGAAAAAAAAAAACGTTTATTTTACATAAACTCATTTTATTTCCTAAATAAATAGTATTTTTATTATGATTTATTTTCCCCATGTATTTTCAAACTGAGATTACTTAAATAAAGATATATTGTGCAGATCATGTAATTTCTCGTCCCTGCTTCGGCATTCTAATTTCTCATGCCCTTTCAAACAAAACGAACTTGCATGCTATTTAACAAGAAGTAACTTTTAACAAATCTTGGCGTATAGTTTTTTCGTTAGAACGTGTTTAGAATATTGTTTTGTTTTCTTCCTGAAGTAATGTGATACAACAATGTGATAAAATCTGAAAAATACATTTTAAACATAGCGGTGTTATGCACTGTGTTTCATAAGGTGTAAACGATATAATCCTCTTGTATTGCTTATAGATGTTTTAATTACTCATTGCTGTCCGGAAAAAATGCTTTATATATAAAAGAAAAGCAAAAGAATAGCATTTTGCCATTAAATAATGGCACAGAAACAGCAAGAGCTATATATCTAGACCAGTGATTTCCAAACGGTGTTGCGCTGATGCGGCGTGAGAGGATGGCAGGCGTGGTGGGAAGATTCAACGACAATCAAGGATTTAGAGACATTTAAAAAAAATTCATATGAAAGATTCAGGTTTTTATGTAGCTGTTTTATTTTATACTTTCTTGAGTTTTCGTGATCATATCATAAAGTAGTTGTGTTGCATTTTATGAATAAATCATTGCTAGATTTTGTTTTTGAACTTTTTTATCACCAATAACAAATTCTAACTTATGAAGAGGCCAAGAGTTTTACCAAGTGCAGATACAGGAGTAAGTGGGAAACAGAACATTCAGGCCACAATAAAAATTATGCGTATTACCAGCTCAGCAGGTATAATAATTTTGGGATTTTTTCTCCATTCGAGGGAGTGTGCACATTTTGTGCTTTATTTCATTTGCATGTAAATGACTCATATCTTTTCTTTAGATAATTTGATGTTGTCGAGTTTAAATGATAATAAACTACAAAGGAACTGACCTTTGTGTGTTGGTCATACCCATACCCATTTATCCTTAATGTTTTCACGTTTGTATATCTTGTTGTCACATAGCTGTGTGTGTACAGAAACTTATCTATTCTTGATAGGGGAGGGAAAAGCGGTCTTGCAACAAAGTACAATCGTTCGGGTAGGCTGGAGGAAATAACCAAATCACCCCAGATACAGCTCTTTTCTTCAATTCTACCAGCTGTGAAAAATCTATTTCTATACCTTCTCGCTTATCTGTCGACATCCACTCTACTTAGACGAGGCAAAAAAACACTAAAACAATTAACCTTCCGTACGACAATTATATGGACGAGCTTGCATTCAACGCATCAAATTAGAGCCAAGCTGTACGAAATCGTCTTATATTTTTATTTCTAGTCTACTCCATGATAGTTTTCACAGCAAATTATCTCTCAGTCAAGGGACTATCGATTTGTATAGCGTTTGACCGAGCATGCCATATGTATTTTCCTGATTTTGCTCAGTCACCGCTTAGCGAAGGCGGGGCTCAATATACATTGCAACCAAAATAATACCTCTTTGTTCGTCAACGAGTGTTTACAGAAAACGCAGGCAAACGATTGATAAACGTGATTGCTTCCGTCAAGACTGCTATGTTTGTGTAATAAACTAAAACGATAGTCTGTGAGCATTGTTGTCGGTAGTTAAGCTGTCTGACACCACATTTAGATTTCGTAACCGTTTCCAATCAGCTTTGGCGTAAGATAGTCATCTAAGGTAACGAGTATTTAATGTGCGGGCATGACTCCCACAAATATCCCATCTTTATGTCTGTCTTCATAACAACAATCTTGAAGATTTAGCACAAGTTGTGTGACATACTTGTTTCGGTGGAGGTAACAATTAGTTACATTTACCACATATGGCCTTGTCAATAATTAGTAATACGACCCATACCTGTAGATGAGCAACTCGTCCTTTATTACAAACGAAATAGGGTTGGAAAATTTACTAGAATAAGATGCCATATCCTATGGTTGGCTTAAAATTATAAATTATCCGAAACTAAATAGTGTTTGCTTCCCATCTAGCTAGGTCGAGGTTTGCGTTGGCAAAATTGTATCTTTAAAAAAACCTGGGCGCTTCGAAGATTCCCCACTGCATTTTCATCTTCATCAAGGAGACCAGAGATTAAAGGAGTCCATAGACAAGAAACTGAGAGATGAACAAGCAGGTTTTCGACAAAACAGATCCTGTTCAGACCAGAAAGCCACGTTGAGATTAATAGTTGAAAAAAGTCTGGAATGGAATTCACCACTATATATCGGATTTGTGGACTACGAAAAGGCATGTGACTGTGTAGACAGAGAATCACTTTAGAAATTGATGAGGCATTATGGAGTTCCCCTGAAGATTATAAATGTAATAAAGAAAACATACGAAGACATGACATTCAGAGTTCTTCATGGATGATATCTTACAGAACCGTTTAGGATAAAAACGGGAGTGCGACAGGGATGCATCTTATCTCCATTTCTTTTGTTACTAGTAATAGACTTGGTTATGAGAACATCGACAACACACACGAAGAAATGAAATCCAGTGGACTCTGACTAAGCAGTTGGATGATCTGGATTTTGCTGATGACTTGGCTCTTCTGTCCCATAACCGTAATCAGATGCAGGACAAATTGGAAACACTCGATGAGAGGTTCCAGCAATTGAGTCTGAGAATACACAGGTAAAACACAACAATAATGAGAATAAATGCAGGCAATGATAATTGTGTTGAACTTGAAGAAACACCAATAGAAGATGTAGAACCGTACACATATCTTAGCAGCAGTATAGACAAAGTTAGAGGGACAGACATTGACATCAAAATAAGAATACAAAAAGCAAGATGAGCTTTCATTGCATTGGAAAATATATGGAAATCCAGAGAAGTTGGATCCAACACGAAAAAAAGAATCTTCACTCAAATGTGAAGTCAGTCCTATTGTATGGCTCTGAGACATGGAGAACAACAAAGACAACAACCAAAAAGCTACAGACTTTTATAAATGGGTGCATGCGTAGAATAGAAGGATTAAAATGGTATGACAAGGTTACCAACGTGGAACTGATGACAAGAACCAGACTAGTGCCAGTTGAACAAGAGATGAGAAGAGGATGATGGCGTTGGATAAGATGCACACTGAAGAAAACTGTGGATAGCATTACAAGGCAGTCCTTTTTCTGGAACCCCCAGTGCAAGAGAGGCAGAGGTAGACCACGAAGCACATGGAGAAGAGAGCTGAAAACAGAGGTGAAAATGAAGAGGAGAACGTGGAAAGAACTTGAGATGATGGCACGTGACAGGAGGACGTGGTATGTGTTTGTTGAAGGCCTATGCTCCTTTGGGAGCCGAGGGTTATGAATATGAATATGAAGGAGACAAGACGTCAGGATAGGAATTAGTAATACCGATTCCATTATAATACGGGTCACAGTTCTTAGAAGTAGCTTATAATGGTAGAAGTATAAAACTTCTTTTAGTACACTTAGAGCCACAAGTCAGAAGAAATCTTCCTCAAGTGATAAAAGTTAGGAATATTCTTTAAACAAGTAACCACTGCATGCCGGGGAAAGACAGTTATTCCGTGCATCAAAGTCTGGATGTATTAACCCACTCATAGTGAAAAGGTTGCAAAGTGGAATCAATTTGTTGTTGCCCTACAAGACGCCACTAGGCGTGATGGCCACTGACTGCTTTGACGGTCGGCGGCTAAGGATCAAAGAAGAAGAAGAAGTGAAAAGGTAAGTTGTACATTTTATTATTTTATTTTATATAAGAACTGCTAACTGATGTAGAGTTGTGTTAGACGCTAGACACCCCTAGCATGTACAATAACTTGCCACATAAATCATCACTGTAAGAGCTGGTGACGTCTTCGTGTGCGTTTCTTTACAAGGAACCAATAGCAGAGGTAGCACCAGGATCTATGGAGAGCTGAAAGAGGATTATGGCTTGAGGATATATATATATATATAGTCATAAATTTTAATTTATATTTACTATGTACATATCTGATAATACTGCATTTGTCTTTTTCCGCTCTAATGACATTTTTTTATATAACTCAAATGTCCGGGATTTTACGCTCGGGTAAAAATTAGGGGAAGATGACATGGTGAGGCAAAAGCTCAGGTGGCCTAATGCTTACATCAGGAGATATACGACTTAAGTTAGATATGATTTTCTATTTTATCTCAGTTTCTGGTACTAGGTAGCAGACTTCTCAACGCTGGAAACAATCCATTGGAGACCGGTCTGTAGACACACGAAGCGGCGACCTTTTCAGGAAGTTAATTCTGTGCAGCAGAGAACGTACTCCAACATACCATTCGATATGAGAAGGAACATTCAAGACGTCACTGAGAACGAGCAGTGACGAAACCAGAATTCAACAACAAATCACTGTCACCACCTGATCAGTTTCGTACAAAATACTGGCACTTCATACAGACTCTTTAAACCCAGCAATAAATTAAAAACTCATAATGAAGATACAACATCAAGGAACTCTTTTTTTTTCTTGACAAAAGTTGTAGGCAGATTCTAGAATTAAGGTGCTCAGCCAAAGAAGCACTGTTTTTGCTTATCTGAATATCTCGTGTACATTCCATTGAGATAGAAGCGTCATTACCCTTCTATTTACAGATCTGCCAAGAGTAATCTAGTGCAAAAGTAGATACCTTTGAATCCCATATTAGATACTCTTGAGTTTTGGCCACTGTTTGGCCACTACTGTAAAGCAGGGGAGGCAATACTGTAACAAGCAGTTATGATACTGAAAATATTGCGAGTCCTTGGCCATCAAAGGGCTATAAAATAGCAAAGACCTCGATAAGAGTTACAAATGGTGCAGAACAAAATGTAACTAAAGAATGAAAACAGCAGCACAAAGAATCAACATTATTCATTTTAACCCTGTTGATCAAATATTTCATAAACAAATGTCTTGTTATCTATGGAAATATAAATCATTAGTTGGAGTTATTAACGCGGTTGAGTGAATTTGATGTCTGCACCCATATGATTCGTTTTTTTATACACATACTTATACACATAGCTAACAACACAATAAATATTTGCCGAATAACCTACGGCTGGGGTCTCATTAAATACGAGTCAAATCTATATATTTCACAGAAGTGGTTGGGGAATACACAATTTACAACAAACTTAGAAGACGCAGTTATTTTACTTGCGATTCTCAAATTCCTCTGAGATTCCGTGACCTAAGAGCACCATCGTCCTATTTACATATCTGTCAAGAGTGATCTTGAGTGAAGGTTGCTACCTTTGAAAACGTATTTTTTTACTTCAATTTCGGCCATTAGTGTCCTACTGCTGTAGACCGAGTGAGATAACACTCGATAATGCTTGAGGTTTATATTTTTCAAATTATTCTTAACTTTTAAAATATATATCATGTGTAATCGCCATATTTGGGATGCTAGTTAATTGCTCACTGCTTCTAACTCCATCGTTTTTGTTGACACTCGTTATGTCATGTTTATAATAATACACAATAACTTTCTGATATTGTAAAAATAATTAAATAATTTTTAAAGCATAATGTAAATTACTTTGAGATGCGTACTTTTTATGATTTAATAGGTAAAGAAAAAAAGAGCCATGGCCTAGCACCTTCTTTGCTTCAAACGTAAAAAGAAATAACATGCGCTCGAACATGTTTGCCACCCTTTGTGACGAAATGGGTTATCAATTGTGGGTACCATCCCTCCTATTTCTTTCTGATTTTTGGCACGCTCATTTTACTGCTTTTCGTCGTTCTGTAGATATAAGCGGGGTAATTGATTTGTAATTCTTGAATCCAATAGGTTCTCTCCCCTGTTTATCTAAATGTTGGTAGGAGATAATTGAGGCATCCACAGCGGCATTTTCTTCGCACATACCATTTCCGTTTCCCGAAGCGGTAAGACGTATTTTTGCTAACCTCAAACTACACAAGCCTGATAGTCCTTTTTAGGACGAGACACAGTGGATTTCTTCATCGAACTACTCAAGTTTTCAGATAAGTTGACAATTTTTTAATCTATCTTCAGTATTAGCTTAATGCAGTTAGTTTTAGATAATTGGTAGCTAGAAGTGTTAATATAACTTAGGAATTCTAATTAAAAATAATAGAAATTAAATAGCGCCACGTGGCAATTGCTTGTGAGATCTGGCAGCCATCTTGATAGAAATAATTCAAGTGGTGATTTCCTTTGTAGTTTGTTGTTAGGATTAGATTATTGCAGTAAATGTTAAGTATTAGGGGACTATTTATAAATATTGGTAGAATTTAGGAATTGTAGTGAGGAAAAATAATTTAAAGACAACAAATATATTAAAGTTAGGGCCTACCAGGTAACAATTCTAACTAGATATAACTGCTAAACTAGGTCTACTAGACAGGTATAAAAGTGTTTCTTAAATAAGCCTAATATTATAAAATTTAAAAAAAGAAAAGAGAAAGCAAGAATATTCAACTTATGAATTCTTTTAAATAGCCTACGCTTGATAGACATATTAAATATAAGTGGTGATTCCTGTTTAGTTTGATTGAAGTAGGGATAGGCCTATTAGCTTTTAACATTTAATATCAAGTATTTGGTGAGTAGTTAAGTATCGTTTTGAATAATTAACAAAAAAAAAAAAAAAGAAATTAAATAGATCCAATCGACAGTGGCATTTGATTGTATGAGATCTAGCAGCCACTTTGATAGATATAAATTAAGTGGTGATTTCCATTTTAGTTTGTTGTAAGCATTAAATTATTACAGTTAATATTAAGTATTAGGGGAATATTTAACTATTTAATATAATTTAAGTTAAAACTCATATAGGCTAGTGACAGGTTTAAAAGTGCTTCTTAAATAATATTATTATAAAATTGTTAAAAAAAAAGGCTTAGGCCTACACAACTTAAGACTAAAGCAGCGAGATTAAGGGTAAACTTTAAAAGTTCATACAAAACCAAACACAAATTAAAAAGTGTAGTAGCAAACTAAAAAGACAGGAAAAATAACCAATTGCACCAATAACCAGGAAACAGTCCGGGGAAGGAATGGCGTGGGCCAATGAAAAGGAACTAAAAGCACCAAACCTGACAGGAAAAAAACAGGACCACGAACCCTGAAGTCAGAGACACAGAAATAAAGGACAGGATACAAACAATAAGGGAAAAACTGGAAGGAGGCTCAGTGATACAAACAACAAAAAGCATAATCAATAAAGGCGAAAGCTCAGGAACCAGCACAGCGAACAAAAAGATAGGACCCAGGGAAAATAATAATCAGGACAACCAGGTAAACATCAATAAAACAAGTCATGAAACCAGAGGAGAAAACAGAGAAGACTCCAACCGAAAGGAAACCCCCCCAAAAAGTGAAAATAACACAAATAGCTGGAACAGAAGCCACGCTTCGATCTCTCCCGGACGACAAAATCCTGGTGATCCTGGAAAAAGTCATTGACAAAAAAGCCATTGCCAAAATACAAAAACACAAGGGTGGAATAATACTAACACTAAATGGAACAGAAAAAAACAAAAAATGTACTACAAGAACTTCAGGACAAACCAAAAATGATCCAACTGGCCCACAACATCCAAATAGAAATAGACATTGCAAAAGAAACTAGAAAATGTGTTGTTAAAGGTGTAAACCCAACCCTTTCAGGTGAGGACGTTCTAAAGAACCTGGCCAAACAGAACCCAGATTTAAAGCTGGTGCACGTAGAACGAATAAAAGTGAAAGGGATTATCATAACCCCAGTGATAGTGATAACAACAGAAGATAGGGAACCCCCCCCCCACCCCCAAGACAGTACTATTTGGGAAAGCACACAAAAAAACACAGAAGCCTTCATTCCCCCAGTGTTGCAGTGCTCCAACTGCATGAAGTTTGGCCACGGTCGTCACACTTGCAGGAGGAAGGCAGTATGTAGGTTTTGTGCGGGGACACACTCTTTCACGCAGTGCGAAAAGGCGATGTCAGATACTGACTATAAAAAGGATAATGCAAACAAAAAATGCATTAATTGCAAAGGAAACCACAGTGCCAGATTCCAGGGCTGCCCAGTTTATCAGCAGACCAAAAAAGCACTGAAGGAAGCTATAACAACCCAAACCCCTTTCAAAACAGTCATTAAAGAATCAAAGGAAAACAATACTTATAGGAGCACTAAAGTTGTAACAGAAATAAAGAGTGTGCAAGAGGAAGTCAAAATGATTAAGTCACAGATGGCAAAAGAATGTAAGAACCAGTTAGAAAGTAATAAAATAGTACCAAGAAACCAGTCGGATGATTCAATTACATCCTCGGAAGATACGAATGCACTGAAAAGTGCAGAGGCAAGTTTGTTGCACAATAATGTTGCAACGTATTTTGTGTACTTGATATTTTTCTTGTGCAAAGGGAAATAACCCGTGTAATCGGATGTCACTTTTACTCACAACAGTTTTGGTTTCTTGTTGGCGTTCGGTTGCCGATAAGTTGGCATGGAGCGATTTTAAGTCATGTCCATATATGGAGCGATCGGGCCCACTTCTCTTGATAAGCATTTGTCAACTTGCTATGGTTCGAATTCCTTTCCTTTTAAGGTATTGTTCGAGAAGGTACTATCTTCGTAGATTGTTCTGAGCTGTTTTCGAATTGCGTGTTTCTGCGCATGTCTAGTCTTAGTCATTGTCTGAACGGGACTTCCGCCCAGCAGTGACGAAGCAGTGAGCGACCGAGTCGATTGAAAGCAAGACGTGCTTTTGCCAGCGTCTGTGCTTATTTCTGTCAGGAAAAATGGATAGTTCTCAAATAGATTATTTGTTCCTTTGAGATGATATATCTTTGTGATTCACTTCGCCGGGAGGCTTGTGAGTTATGTGGTTTATTTCCTGATGAAAAGGTAATAACATTTTGAATAACATTTCGCCATCTTTGCGATTGACATGTTCGTAGCCTATTGACTGTAGGTCTACGTTATGAGAAGTTTTCTCAGCTCACGGATCACGTACATTATTACGCATCGGGTTGATGCAGGTCCTAAGGACTATTTACTTGGTAAACTCTGCTGCTTGATTAGGTTTGATACCTTGGTTGATTAAAGGAATTTTTGAGAACACTTATGTACTTCAGAAGACATGCCTGTCTTGCTGGAGTCAGATAAAGGAGAGTGGATTTGATCTCCTATGCATATCTATATTTCGGCTATTATAGAAAGGGATGGAGGATTCCACCCGACTACATGTACAGCCCTATGATGTCTGGCTACTCATATGATTCATTATTATTACGATGCTGTCTGCTGTCCAGTGCTGTACTGATTATGTTAATGTAATGATGACTATTCTTCCGTACATGTGATGTACCTGCCTATTGATGTTCATACATCTTGTCATTGTGACGTCTATAATATATGATACAAAAACGTCACTAGCTGTTCCAAGATTTATTGACTTTCTATGTTATGAAATGATGTGTCGTCCCTGTGTGGAACTGTAGCTGTCTACTCCACTGTCACATCATACGCATTTCAACCAGACACCTCCATAAAACTTGGAACCAACATTTCAAGACTCAACATTATGAACCAACATAAGATGCCACCAACATTTGGTAGCCAATCCAAAGGCATTCTGTAAGCCCACCACGTCTCAAGATTGATTTGGTGAGCAGATTCGGGGTCCCTTACCCACTTTATTAAAGTCTACACTGCAACATCCAACAAGACATCAACAAGAAGAATTTTGAAACTACTCGGCGTTGCCCGGTACTTGCTTGAAACTTCATTTTTGGCTGAAACTGACTCAAGAAAATTGACAGTACCCGGCGTTGCAACATGTATTTAGAACTGTAACGTTCCTGATTATATCAAATTGACACTGTCGTTTTGAGAAGGACAAGTTCCGCATTCTTTTGAGTTCTATTTCAGAAGGCCAAGTACCGTATCTCATTACCGATTGAAGCAATTTACGGTTGAATAAGAAGGACAAGTACCGAAACAACACTACCTACATAGTATATCAGAAGCTCAAGTACCATCGTCATGACAGTTGTGGAGCAGTTCAGATGTACCATCATCGTTGGATCTTCATTTCTTAGGACGCTGATTGTCATCTGTTTTTTTTCTGCTGTGCTGACGACTGGATATCCATAAGTTAAGTGGCCTGTTTTGTTTGTGAACTGTGCCCTTATACTTCTACTGAGTCTTCTGTGTTTCATCTCATTCTTTTGTCATTGTTATATGTTATATGTTTATATGTTATGGTTATATTTATATGTTGATATTTCGCGGGTTTTCGGTTGGGCGGTGTCTCCCTTGGATTATACCACGTCATAGAGGTTGTCTATCGTGAGCGTTTTCTATAGGGTGTGCAAATTTCCGATACTGGAATTTGCAAAGCGACTTTTGTTGCTATTTCTTGTTAGTTGTGATGACATGTGTTAGTATTGTTTTCGTTATTTTTCGCACTCTTTAGTTTTGTTTTGATTTGTTTGTATTTGCTAGCCTCCTCTTTTCTATTGTTTAGTTTTATACAATATTTTTGTTTATACACTGTAGTGTCATGTATTTTGTCTAATTCTATCGCAGATATCATCACATTTTTTGTGATATTCCTTTACTTTCCGCTTTATTTTTATTTGATTACTGCGAATGTTTTTGTTATTGTTTACATTGTTATTGTTTACATTGTTATTGTTTACATTGGTAATGTTTACATTGTGATTGTGTTTACATAGTCTTTAGTTACACTTAGGGTAATTAGTTAATGGATTATGCAGATGCACTATCACTTCTACACTGGTGATAAATAAATGATGAATAATGTCGTGCACTATTGAATGAGAAGTGCACTTATGATCAAAAGTTGATTGTTGATATTGCAATACAGTTGATATACAAGTTCTCTACAATAGACTTGTTTACCACAGAGTTTGGTATAATATAATGTGATGTGATTAAGCAAGTGCTTGATTTAAGACTTGTTAATATTAAATTTGAAATAAGATAATTAATTATTTCAGATTTTGGACTCATTTTAGACAACATGTCTACATTTGAGTACTTTATTGAGCAGGGTAAAGCCCATGGGAAGACTGGTGATAAATTAGAAGAATTTGCGACTGTTCAATATGCCAAGGCATTGAAGTCAGAAGAAAAGAAAATGAAAGAACAAACTGAACAAAAGAAAATAGATGCTGAGAATTTAAAATTGCACATGCAGGTGGAGGAAAAGAGATTCCAAATGGAAATGGAAAAACAAAAAAGAGAAGCAGATGCTAAAGCTGAAGAGAAAAGACTACAGATTGAGTCTGAAAATAAAAGACTTGAAACAGAGGCTGAAAATAAAAGACTTGAAAAAGAGGCTGAAAATAAAAGACTTGAAATAGAGAACAAAAAACTTCAGGCTCAGGTTGAAGAAAGAAGGTTACAAAGAGAGGCTGAGGCTGAAGAAAGAAGGTTACAAAGAGAGGCTGATGAGAGAAAAGCTAAAATGGAGCATGAAGAAAAACTCTTAGCTTTGGAATTAGAAAAGTTAAAGTTGATGAACATGAGTAATGCTAATGATCCAAATAAGGTATCATCTTCTAATAAGTCTAATGCTGTTGATTTCAAGCTTAATCTACCAGCATTCAATGCTTCCATTGACGATATAACGTTTTATCTAGAGAGATTTGAACGTTCATGTAAAATACATAACTTGGATAAATCACTTTACGTGTTTCATTTGTCCAAAATACTTAAAGGTGATGCTTTGACTATGTTGGGCATGGTAGATGAACCTGACAAGGACAATTATGAGATTGTAAGGGCTGTCTTGTTAAAGAAATACCAACTTAACGAAGACGGCTATCGTCTTCAATTTAAAAATATGTTGCCAGAAACTGGAGTAGAATTCTCTGAATTCATGTCAAAGATACATATTACTTTTACACGTTGGGTTGAGTTGTCTAAGACAGAACATACATATGAAGCTCTTATGGACTTACTACTTAGAGATAAGGTTATGTCTTCTGTCAATGAATCTTTTCTTTCTTTTCTTCATGAGCGTAAGCCTAAAAACATAAAAGAAATGGAAGAATACTGTTCCCAGTATGTTACTGCGCATCCTCACGTAACCATTAGCAACTCTAAAGTAAAAGAAGGTCTGCCAGTTGCTTCGGCAGCACCATATGGTCAAAACTTTGATCGTAAACCCCAACAAAATTTTAATAAGAAGAGTAATCGTAATTGTGCTCAGAATTATGGTAATCAATTTCAGGGTGATTCTTCTTCACAGAATTGGAGACAAACTGACAGTCCTCGTTATTTCCAACCTAATAATTATATGCATTTCAGAAGAGGATATGGTAACAGAGGTTATTCCTCGCGAAGACCTCAATACGAAACAAATGGATGTTCGCATCAATGTGGACATGATAATAATCATGGAAACTGGAGTTCAAAACAGGATAACAGTTACAAAGAGACACTAATAACTTCAGAGGTAATAATAAGTCTGATAACTTCAGAGGTAATAATAGTCGCGGTAGATCTCAATACAAATAAAAGAGATATCAGCAGGCTAACTCTGTACAACAAGAATCTCAGGGAGCCGAGAATCAGGTTGTTGATAATAAAAACTCTGACGCTGTCACATGTTCTGCTTTTGACTTTGGGAGAGCAAACAAGTGCCCCCAATGCAGTACTTTGTTCGAACCGACTACTATAACTACTTTGAGTTGTGGTCACCCTCTCCCCGCTCTGCCGGCTGCAGTTGCGCATGACGGGAGAGGTTCGCTAATCATTCATAAGTGTCTTGTTAATAATACTCCGGTCTCGCTACTTTTCGATTCCGGATGCACCACTATTGGTGTTAGACAATCGCTTATAGATCCATCCTGTGCTACAGGAAAGGTTATTAAATGTGTCACATTTGGCGGCACTCTAGAGATATATCCTACTGCTTTAATTCACATTGCCACTCCTTTCTTTACGGGAGATGTGCACGCCTGTCTCTTACCTAATCCTATTGCGGACCTTATTATTGGTCGTATTCACGGAGTTAAGGAATGTACCTCACAGCAGATTGCTGCTTGGGAAGATAATAATATGCAAGCTACCAATGCAGTGGTTACAAGAGCACAAGCTCTACAAACACCTCAAACTTTATTGAATATTAATAATGAAGTTCATAGCCAAGATAGTCACTTGGTTATTTCCCGTGACTCTTTCATAAAATTACAAGAAGAAGATCCTTCTCTAAAAAAATTCTTTATTCTTTCGGAGAAAGGTGATCCAAATCAGGATACAAATAGAAAATCTTGGATTGCAATGAGAAACGGCGTACTTGTACGTATGGTACAAGACACGACTACGTCGGCACATTCGCAAATTCATGTTCCCAAGAGTATGAGAGTACAAATATTGCAACATGCTCATGACTCACAATGTGCTGGACATATGGGATTTTCCCGTACGAAGTCGAGAGTCCTTGCGGCTTTCTTTTGGCCTTTTGTTAACAAGGACATTCGTATCTGCTGCCAATCATGTAAGGTATGTCAGGAGGTCAAATCTAGAGGACTACGACATGCTGCGCCTATCCAGGCTGCTGAAATCCCTATTCAGCCGTTCCAGAAAATGGCCATAGATATTATTGGCCCTTTTAAGATTAAGTCGGCCAGAGGACATCAGTTCATTCTTACATGTGTCGATATGTGCACACGTTGGCCAGAGGCTATCCCTCTTCAGAGCATATCTACTACCGATATCGCAGATGCTCTTTGGCTGATATTTTCTCGCTTGGGGTTCCCCAGAGAAATATTGTCAGACCATGGCACTCAACTCATATCTGACACTATGTCACAAGTGATGTCTACCTTACATATTAAAAGATCTCTCAGTAGTATCTATCACCCAATGTCTAATGAGTTAGTTGAGCGTTTGAATAGAACACTCAAGACTTTGCTTGGTAAGATAACTGAAGATCATCCTCAAGATTGGGACAGGGTTTTACCCGCGGCTCTCTTTGCTTACAGAGAGGTCCCAAACGAACACACAGGATTTTCTCCTTTTGAACTTGTCTTTGGCGCGCGTCCGCGCGGCCCTATGTCTTTACTACACGATCTCATCACTGCCGATGTTATTAGCGATGACACTCAATCCTCATATGAGTATGTCATTGCTCTTAGACATAAGATCATTGAGGCATGCAAACTGGCAACTGCTTCATCAGAAATTGCTAAAGAAAAAGCAAGGCAGTTTGCTAATAAGAATAGATGTCTACGACAACTTTGTCCAGGTGACAAAGCATTCGTCCTACTCCCCAGTAAGGAAAATAGACTTCTTATAGCATGGAAAGGTCCATATGCAATAGTCTCACGAATTTCCGATGTTGACTATGTGGTCGATATTGATGGAAAGCATAAAACTTTCCATATCAACATGCTGACGGAATTTCATGAGCGTCCAGACTATTTGCTGCCTATTTTCCAGGCAACGGACGATCCTTCTGTACCTCATGGACATTAATCATCCCTGTCTGTCATACAGGATGAGGAATCTATTTTTTCTGATGTCAATCTTCCTCTTGCGATGGTTCCACTACATTCTATGGAATCTTGGAAAAAATTTTCCATTTCTCCTAATCTTTCCGTTGAGGAACATCGACAAGCCTCGTCGATGTTACAGACATTTCAGGATGTTCTAACTGACATCCCTGGACACACGCATGTCATAGAACATGACATAATTCTTACCGACAATAATCCAATTAGGGTTAGACCTTATCCTATCCCTATACACTTCCAGTCACAAGTGGAAAAGGAATTGGATGAAATGATTCAATTAAACATAATTGAGCCATCGACTTCACCATATTCTTCTTCCATGGTTATTGTCCGGAAGAAAGACAAGAACATATGAATTTGCGTTGATTATCGCAAATTGAATCAAGTCACAAAGTTCGATGCTGAACCGATGCCTTTACTAGAAGATCTACTTATTAGACTTTCTAATTCTAGATTCTTCACTAAACTTGACTTATCTAAAGGTTATTGGCAAGTGCCTTTAGCAGATCATGCCAAACCTCTTACTGCTTTCTCAACACCTAGGGGTCTTTTTCAGTGGAATGTTATGCGTTTCGGTCTTATGAACGCCCCTTCTACTTTCGTTCGCATGATGCGTCGAATTCTTTCTCATCGTTCAGATGTCATCGCATAACTTAGATGATAGCTGTCTCTTCAGTGATACCTGGGAAGATCACTATTTGGGTTTTTATGACTTACTGTCCACTCTACGTGAGTATAATTTAACAGCAAAACCCTCTAAAGCCTACATTGGTTTTGGTGAAATCTCTTTCCTTGTACATCGTGTTGGTCATGGTCTCTTGAAGACAGAAGACGACAATACTTCGAAAATATTGAACATCTCTGTACCTAAGACGAAGAAACAAGTCCGTAGTCTCTTGGGTTTAATTCAATTTTATGGGAGATTCATTCCGAATCTATCTTCGATCATGGCACCTCTCTCAACGTTGTTGAAGAAAGGATCGCCTAATCTGGTTCGTTGGTCTCAAGAATGTCAATCTTCCTTAGACCAGATTAAGAATATATTTTCATCTCCTCCCATCCTTAGATTACCTACTCTTGATAGGACTTTTGTTCTTCGAAGTGATGCTTCATCCTCTGGGATCGGAGCAGCACTTATGCACGAATATTCAGAAACTCTGCATCCTGTTATGTACATTTCTAGAAAACTAAATGCGGCAGAGAGGAACTACTCGCTTTTAGACCGTGAATTGTTGGCTATGGTTTGGGCAATTCTCAAACTACAAAGATTCCTTCTGGGCGCACATTTCATTCTAGAAACTGATCAGAAAGCTCTTACAGCTATTCAGACTAAGAACTTGAAGAGTTCGAGATCCACTCGATATGCTATTGCTCTTCAACCTTTTCACTTCACGGTACGAGCTATCCGTGGGTCGGATAATGTGATGGCTGACATTCTGTCTAGATGCCCACATGATTCCAACTAATACTTCTGTCCTATATTTCTAGATATACTTCAGAGTCATAACACACCTATATTGCTACAATACATTAGCACATTTGTCGTCACTTTATGTGAACACATAATATTGTGCTTTGTTTTCATCTTTTCTGTTACCTTCTTTAATAACAAAGGAAGGCTGAGTAGACAATATAAGGGCCGAAGATTCACTCGGCCACAGTTATTATTATTAATAATGTATTGTGTATTGTGATACATTATAGTTGTTACATAGAATTATATTGTTTGTATTTTCTCAGTATGTCATTGATGATCTGAGAAGTTGCCTTACTGTTGTCAAGCATGAAGAGTTCTAAATTGTGGACTTACTGTTGGAACGACAGGAGATGTATCCTGGATCTTCATGTATTGGAATGTCATTATGTACTATTTAATATTTTCTATCTAATGTGTACATCCATTTTAAAGCGGTATTAGTATATGACACCGCTATTTCATAATGATTGTATTACACATGCATATGTATATTGTACTTACATGCTAACGTAGTGTGTGTTGGTGGCACCTCCCCGATATTTATATTTTTTTCCTGTTGAGACATATTCTCACCAGACACTCTATGTGTCACTTTAGCCTTATATTAGGCTGTTTAATTATTTATCCGCGCATAATTCGTGCGTTGTTGAGCCGCTTTTTGCGTTGCTCTTGGATATTTAAAAAAAAATTGCTGCACATTTTTTTTTATCGGGAGGTGGTGGTAATGTTGCACAATAATGTTGCAACGTATTTTGTGTACTTGATATTTTTCTTATGCAAAGGGAAATAACCCGTGTAATCGGATGTCACTTTTACTCACAACAGTTTTGGTTTCTTGTTGGCGTTCGGTTGCCGATAAGTTGGCATGGAGCGATTTTAAGTCATGTCCATATATGGAGCGATCGGGCCCACTTCTCTTGATAAGCATTTGGCAACTTGCTATGGTTCGAATTCCTTTCCTTTTAAGGTATTGTTCGAGAAGGTACTATCTTCGTAGATTGTTCTGAGCTGTTTTCGAATTGCGTGTTTCTGCGCATGTCTAGTCTTAGTCATTGTCTGAACGGGACTTCCGCCCAGCAGTGACGAAGCAGTGAGCGACCGAGTCGATTGAAAGCAAGACGTGCTTTTGCCAGCGTCTGTGCTTATTTCTGTCAGGAAAAATGGATAGTTCTCAAATAGATTATTTGTTCCTTTGAGATGATATATCTTTGTGATTCACTTCGCCGGGAGGCTTGTGAGTTATGTGGTTTATTTTCTGATGAAAAGGTAATAACATTTTGAATAACATTTCGCCATCTTTGCGATTGACATGTTCGTAGCCTATTGACTGTAGGTCTACGTTATGAGAAGTTTTCTCAGCTCACGGATCACGTACATTATTACGCATCGGGTTGATGCAGGTCCTAAGGACTATTTACTTGGTAAACTCTGCTGCTTGATTAGGTTTGATACCTTGGTTGATTAAAGGAATTTTTGAGAACACTTATGTACTTCAGAAGACATGCCTGTCTTGCTGGAGTCAGATAAAGGAAAGTGGATTTGATCTCCTATGCATATCTATATTTCGGCTATTATAGAAAGGGATGGAGGATTCCACCCGACTACATGTACAGCCCTATGATGTCTGGCTACTCATATGATTCATTATTATTACGATGCTGTCTGCTGTCCAGTGCTGTACTGATTATGTTAATGTAATGATGACTATTCTTCCGTACATGTGATGTACCTGCCTATTGATGTTCATACATCTTGTCATTGTGACGTCTATAATATATGATACAAAAACGTCACTAGCTGTTCCAAGATTTATTGACTTTCTATGTTATGAAATGATGTGTAGTCCCTGTGTGGAACTGTAGCTGTCTACTCCACTGTCACATCATACGCATTTCACCCAGACACCTCCATAAAACTTGGAACCAACATTTCAAGACTCAAAATTATGAACCAACATAAGGTGACCTCAACAGCAATACTACAAGAAATGAAAGCCATACAATACCAAACTGCCCAGGATGTAGTTAAATTGTCAGCACTGAAAAATGAAAATGAAATGATGTTAGTTAAACTATCTGAACTGAAAGAGGATAATGAAATTACAGTTAAAAGGATAGAAAATCAGAGACAGGAGATTAACATAGACAGAGAAGCATTAGAAAAGGAAAGTGGCAAACAAAAGCAAGAAGCTAAATGGAAAGAATGGGTAACAAAAACTGTCAAGCACTCAGAGAGAGTTATGATAGAGGAAAAAACAGAAGAATCTTCACAAACCCAAGTATTGAAAAAAGTCTTTAATTACATTAAAGAATCACCACGCAGAGTAGGCCTTATGCCTCAAGTAACTGATAGGGCCAATACAAACTAAGAAGCAAAACTAATAGTTCTAACATAAAACAAAAGGGATACTAGTTAATATTTGTTAATGGATAAGAAAGGATGTAGAATTGTTCAGTTGAATTGTAGGGGTATCAAAGAATTTTGCACCCCTACTTGCAGAGACAGGAGGAACTACCGCTATATATGCTCTTCAAGAGACCCATTTAAACCCAAATAGTAGATATAGTTGTAAGGGCTTTAAGATACTTAGACACAATAGGAAAGAAGGTAGGGGTGTCGCAGTCTTAGTTAGCGAAACATTAAAAATTATAGACTGGGAAGTATTTGATACAACCAACATAGAAGGTATCCAGGTAACTACACCAGCAGAACCAAACAATCTAACAATCCTAAATTTATATGCTAAAGATGGCACAATTAAAGAGGAAGAAATACTAGCCATAAGCATCAGACTAGGCCCCAAAACAGTCATAGTAGGCGATTTTAATTCCCATCATTATGCTTGGGGTGGACAACATGCAGACAATGCAGGAAAGTGCCTACTTGACTTCATAGAAAATAATGACCTGCTAATACTAAATGATGGAACTGCAACTAGAATTAGTCCACAAGCTAACAGGGCAGTCCCAGCAATAGATTTAAGTATAGCAACTAACAACCTAGCGAATGTAAATTGGGAAGTGTTACAAGACACAAACTCAGATCATCTGCCCATTGGAATAACCATGCATGAAAAAGTCATTCCAAACCCAGAACCAGAGAAACTAACTTTCAACTATAAAAAACATAAACTGGGAAGCCTTCCATTCAGACCTGGAGGTGATGGAATATAAAGACATGGAAACAGATGATACTGACTTGTGGGCAGAAACACTGACCAATGAAATTCTTAAAATAGCAATAAAATATATACCAAATAAAAATATGACACAGCACCTAAAACCAATAAATAACATTAACAAGAAAAGAAAAACTCAGTGGAATAAAGAACCAGTTGCCTGGTGGAATAAAATCTGTGCAGAAATTCATGAGAGAAGAAAAAGGGCCTTACAAAAATATAGAAATAACAGAACAGAAGAAAACTTTGACGAGTATAAACGTATTAGGAATGAATCTAACAGAATAATATTTAAAGCCAAAGAAACTAACTGGAAGGAGTTTTGTCAGTCACTTAAACCTATCACCCAAATTAAAGAAGTATGGAAAAAGCTTAAGGCAATCAAAGGGAACAATAAGAAAACAATAATATCAACAATCAAACTACCAAAGAGAGCAGAAACAAATAAAGAAAAAGCTAATGCTCTTGCTGAGTATTTCTATAAAGTCAGTGCAAAAAGTAGTCTTGGACAGGAAGAAAATGACAGAAGAGAAAGACTTAGGATACAGTTTTCAAAAGAACTACCTGACGAAATAGACTAAACAAACTATCTAGATGCTGATATAACAGAGGAAGAAGTAACTAGTGCAATAAATGAGAAATCTAATACTGCCTCAGGGCAGGATATACTTAGTTATGAAATCCTTAAGAAAGTACCCAAAAAACTATAAAAAAATAACTTCCATCTATAACAAAATCTGTAGCTTAGGAAAGATACCACAATCATGGAAAGTAGCTATGATAGTACCTATCCTAAAACCTAATAAGGAAGCCCATGATGTACGTTCATATAGGCCTATCTCCTTAACATCACAACTAGGTAAAATACTGGAAACTGTTGTGAATAAAAGAGTTAAATTCTACCTAGAAAAAAAATCAGTTATATAGCCCAAACCAGTCAGGGTTTAGAGCAGACAGAAGTACAGTAGACCAGCTTGTAAGATTAGAACATGATGTAAAGCTAGGGTTCAAGAGGAAAGAGAAAACAGTGGCAGTCTTTCTAGATGTAGCCAGAGCATATGATGAATGCTGGCGAGATGGAGCTCTTTACAAAATGAAAAAGATCGGCATTACTGGTAAAACCTATAGGTATCTAGAAAACTTTTTACAGGACATGTATTTTGCTGTACAGGTGAATAATGATAGGTCAGAAATATATGAACAACAGAATGGGATTCCTCAAGGATCAGTGATTTCTCCTTCAATTTTCACTATAGCTGTAAATGATTTAGCAGATGAATTTAATGACATAAAGAATGCAGTATCACAATTTGCAGATGACTGTGCGTTTTGGCGATCTGGAAAAAACTTAGACCATGTTTACCAAAAACTTCAAAAACAAATAGACAAAGTTTCAGAGTGGATGAAAAGTTGGGGCTTCCAAATTAATGTAAACAAAACAGTAGGTATGATATTCAGCAAAGGAAATTTAAAAAAAAATAACAAAATCAAAATAACCATTAAAGGTCAGAAAATATGTACATCCTCAACAACATGATTTCTGGGCATAACTTTAGATAAACAACTAAATTATAATAAACATATAGACAATTTAGTAGAAAGCTGTAGGGGACCCCTAAATATACTAAGGATAGTAAAAGGTAATGGATGGGGGCCAGCAATAAAATAATGCTTATGTTCTACAAGTCTTTCATCAGGGGGAAACTGGATTATGGCAGCATAGTCTATGCCTCAGCTGCAGCTTCTAACAAAGCAAAACTGGACAGAATTCAAAATGCAGCCATGAGAACCATTACAGGTGCATTTATATCAACACGAGTAGAAGCGCTAGAAGTAGCTCTTGGCATACCACCCCTTGGTCTAAGACGGAAAGAACTAAGATTAAATTATTGGAGTAAAGTGGCACAAGAAGTGACCCACCCAGCATATAAAGCATTTGTCAAAAACCAAACAAGTGTATGGGACGTCCCCTTAAACAAAGATATATATCCAACAGGGTGGAGAACCATAGAAGATCTAATGCAGCTCACAGAACTATCAAACACAATTTAAAATAGTAATAAATATAGAAGCAAAATAACAGCCTGGGAACTAAAAACACCAATTATAGACTACTCGCTTACTGAAAAGATCAAACAAAACATAGAAGATAAAGAAGCCAAAATGATAAGTAGAAAGTTCATACATCAACTAACTAAACAAAGTCTGTCATGCTACACTGATGGATCCAAGGGTGATAGTGGGCAACTAGATGCCGGAGTGGTAATACCACAGTGGGGAATAAAAAAGAGCTACAGTGTAACTGAAGGGACTTCGATTTTTACCGCAGAGATGGTAACAATTCTTAAAAGTTTAGAAATAATCGAAGATAACCCACCAGATGCTGTTACGATATTTACAGACTCACTATCATCCCTACAAGCACTAGAACACCCAGGTAAATGTAGCCGGCCAGACATAAAGGAAGAAATTCTAGCAATTAATACATCACTAGGGAACAGAGGATGTAGTGTGAAGCTAGTGTGGGTTCCAGCACACATAGGTATTGCTGGTAACGAGTTGGCAGATCAGAACGCCAAGAATGGAAGAATGAGTAAAAACAATATAAGAGCAGGACTGGGAAGGTCAGAGATCAAGAGCCAAGTGAAGATAACTATAAACGAGGAATGGAAGACAACACGGAAGAACAGTAGAAAAGGCAGACACGCGTTCAAACTGCTGAAAGAAATAACGAGGACGTGCCAGGTCAGAGAAGAATTAAAGATACAATCAAACAAAAAACTGTGGCGTCTCCGACTCGGTGCTGCATACTTTATGATAGAAGAACCACACTGCCAAGAATGTCAGGAAGAGAATGGCATAGACCACTACCTGATCCACTGTAAAAATTATGAACAACAAAGGCTTGAATTAAAAACTTACTATAGAAATCACAATATAGACTTGGCAGGTGATAAGGTTTTAAGTATAGATGCCCCAAGAGATGCCCAATCAATAGTTAAAAGATATATACATAAAACAAAGGAAAACATATAAGGTTAGTAACCAAAAACAAAGAAAAAAAAACTTACTAACTACTCATAGGACAAGGAAAGACAACAAGGTATGAAATAAAATAAATAAAAAAAATAAAGACAACTCAAAAAAGAACAAATACTAATACAAAGTAAAACCAAGTGTAAAGGACAATAGTTATCAAGAAACAATACAAAGGAGAAAATAAAATTAACAAATACTAATATAAATTGAAATTAGCAACTGCTAAAGACAACAGTTATTTAAATTGCATACAAAATTAAAAAATAAAATGACACTAAATACCCCAATTACTTGTATAACCAAATTTCAGGTTGAACAGGGTATACCAAGATGGAACGAGAAGAGGCAATAACGGTCAGCTGTTAAGTGCCCATTCTCCACCCATCACCGCATCAAAACAACAACAACAACAGCATTTTCTTCTTTTCTTTTCTGCTTAGAAGTTCTTTGACCACGAGTCAGAAACCCAACGCTCAGTTTTGAGAAGGGGGCGGCAAAACGTTCCCGAGTATTTGACAGTAGGGAAGCTAGTGCCTTTCTTGTCTTCATGAATAGTACCTTTAACGCCATATAATGGCGGCATCTTCTTTTTTTGTTCACGAAACAACACGGGAAACTTTCTATAGTCCGTCATGTTACGTTGCTATTTGGCGTAAGAGCGACTTTGGGTTGCGTTTGAGACACCTGCGCTGTTGAGACGACGGTCACGTAGACTTCTCTGTGCATTGATGCCAGGGAAATGTTGGGACACTGTAAAGGGCAATTTTTACTATCTTGCAATATAATACATTTATATACTTATTATGTTCGCAAATATTTGGTAATCAAAGTATTTCCTTTTTAAGTGCTTAAGGAGAAGTCATTTTTGAGTTACTTCCCTTGAAAGTAGTTCCGTCATCTTCGATCGGACTCCGCGGACGAGTCTAGGCCTACTGCGATTTATTCTTTGGCTGGGTAGGAATAGATTGTTCTTGCTTCAGTATATCTATGGCCTGAATTTATACGTAGTGTTTGTATGAGTAGGACGAGTCTGTCTTATATATGGATAACTTTACAACAGTTATTTTTTGTTTCTTTACTAAGATACACATTTGTAATTTAATAATAGAATGATGGTATCGCTACTTAGCGGTTTATTGATGTTTATTCACCGCTGTTCTTTGATGATTGTTTCTTCATAAATCATAAATTTAAGATTATAGTGTGAATTTTGGGTATGCATTGTATAATTACCAGAATTGTATTATACGTACATCACACCTTCCTGGAAACATTTATTCGTAGAGAAACAATTTCTCTCAGATTTTGAGATATATTCTCACCGGTCATATTAGGAATTATAGTTATTCCTGATATTTGCATCTGCGCAGTATTCTTGCGTTTTGAGCCTATTGTATGGTGCTCCTAGATGTATTTAAAAAAAAAAAAATTTTTTTTTTTTTTTTTCCCGGGAGGTGTGGTAAGACTGTAAAGGGCAATTTTTACTATCTTGCAATATAATACATTTATATACTTATTATGTTCGCAAATATTTGGTAATCAAAGTATTTCCTTTTTAAGTGCTTAAGGAGAAGTCATTTTTGAATTACTTCCCTTGAAAGTAGTTCCGTCATCTTCGATCGGACTCCGCGGACGAGTCTAGGCCTACTGCGATTTATTCTTTGGCTGGGTAGGAATAGATTGTTCTTGCTTCAGTATATCTATGGCCTGAATTTATACGTAGTGTTTGTATGAGTAGGACGAGTCTGTCTTATATATGGATATCTTTACATTTCTAAGTCGAACTATGTTGGTTGTGGCTAGAAAAGGTCAAAGGCTATGCAGCGGAAGTATCGCTAGCAAGGGGTGTGATTCATGGCTGCCATCCTGTCTGGATGTAGAATTTTGATGTAGCCGGCCTATCGCCGAAAATGTGATCTATAAGTAGATGGGGAAAGTGATAGTCATTTAGACATGTTGTATGTACTTTACCCCAGTGTTTATTCTCTTTTGCCAAGGAATGGCAAAGTTATATTTCGCATAGAAAGGTAAAACCACAATTTATTATGAACTTGGGCTTCGCCATCGTTGTTGATAAACAGATGCACAGTGGTACTTTTGAAAAGAATATTTATTCAAAGGAAGACGACATTCCTATGTATCAGCACTAGATTATATGATATTATTCAATTACTTCTATGATAGAAGTCATGAAGAAATGAGGACATTTAACGAATGACCAATTTTGGTCTGGGTCCTATAGTGAGTGAAACTCACGAGAGAAGAACAGCCATGTTGAAATTCATATACTTTGTATTTATCGAGTGAGAAAAAGGGATGCCTGTACTATCGCTCGATGAACCAAGAGATCACTGCTACATGTGAGAACCCATGTCTGGGATTCCTATATCTTTATGGAAAATATATATATTGAACTTTACGTGAAGGGATATTCACTAGACGAGGTTAGGTCTAGGAGCCTTCCTATATACCGGTAATGGTTATGGTCTGACGTGCCCAGTCAGTAAAGCCAGATGATTTACATGATGGAACTCTGAATGCTTATTTACGAATGCTCCATTATGATATTTGCCAAGCATGAATGCTAACTTAAGATGATATTCCTGTGATCAACATTATGTTGTCTATGTCGACATTTGTTCCTGTAACCATACACGTACTGTCCAAGTGTGCGTCTCATTAAATGTTATAAAAAGACCACCGTAGTTCCAGTACTTCTTGAATTCGAACAGTGTGAGTATGAGTGATGTACTACCAACCTGTCAACTCTATCGAATCATTCTACCATTCGCGTTCTGACATTCACATACACACTCATTGTTTACACTCACATTCTTGTCGGAGCCTCATCACGTTCCAGGACAAGATGACCTGTATGACCAAAACTGTGCTGGGTTTAATGAGTTGACAATCGTTACACTTTACTACACCAGTCCCAACATCTACATTTATCAACTGGTGGACATTCACGTCATTTAACAAATAAAGCGTGATTCAACAACTAGTAGCCAGTATGAGTAAACAACTAAAACAGAGTTTAACAGACACTATGCATAATAATTTTTACTCTGTTACGCTAATTCTTTTGTAGCTTGTCGCTAGGAGAATTCTCTGGGTAATGTTTTCGGCATTCTCTTCGTAGATGTTAACCCAGGTGTTCTAACACCTGGGGCCTTTTCCTACTATACAAATGATTCGCTTCTGCTTCTAAATGCTCAGTCCTCAAATTTCTGTCGTGAGAAGATTGTGACCCCTGTGCATTTTGCCAACTAATTAGTGAGGAATATTCTCCACAAGTCTCGGTAAGCGTTCTTAATTAACTTGTTTGTGCTATTTTTTTCTTGGGTTTTATAACAAGTCAGAGTAAGCTATTAAAGCGGGTTTTAGAAATTGTTAGTTCGGCTACTACCCAACATACACCAAGAAGCTATGGCTAGTTCTTGTAAAGGAAGTTGTGTTTGTATGCCTATTACGGGGTTTTATTTGGAAGCCTAATGGTTGTGTACTTTAAGATGCTTCATGAAAATTTTGAGAACCCCTCTTATGTACAGTGTATATGTATATATATATATATATATATATATATATATATATATATATATATATATATATATATATAATATATGTATATATATATATATATATATATATATATATATATAATGTGTTTCGTAAAAGAAATAATTGTGCCCTAAGGGTATCTGTGTAATTAAGCGTTAGGTGGAGGGGATTCTTTAAACACAGAGTGTAACAATAAGCTATTTTCTTGGTTTTACGGCCTCTGTAGTGTATACTTTTTTTCTACCTGTAAGGTTGAGTGTATTGATTACTTTTTTACTGTATGGCTACGGTTAACTCATTTAGAGATTTCCCCATAGTAGCATTATACGTGCTGTTCTGATGCCTGTAAATATAATGGTATTAAGGTTTGGCGTCCGCGCAGTAACCAGAGGCGGAATGGCTATTTTGTCTGACGCTGTGTGCAAGTGATAACTGACCGGAATTTGTAAGGTCACTTCGCACCCGATGTAGAAGGTATAAGAATGTTTGCATACCTACATCACGCCAGACGGGGAAACCACCTGGTAACGCAAATCGCTAGCTAGTGTAGGCCTGCGCCAGACCCCTACAGGCGCTCGTCTAGAGATCGATTAGTGAGAAGGGGAGGGGGGATAAACTGATAAAGCAGGTCAGCCCTGGACAGCAGATAATATTGAGAAGGGACGGGTTGTATATAAGTTAAACTGTACCTGTGTATCCACTGACCTTGTTCAATGTTGCACTATATAATGATTTATTTTGACTAGATGATAACTGTTTTTGAATATGTTTTATTACAGCAACACCTGGTCACCTCCGACAGAGTTCTGAATCATCAACTTGGAATTACCTTTCTGCCTTCATATAAAGGCCGAATAAACCAGAGACCCCTTTACAGCGGTGTACTCCCAACGTAAGGCAGTTTATCAGTCCGCCTCACTAATACAGGTTCAGTCGGGTGATGTCCCCCTGCTGGTAAAGAAATTGTTAACGCCACCACTAAAGAAAGTGGAATGTCCATGCTGCACGGCCTCAACGTTAGAGAGCTACGTCAGCCATACATATCGCGCCAACTTATTAGTGGCGGGCCAACGTTAGAGAGCGACGTCAGCCATACATATCGCGCCAACTCATTAGTGGCGGGCCAACGTTAGAGAGCTACGTCAGCCATACATATCGCGCCAACTCATAAGTGGTGGGCCAACGTTAGAGAGCTACGTCAGCCATACATATCGCGCCAACTCATAAGTGGCGGGCCAACGTTAGAGAGCTACGTCAGCCATACATATCGCGCCAACTCATTAGTGGCAGGCCAACGTTAGAGAACTACGTCAGCCATACATATCGCGCCAACTCATTAGTGGCAGGCCAACGTTAGAGAGCTACGTGAGCCATACATATCGCGCCAACTCATTAGTGGCGGGCCAACGTTAGAGAGCTACGTCAGCCATACATATCGCGCCAACTCATAAGTGGCGGGCCAACGTTAGAGAGCTACGTCAGCCATACATATCACGCCAACTCATAAGTGGCGGGCCAACGTTAGAGAGCTACGTCAGCCATACATATCGCGCCAACTCATTAGTGGCAGGCCAACGTTAGAGAACTACGTCAGCCATACATATCGCGCCAACTCATTAGTGGCAGGCCAACGTTAGAGAGCTACGTCAGCCATACATATCGCGCCAACTCATTAGTGGCAGGCCAACGTTAGAGAGCTACGTCAGCCATACATATCGCGCCAACTCATTAGTGGCAGGCCAACGTTAGAGAGCTACGTCAGCCATACATATCGCGCCAACTCATTAGTGGCAGGCCAACGTTAGAGAGCTACGTCAGCCATACATATCGCGCCAACTCATTAGTGGCGGGCCAACGTACAGCGTGTATTTAATTCATCCATCACAAATTTTAATCTTTAGCGCATTCGTCGAATCTATTTAGATCCTGGTTTCACAGCCTAAGTGTGCATCTGGATTACTTTGCCATAGGTCCTTGAAATTGCTTTCTTAAGTGGTGGATGCAGCGAGGTTATAATGTTCACGGATTTGTCAGAGAAAAACCCGGAGAAAAGAGGGTCATCATTTCTCCGACGTCTATCGCCAGTCAGCTGTGATACCAGTGGAGTATAAGCGCACGTGTGCCAACGTTGTATGATTAATTGTGAGAGTGCACTCATAAAAAGTAGCTGAGAGGGAAAAAGCTCTTAATAAACGGTAAACAGGGACAGTTAGTGAATTTAATAGTTGTGTGCTGACAATACAAAGTGGGCGGCATAGTTTGTGTAGATAGGAACTGCATTATTTCAGGGTTCTCTGCGGACGGAATTAGCAGCACCTTCCTCCAATATCTTGGAGTTTTATATCTAGATTAATTATGCTTATTTTTATTTCGATCACTAGCCTTGACGGTATCTGGCATTGATACATGCATTATGTTGTTTTGATGTTTTTTTTTGTGTGATTGATAATGTGGTTTAACAACAGGATTTTACTTCTTGTTAATAAAATAGAAAATTACTGAGCGGATCAGATTCAAATTTCTATCAGTACTTAAACTTGTGTTTGTGGAGTCACTTATGTGTACTACACCTTATCTCCAAACAAGAGAGAGAGGCAGTGTGACAGTAGTTAAAACATTGTCATTGCGTGGCAGGAGGGGGAGTCAGTTTCTGTCCTTTACTCCTGACAACTATAAGTCACTCTAACCACATTCAACACCATAACTCATCTATCTTCTCAGAGGTCACTCAGACTTTTGTCTTGTCTCAGACTCCACAAAGACTTTTTGGCAGACACGTGAAAACCACGCGTGACACCCTTCCTCTAGAAGGTTAAGGGTGAGTCAGGAACCTGGATACTTTTTGACTTTCTGTATGCTCCGCCATGGATCTCCTTAATGGATGGCTTTCATCCCTCCATGGATGGCTGAGTTTATTTATTTAAATTATTTACTTCGATTGATTTATCCATGGTTTGTTGAAGTTGTTTGTTTAGCAAAGTCTTTGCAGGGTCGAGTAGCTGGCCCCATGACCAAATTTCTTTAGTTGCTTCTATACAACATGAGTGCTATCATACAGTGAACTTTGCTCACCCTTCTGGACTCGGTAACACACGAGGGAGTTAGTTGCTCACCGTTCTTGACTCGGTTGTTGTTGTTATTCAACTAAGGCTGCTGCGCTTTTTAGACAATACCAAATTGAAGACTCCTTGGTATTATCTAAACAGTAGATATAGGCTTATCACGTGGCTTTTCTGCCATTCCGAAACCTGTTGAGTTGAAGTCACGAGCTACAGTTTCTCCAGCTTCGGTTGCATTTAAAAGATAGTCAAATCTGGTCCCAAGCTAGGAGTAAAAAGCACGTGGTATACTGTCCATTTCCTGTCATCCAATGGAGCTCTCCAACTATGCAGAACAAAATATTGTGCTCTGGTTCTGGGCTTTCCCAATTAATCGTCACGTTCTGAACACAGCCGCTTCTCAGCTCCCAGTGCCTATCACTGGGTACATAGTGAGATCCTAATTCATGCAGGCAACCAGGTCAAAGTCAAAGAGTTACGATTGGGGCTCAGTTGACTCCTCCTAGCTTAGTTTGCAATGCTGGGTTCTCAACATGTTTCACCACAGGGAGAATCCCTGGAAGTGTTTGGATGATTTCAAGAGTCAATGAAGTTGTAATTAGCCTCACAGACAGATATTCAACATATGTATATTATAGCATTGCGCTCAGCTGATGGTAATATATCGATCATATATCACTATAATCATCCTTATCTTTTCCTCTCCATTGTGTATGAAGCCACCACTACAGCTGGTCTCCCTGCAGGGAGCCTGCACAAAACATTTACATGCTCTTGTAGCACTGGTTTGTTCCACTGTAGCTCTGGTTTGGTCCATTGTAGCACTGGTTTGTTCCATTGTAGCACTGGTTTGGTCCATTGTAGCACATGTTTGGTAAATTGTAGCACTGATTTGTTCCATTACAGCACTGGTTTGTTCCATTGTAGCACTGGTTTGGTCCATTACAGCACTGGTTTGGTCCATTGAAGCACTGGTTTGGTCCATTGTAGCACTGGTTTGGTCCATTGTAGCACTGGTTTGGTCCATTGTAGCACTGGTTTGGTAAATTGTAGCACTGATTTGTTCCATTACAGCACTGGTTTGTTCCATTGTAGCACTGGTTTGTTCTTTTGTAGCACTGGTGTGTTCCTTTGTAGCACTGGTTTGTTCCATTGCAGCACTGGTTTGGTCTATTGTAGCACTGGTTTGTTCCATTGTAGCTGTGGTTTGGTCCATTGAAGCACTGGTTTGTTTCACTGTAGCTCTGGTTTGGTCCATTGAAGCACTGGTTTGTTCCATTGTAGCACTGGTTTGGTCCAATGTAGCACTGGTTTGCTCCATTGTAGCACCGGTTTGGTAAATTGTAGCACTGATTTGTTCCATTACATCACTGGATTGTTCCATTGTAGCACTGGTTTGTTCCTTTGTAGCACTGGTGTGTTCCTTTGTAGCACTGGTTTGTTCCATTGCAGCACTGGTTTGGTCTATTGTAGCACTGGTTTAAGTAGCAATATATTCACATGATAAGGTTACCACCCCTATGTACAACCTCATATTAGTTGTCTTAAAGGAGTTGACTCATGGTGTAGTGTCACGTAGGTTTTATGATCATTTAATTTCCTACATCTTCTTCCTATTCTTTCACCCGAATTCGTTATTTTGTTATCTCTCTCTATTGTTTTGTCTCTTCTTATGTATATTTTTTTGCATTCACTCGTTTGCGAAAAATATTTTCTTCAGTATCCTCAAACTTTACCTTGTGTGTTTTCTCATACTGGGATACGTAATTCTATTACATAGATGTCAGTCTCGGCCGGTCGAACCATAGCTGTGAATATACGGTTCTCGCCAGACATACGTCTGCAGTTTCCCCGGTCAGAGCGCGGCCCGACCAGATTTCTGGGCCTGGGGTGTGAGAAATTCGTTTCGCTGGACATAGAGCAGACTTTATGTCTACATTGGCACCTGTCACGCGCGGGTTTTTCGGCTGAGCGCTCAGGAAAGGCGTGATTACTGACATCTCTACGACGCAGTTGTAGACGGTTGTCTGAGATTTGCAACTGTCACGCGCATTTCTCGGTCACTGGTGGCAGTTACGTCACGCGTTAAGCTGACGTAGGTGTTGTACACGTAAAAGGGGAGATGATTTCGGAGTTCGAGAAAATGTGGGATTGTTTGCCCCTGTTTTCAAATATCCACCCAGGAGCTGAAATCTGATTGCATTTCAGTCTTCAACATATTCAGTAAACGGAACACGCGTGCTAGCGAATGAAGCTTGTATAGCGAATTTCATAGTTCTCGTCAGATTTCTGACGAGCTTCTAACTACCTATCTAGTGAATTATCCTAGTCGTGATGTTACCGTAGTGATGTGGTGAGATATCATATATTATTATCTAGTATTTTGTGAAGTGGTTAAAGTGTTATTTCCCTAGCTAGATTTGGTCCAGAGTGCTTAATTTATAGTTTGTATTATTTTTCTAGTGACGCATACAGTGGAAGGCAGAATAATTATATTTCTAGCGTAACAAACAAGTAGCTATAAGGAATTTAATTTAACGGCTAACACTCAGTCGAAACTGTTTTAATAACAAACTTATAAATGCTAGACGCGACATCAGTGAGTTTTGACGGAATACGCACCATATTCCTAATTCCTGATGATCGATTTTATATAACTTTTTTCACCGGAAGTTTAAATAATAAGTCAAGCTGTAGGCTTGCTGTTTAAATGTAAGTTAGATTTAGTACATAATATGTAAATGATTTATTGTGCTTTTCCTTTTATACAGTGAAATACGGGGGTGACCCGAACTTTACCAGCATTTAATAAGAGTTAATACTTGTGAAGAAATAGACAGTCCTTATTTTGAACCACGTGGGTTTCTCAAGTAACACTGATCTGACAGTGCATAGGCCAACAGAGTTAGACAGAAATACTAAATATCCCACTAACGGGGTTTCAAAGACTGTAATGATAAATACTGGGCCAGTGAACCAGATCTTAGTTTCTTCCATAAACTCTACGTAAATTTTCTGCCTGGCGGCGTGAATATTTCAAGAATAACATTTAACATTCCGACAGAGATTGTGACTAGTATTGTGGTGACCAAATATAGTACCTCCCTGGAAGTAGACACCGATCTGACATTCCTTAATTCTATAATCCAAAGCTAATGACAGTGTGCTCTGCTAACTTTCGTGCCTGGACAAATTTTATGCGACTTAATCAGACATTTGGAAAAATAAGAACACCCAAGGAAATCGTTCCCTGAGACAGAGAGTTGTGTACGTATTTTGGAACTGGGGATTTCTTGGTCGTTGACTGCATTTTCGGGTCTGTGTGAAGGTCCTAGAATTATTATGTTCCCAGAGGCAGCGAGCAAAGTTGTGAGTATATATGGGTAAGAAAGGCCATGGCTAAATGAATGAGAGTACACAGGTCTGAGTGTTATTGTACCGGTGTATTATTGTCACCCATTTGCTGTCTTAACATTTTTTTTCTTTTAACCTGCAGAATCTGTTACAAAATGCTAGAGTTTCTGTTTTTTTTCTTAGGCTAAATCAGATTATCCAACTCTGTTCATACATTTACGAGAAAGAAAGAAACCTCTTAGACTAAACCCTATGTATCTATAACTCTTTGGGCCATCATCTGTTCTCTTAACGGGGCTGTGGGCTAAACCTAGAGTAAGATTCTAACGGGCTATCATCCCTGTAGCATTTTTCTTGAATTTTATGACTATTTGTATATGTTGTTCCTTGATGTATTTTTGATGTTGTGAGAAGATTTTTTTTGTTGATGATAATAATAAAAATCTCTCTTGAACTAAAGCAGTGCGTTGGTCAGCTCGTTCTAAAATAATATATATATTCATTGTTATAGATTTCCCACGTCGGTGTGTTTAACTATCGTCACGTGTATGTGCGTGCCCGTGAGTAGATAGAAATATATGTAATATATATCTGTGTGTAGACTGTCTGACTGCTTAAAATCTGTCGTAGAAGATAGGTGAGAGAGAGAGAGAGAGAGAGAGAGAAGATTTTCTCGCCTCTCAGAGACAGCTCTATATCACATTCTACCATCTCACTCGTGGAATCTATTTCTTTTACTAACTCGTACCGTGACTATCACTCATTCCAACCTATTCAGAAGGGACCAACCCAAGTCTTAATTCTCCTATCGAAAATCTACGACATGTAGTAGTCCTGCTTATTCTTTATCTAATAAGTGACCCACGGGAACTACACGTAGACTCTCACATTTACATGGAGCTAAAAACAGCTACAGTTACTATCGTGGTAAACAAAGATTCTGTTAGAGACAAGATTGTGTTCGTTACAAAATCTCTGTTAGAGACAAGAAAGTGTTCCTTACAGACTCTCTGTTAGAGACAAGATAGTGTTCGCCACTCAATCTCTGTTAGAGACAAGAAAGTGTTCGTCACACTATCTCTGTTAGAGACAAGATAGTGTTCCTCACAGACTCTCTGTTGGAGACAAGATAGTGTTCCTCACAGACTCTCTGTTAGAGACAAGATTGTGTTCCTCACAGTCTCTCTGTTAGAAAAAAGATAGTGTTACTCACAGACTCTCTGTAAAAGACATGATAGTGTTCTTAACAGACTCTCTGTTAGAGACAAGAAAGTGTTCCTTACAGACTCTCATAGATTCTCAGAAACAAAAAAAGCTGCCTTTCCGAAGCAGTAGGAAACCGTAAGTAATTTTTTTAATATGTAAAAGTGCGGTGGATCCCTATGTTACGGACTAATTGACAGCCTCTGACATCAGTTTAGGTTAAGGCTCTAAATGCTTTGGATGACCAAGATGTTGTGTGCGTATTCTGATCTTAGAATGTCAAAGTCCGTCGGGTTCATTTATATATTTTACAGGATTCCGTTGGGCACTACGTTAGTATCGATATTGTCCCTAGTAACCCGTGTGATGCGTTGATACTGGAACATGCTTCATATTAAAATTATGAGTATTGACTGACCTGTCTGTTCTTGCCTTATTAGATATCAGCAGTGTGAGATGCAGCGTGTTTAGGCAATTAAGTGTCACTGGTTATTATGATAGAATCAAACAGTAGGAATTCAACTCCGAATACGGCATTTGATAAGACCAGTATTTGACGACTTAAACATGTTTAATTAACTCTCTCATTTCATGGGTAGACACAACTATTCAAAGACATAGTTCATAAACACAGTTCCATGTACGTGTTGCCTGAGTTCTTATTCTTCATTAAAGCATATGTTCACTAATATATAGTTCTGTCTAACGGTCAGTTCCTTTTGGCCAACATCCTGTGGCATAAATTCATAGGCTAACTAGGCTTACTCCCGTTGCTAGTTTAATAATAGCCATTTTCCCACTAGACTTACTTCCACTGCTAGTTTTGCAATATCCTTCTTACGCTAGGCTTACATCTACTGCTAGTCGTCTAATACCCTTGTTACACTAGGGTTACGTCTGCCGCTAGCTATATAATATTCGTTTTACACTAGTTTTACTCCTGCTGCTAGTTACGAGTGTTCATTTGGCATACAATGCCAGGCTAATCTGCCATAATTACAAACTGCGTTAATAACGATACGACTTACGTTTAATCCAAGAACACACTGCTAAATTTGGCTTCCCAGCCACACATATAACTTCAGTGGACAATGCCACACAATCCTAAGTGGTTATACCACATATATCATAGTGGCTAGGCCACACTTGTAAAACACATTGCCGTTGGGGTCAAAACCCACGATTCGAATGACGTTACTAAGTTCTACGCGTAATGCATAGAGATATGCGTTCTATGTCGTTAATATATCCATTTGCGGTGTTCCATGGTGCACCCATTCGGATCGATATCAAAATCCAAATGCCTGCACACATGCAACAATCCCCGACATCATCGATCATTAATATATTCACTAATTTGAGGTGTTCCATGATACAGCCATTCGAGTCGGCCTAACTCAAATACCTGTAAACATGAAACAATCCTCAACACCCTACCCACTACAAGATATATGAAAATTAAAATGCAGATAGAGTTGCTAACTAAGAGAGAACAAACACCAAACTAAGGTCGGAGCCTAATACTGGAAATAAAACCAATAATACGTAATACGTTTAAATAAAAATGACAGAAGGATCGTCAGAGTCTGATACAGCTGAATCATACAGCTCCTTGCCAAGAAGAGATGAAGTGGGTATATTCAGACTGAGAAGCGACCATTGCAGACGCAAACATCATCTGATAAACAAACAGAAATCCAGACAGACAGACGTGCCTATGTGGTGATTACAAAAAAGCAATAGAGTGTATCCTCCAATGTTATTGGCTCCATAAGAGCAGCAGAGTTACAGACCAGCTTTCTCCATACAGTTAAAAGAATCTGAAATGGACTCCCAACGTTGTAAGAGAGATATGTGATACAATTCTCTCATAAATAAACGAATAGATAATGTTTTGAGGATAGCATTGACTACATGAACTCCAAGTTAAACGAACGTTACAATATCCAGATTTTAAAACAAAATTAACAGACATAAAATTAAAAAACAGCACAAATATGTCCATCTAACAAGTGGAATCATGCGTGCATCTTAGCAGCCATAAAGACAAAGTTGGAGCAGCAGACAATGATCTAAAAATAAGAATGCAACAGCCAAGAGGAGCCTTTATTGCACAGAGAAAAATACGGAAATAAAATGAAATCCAGTCCAACATAAAAATTAACAATCTTCAACTCATATAACAGGCATTACTACTTGTATGATCTTAAAACATGAAGGACAAGAAAACGACAACAAGAAATATACACACTTGATAAATGAGGGATTGCGCATAAAGAAAACAGAAAGATTGGAGATTTGATGAGTAGATGTTGAGTTGGGTAGGGCACACTGAGAAAGTCTCTTTTCTGAAATCTTCAGAGTAAGCGAATAAGAGTTAGACGAATATGAACAAAGGAATTGAAGACATACCTCTTCCTCTTCTTCTTCTTTTACTAGTATCCTGCCTGGTGGCTAATGCGATCATGTATCTCCACAACTTCCAAACGCCAGTGCTATTTATGAGTTTTTTTGTTGACTTTCTTGCCATGTCATGATGTCAAACTGTCCAGTACTTTCTCTCTTTGCCGTATTCTGCCTCTTATTTGTTCAATCTTAACGATGATAATTGTCTTGATGTGAAGCTTAGTAGCGTTTGAAATGGAAGAACCAACCGCACCACTTGTCAAGAAAATACGGAAAAAAACATGCATTGTAATGTGCTTGCAGTGAAAGTTATTTTGGGAATCGTCAAGTAGAGGCCAATAATCTTTGTGTCATTTGGATTTCACAGATCTCTTTGCGCGTAACCCATCAACAAATTACAGACAATTTTAATAATTCAGTTTTGTAATACAAGAGTATTTCATGTTAACGTTAATGTTAGTGCTGTGTTAACATTAAAGACAGGTTTTACGTTATAAACAAAACAAACAAATAAACAAATATTTTCACACCATAGCCGATGTAAGAAATGACGGTAAAGCACAAAGGAATACCATTTCTTTAACATGAATTTCCTCTTGTGTTTAGTTTTTTCGTTTATTTTGGCGTTTGGCTCGATGATTTATGAAGATCTTAAAGATCCCATTTACTTACCAGATCAGTTTCAGAATCAGGAGTGTCCATCTGCAATGTCTCATTACCTACTGAAGTTCAATGTTGGTACAACAATCATGCTACTCAGAAACCTGGGATTCGATTAAATGTCTATTAAACGTCACCAAGTTAGTTGTAAAGGACTAAAATAACTGGGTCCTCGTGTAGAGTTGTAGAATTGAAATGGTACGACACCAGTGTGGAACTGATGACAAGAACCAGACAAGTACCAGCGGAACAATGTATCTGAAGAAAACGCTGGCGAGGCATTTGACAGACATTGGTTAAACCTGTTGACATTCTTAGCGGCGAGACCTTGTTCTAGAATCCCCAGAATAGCTGATAACATGTGACACGTGGAAGACATGGTGTGTGTTTTCTGACGGGCTATGCTCTTAGGGAGCTGATGAGTTTTGATAGAACTGAAATTATTTAACCAACTGTAACTGTCTTTTTCTCTTGTTGAAGTGATCACTGGCCCAAGACAGTATACATGTTATTAGGTGTGTAGTGCTGGCGTATGATGAACTGAGTGTGGGTGCGAATGAAGGCGCGAATGTGTTTAGGCTCGTATATATGTAGACACTGCAACCCATACACTCACATGCAGTAGTCAAGGATGCTTGAACACTGCAGGCACGTTTCAAAACATTTATTGACGATAACACACATAGCATCAATAGGCACAGTCAGTGTAAACAAGGTCATGCTGACCGGAAATCGTTAGGTATACATCAGGCATTCAAAAGGCTGGTAAACATTTGAATATTCGTGCATAGACAATAGCAATGTTCTTCAATAATGACAGTTCGTAGCGTCGCCCTGGTATCTCTGACTTAACGCGTCAGATACCTTAATCACTTTGACATACAGGTACAACTTGGCACTCCCCGCCAATTGCACATTATCAGGCTGTAATATATTAGCCTTAACACAGGCCTCGTTATGACGTCATCTGTGTACTTCTTCTAAGCAGGTTAACATCAACCCTGCAGTAATGCTTATGTAGATATAAATATACCGCCAATCTGCGGTTCCCACAATATAACTTCGTCACTGGACTTCTGTTCGTTTAAAGACAAATAGTCTTACATAGCTATTTTGAGCCTAATGTATAAGTTCTGTAATGTAGGATCGGTGAGCTGTAGTTCACAGTCTTGGTAACCTTACACATGTTCTGCCACCGAATGCATAATAATGTAGAAAAGGTCGGTGTTACCTTGCATAGAATCCTAAGAACATAATAACGAACTCTGTCGTCATTCCGACGTACAGAAATTCACTGGGGAGAACTGCCAACGCAGTCACTTCGAAGATTTTCCCCGAAAACACAATGGACGTTCGTCCCTCAGAAGCCAGCTTACATTTCGGCCTGACGGAAGTAACTCAACTTGGCGCTTAAAAATCCTGCGCATGGGCACACGCCCGAACTGTTTACTTTTGACCCTATCTTCATACAGGTCAAACCCCAAAAGAAGAACGAACAGGGAAGACAACCCCTAATCAACCTGACATCGCAGGTAAAGACACACTTATTCTTATGAAAAAACATAAGCAAATAACTTGACATATGACTCCGTCGAAAATGACAGCAACACCAACATTACAGAATAACTTAACCATGATAATGGTTAGCGATTCAGCTTTAAGATTTATGGTTAGGCTTTAACGCGACGCAAGAAAAATGAATTGGGGCGACTTACCAGTCACGATGATTGCGACAAGATTGTAACCTACTGCGTATCTCACGTTTTTGCTGTTCTCAATGTTTGAGAGCGATACAATGTGACTTAATGTCAGATGAAGATTATTTTTATGTTCGACTCAATGGCTTTCAGTTTCCATACAAATCACAATGTAATGAAAGCTTCTCTTGTCATCTCATGCAATAATATTTCGTGGTTTGGGATGAAGACGTTTGGTGGCACTTTTCATCTTCGTCCGTCAGAACGTTAGTTTAGGCAGCACTAGGTGCCGGTCAAAAATATATCACGTCTTGTAATGTATGTCTGCATTAATTTTTTTTTTTTAATTAATGTGTTTGCTACTTTTTTTGTAGCACGCCCCTTTCAACCATCTACCATGTACATGGAGTTGTTGGTTATATCAGGACGTGTTTCCTTTATTGTAATATGTTTTTGTTTGTATTTATTTTATACTATATTATCTCTAGTCGGTATTTTTCCTTTTGTAGTTATAGTTCAACATGGTTTTTAAAAGAAATTCCAAAATATGCTATTTTCTAAGTTAGTATGTTTTTAATTTTCACTGGATGGTTTCTTTGGTTAATCTGTATGTATCTGTGGCGAGTCTTTCACGAGTTTGGACTACTGACTCAAATCCTTATTTGTTTTTTATATGTTAGCTTTAGTTTTTGTAATATAGTGTTTTATTAACTTTTGCATTTCTGAAGGGGTCTTTGTGCCTATGAGATTTTCTACCCTCATTTCTACATTGTGGTTACTACAGTATGTCTTAATGTTTTGCCTCTGTTGGTCATATTTCTTGCAGTCCACCAGAAAGTGTCTAATTGTGTTTGGTTCTTGACACTCTTCACATGTGGGTTCCTCAATCATGAAATATCCAGTTCCAAGCTTGAGCCTCAGCAATTTTTTATTAATTGGTATTTTTAGTTCATCTTTTAATTGACATTTTTTGCTTGGTTTTTTAAGGATTTTATATGAGTGTCTTGCTTTTTTACTTTGGTCCCATGCTGTTATCCACTCTTTAGTTATTGCTTGAGCAATTAAGCTCTTAATTTCAAACTTCCCTAAGCCTACTTCAATTTTGTTATGGCTAGCTCTCCCCCCTTTGGCTTCTTTATCTGCAAGCTCATTTCCTGCTATCCCCACATGTGATGGTATCCATGTTATTGTTGCACTGCATCCTATAGTTTGTAGATATGTATTAACCTGTAGTATTTCCTCTATAATATCTGGCCTGCTACATTCATTTCTGTTTCTGATAGCTAATACTGATGATAGGGAATCTGTGAGAATGGTTACTTTTTTTGGTGGATTTTCTGCAGCTATTTCTAAAGCTTTTAGGATTGCCACTAATTCTGCTGTAAAGATGGATGTATTACCTGTTACTTTGTATCTTTTATAAATTTTTAATTTTGGTATTGCTATTCCTGCTCCTAATTGTCCTTCTTCATCTTTTGACCCATCTGTATATATAGTTAGGCTATTATTTATATACCGTTCTATGTACTCTAGTGTTTTACTTTTTGCTGAGATTATGTCGTTAGATTTATTTATGATCTTTGTTAAGTGGGAGTCAGTTTCTGGCACTTTTAATTCCCATGGTGGGATCTTTGCTTTATACAGAGCACTACTGTTTATCGCATTAAATAGGTCTGGGTATTGATCCACTTCATCCATTGTTTTCCACCCTGACGGGTATCTATTATGGTTTAATGGAATGTGGCCCATGTACTGGTTACCCCTATCAAAGGTTTTATGTGCTGGGTGAGTTGGATCTTTTGCCACTCTTGCCCAGTAGCTGAATCTCAGTTCTTTTCTCCTTAGCTCCAGGGGTATAATGCCTAGCGCTACTTCTAGTGCCTCTGCTGATGTTCCCTTTGAGGCACCTGCTATTATTGACAGTGCCTGGTTTTTGGACTGTGTCTAGTTTTTTCTTATTGCTTGGGGCGGCTGATGCATAGACAACACTGGCATAGTCAAGTTTGCCCCTAATAAATGATTTATAGAAGGTTAACATGGTCTTATTGCAGGCGCCCCAACCACTTCCTTTCATATATCTTAGCATGTTAATAAGTCCCCTACTGCTTTGCACTAATAGGTCTATGTGTTTGTTCCAGTTTAGTTGCTGGTCTAATACCATACCAAGAAATCTAGTTGATTTTGCTGTGCATACTTTTTGCTCATTAATGCTTATGTCAATTATATTGTTTTTAATTACACGCCCTCTACTGAAGATCATTCCTATGGTTTTTTTAACGTTTAGATTAAATCCCCACTTGTTCATCCAGTCAGATACTTTATCCATTTGCCTTTGTACTGTTTTATAGAGGAATGGGAGATTTCTTCCCGTTCTCCATATCGCAGCGTCATCTGCAAACTGGGATAAGTTGTTTTTTAAGTCTTTAAACTCGTCGCCTAGGTCGTTGACCATAATCGTAAAGATAGATGGTGATATTACTGATCCCTGGGGAATTCCATTCTGTTGCTCATACACCTCAGATCTATCATTGTTTATTTGTACCGTGAAGTATCTATCCTGCAGGAAGTTTTCTAGATAATTGTAGGTTCTGCCTACTATACCTAATTTCCTGATTTTGTGTAGTGCACCCTCCCTCCAACACTCATCATATGCTCTTGCTACATCAAGGAATATTGCTACTGTCTTTTCATTCCTTTTGAAGCCTGTTTTAACATCATGTTCCAGCCTCAACAGTTGCTCTATTGTACTATGTTGGCTTCTAAAGCCTGCTTGGGTTGGACTGTACAAATTATGCTTTTCTAGATGAAATTTTAGTCTGCTGTTGACTATTGTTTCTAGAATTTTTCCTAGATGCGATGTTAACGATATTGGCCTGTATGAGCTGACATCATGTGTTTCCTTATCTGGCTTTAGTATGGGGATGACTACTGCTGTCTTCCATGAACACGGTATTTTTCCCGTGTGCCAGATTTTGTTGTAGAGGGATGCAATCACTCTTAGAGTTGTATTTGGTACCTTTTTGAGGATTTCATAGCTCAGAATGTCTTCCCCAGAGGTAGTATTGTTTTTCCTGCTAAAGCTCTTTCTATTTCATCTACTGTAATATCTGCATTTAAATAATTAGCATCCTGTGTGGTGTCCATATTTTCTCCTTTTAATTTTTCTAGCAGTGTCTTCCGCCTATTTATTTCTGCCTTATCTAGACTGTCTATTGAACTAACCTGATAGAAGTATTTAGCTAGTATGTTGGCTTTTTCTCTATCTGTTTCAGCTCTCTCTGGTATTTTAATTGTTGGGATTTTAAATTTCTTGTGGTTTCCTCCTTTAATTGCTTTTAGTTTTCTCCAAACTGTAGTTACTTGTGACCTATGGTTTAATGTTTGACAAAAAGTTCTCCAACTCTTTTCTTTAGCTCTGAATATTATTTTATTTGTTTCATTTCTTATTTTTTTATAGTTTGTGTAATTCTCTTCAGTTTTGGTTTTTCTATACTTTGTAAGGGCCCTCTCCCTCAATTTCAGTTGTTCTGAACATCTGTCTGTCCACCATGGTACTGGGTTTTTATCTTTGTTTCTTTTCCTATTTTTACCTTTTTGTGTTGGTTTTAAGTGCTCAGGCATATTCCTGTTTGGTATATATTTTATTGCTATTTTTAAAATCTCATTTGTTAGTTTTTCTGCAAATATATCTATACTGTTAGATTCAATTTGTTCTATGCTTAGTTTACTTAGCTCCAATTGGAAGGACTCCCAATTTGCCTTTTTTAGGTTGAATGTAGGTTTCGAGCTTTTTGGACTAGTTCTATATTTGTCGTTTAGGTTTATTTCTATGGGTAAGTGGTCTGAGCTGGAGTCATTCAGTACTTCCCATTTAGCAGAGGCTAGGTTTGGTGTTATAATACTTATGTCTATTGCTGTATCTCCTCCCCTGTTGCATGGGTTAACCCTTGTCACTGAGCCATCATTTAGTATGATTAGCTCGGCACTTTCAATGTAGTCCAACAGTCTTTTTCCTGCTGGATCATTACTGTTGTTACCCCATGCCTCATGGTGTGCATTAAAGTCACCTACCAATAATGTTCTTTGGTCTATTTGTGTGTTAATAGTGGCAATGTCCCTATCGGTTATATTACCCTTGGGGCTATAAATGTTTATTATTTTTAAGTTATCTGGCTCACTGTCTAATGTTACACTTATTCCTTCAATATTTTCTGTGTTGAATTGTTCCCAATTTACTATTTTGTAGTCTTCATGTATTAAAAAGGCCACGCCCCCTCCTCTTCCCTCAGGTCTATCATTTCTAAGTGTTATATACCCTTGGTAGTTCAGTTTTTGTTTGGGGTTCAGGAGGGTTTCTTGTATTGCAAAGATGGGTTTTGCCTCCTTATACTGTCCCATAAGAGACATCAGGTTCTTCCTGGCACCCCTACAGTTCCACTGGACTACTTTGATAGCTCTAGAGTCTTTGGTCCCCATTTAGTATGGTTAGCTTAGTTATGTTATTGTTTTTGTAATTTTTATTAGGTTCTTTGATAAGGGATCTACTTTTTTTGGTTTTGCTCACTATCTCTCATGTTCTCCACAAACTCATCATTCCAAGTAACCATTGTACTTCGAACTCTTTCTGCGAGGTATGGTAGGTGTAGTTCCACTGTTTCCTTAAATTTTTTTTTCCATATTTTCTTTGTTGTCCTGGTTTTCAATCATTTTAGCTCTTTCTCTCTCTATTTTTTTTTAGGATTTCTTCATTAGCTTCTTTTATCTCTGCTATTTCTTTGAGGTCTCTCTCTATTTCCTTTTGTGCTGTTTTTATTTCTTCTAGTACCTGTCTGGCTTGGATGAGGTTATGTTCTGTCTCTTCTGTGTTGTCATCTTCTTTACTGTTTATGAGTGTTTTAATTTTATCTTTTTTCTGGATTTTTTCCTTTATGTCTTTCACTTCACTGGTTATTTGTTGTATTTGTTTCTTAATGATACTTTCTTGAGAGTTTTGAAGATGGTTGTTTGTTTTCTGTCTTTCTTTTATTTGCCAGAGTGGTTTGTTTGTTTCTAGAGATTCTTTTAACATGTGTTTTGTCTCTTGATATATTGGGCACCCTTGATACCTGGCACTGTGGCTACCCTGGCAGTTTGCACATTTTCTGTTTTTGTTTTCTCGTTTATAATCGTTATCCTCCTTAGCCATTTTACAGTCTGCGTGTCTGTGTGCTCCCGCACAGAAACTGCACCTAGTCGCTCTTTTACACACATGTTGTGTATGGCTAAAGCCTTGACAGTTTGTGCATTGTATAATGCTAGGTATGAATACCTCTGTCATTTTGGCTCTCTGGTGGAGTTTGACCTGCTTGGGTATTTCTGTGCCTTTTATATTTAGCACTACCACTGTAGTATTCTTTTGCTCTTTGGTTTTTATTCTTTCTACTTTTTCTATCTTTGTTTGTGGGTTTTCTTTCGTTATGTTAGTGTGGATCTCCTCTTCTGTTAGGTTTGAGTCGACCCCTTTGATGACGAATCTTCGGGTCTCCTTGATCAACTCGATCTGTACCTTTATCCCATGTGCGAGTTGCACTTCTTTTGGGTTACTCTTTAATTCCTGTAGTAGTGCCTTGCCTTTTTCTGTGTTGTTTACCGTGATTGTTACTCCATTTTTGTGTCTTTGTATTTTGTCAATATATTTTTTCCCTATTATTGCTTCCAGAATGACCAGGATTTTGTCCTCCGGGAGAGCTCTCAGCGTGGCTTCTGTTCCAGCTGTCTGCGTGATTTTAATTCTGTTGCTGTTGGTGTCCTTGTTTCCACTTACTGCCGTTTTAATTTCTGGATCTCCTTTCGGTTTTTCCTTTATTGTCTCTCACTGTCCTTCTTTTCGGTGCCTCTGACTATAGGGCTTGCGGTCCTGTTCTTTTCTGTCAGGTTTGGAGTTTTATCTTTTCCAGCTGGCATGGCCCTCGCTTTTTCTTCCCCGGACTGCGATCTGGTTGTCATTATTTCTATCTCTTTCTCGTTGCTGGTTTTATTTGATTCTCTGACTTTATTTGATTCAGACCTCACTTTTATTTTTTCCTTGAAGGTTTCAATTTTATCCCCTATTTCTGTAGACCTATCTTTTAGTCCAGGGCTTTTGTTCCTTTCATTTTCTGTCTTTTTCGATGTAACTTCCTTAGTCTGTTTTTCTGTTTTGCTCCATGCTTTTCCTTCCCCTGACTGTATTCTGTTAATCCGTGGCATTGTGTAGGCCCTATTATGTTTTTAGTTTGCTACAAATACTTTTTAATTAAAAAAATTTAATTTTTTTTTTTTAAATTTTTAATGAGTTATATACCTTTATTCTTTTTAAATTATTGTCTAACTGTCCTATTCTTATTTTATTACCTATCACCGCTGACGTATAATTAGTATTTATCCTCTGGTTCCCTCTGTCTAATGTTAAATAACACAAATTAAGATAAATTATGACTAGGCCTATTTTAAATGTTCAATTATGTTTTGGCCTAAATATGAAGCTCCCACGTGGTAGGCCAACCTGGGCTTATTTATTCTATTTCACTATTTTTAATTTATACTAGCACTCCTACCAATTATTAACAAATGTTAAAGGCGATTTACTACTATTAGAGATTTTCAATATGTTACAGACTAAAAACGAATTTATCTGAAATACGGCTGCTGTACCACACCAGACAACACGTGGCGCTTGGGCTCATTTTAATCTTTTTAACTATTTGGCTATCCCTAATTTATCCTAATATTCTTAGCTCGTAATTAACTATTCATCTAATATCAGATATAAACTAATTTTAATCTACTAATACTTTAATTAATTAATTAAAATGAAAAGGAGATTCAACTTATCTGGCTTGTGCCTTCTCAAAAATATGCATCGTCGTAGTGATCGCTAGTAAACTCGTGTTATACGTAGTTAGTAACCTGTATTTGAGCCTCTGTGTGTTTATTTATCGCATTACAAATATAAATGCATATTAATATTTTAAAAAAGAAAAACAGACAAAACCTTGCAAAATTTAAAAAAATGTGCACTTGTTCTTAATTTAAAATGAACAATTTGAAATATTTTAAACAGTAAAAAAGTAATGCTTTAAAAAGTACGATTATAATTCTCAGGCATATTACGTCCCTTGGTAATATAAAATTACGTTTCTAAGAATTATTGCAAAACTGTATCTTATCGTTTTAGTATGAGTGAAAAAGTGATGCAATGGTGTGTGGAAAATTGATAAGAGTTCACAACGTCAGTGGCTTGTTGTGTAGTGAATAAGGAAAGTTAGTTAAACGCTTTTTAGCTTACAGGATTGTTGTATATGAGTAGTAATAAAGTACTAAACATTTGTGATTCCAGTCGTCATTGTATTTACCGCTTCTCTGTATCTTATGTCGATAGTGTCATATCAGGGCTTGTAGTTTTGTTATTCTATTTTCTGCTTTTGATTTTCTTTGATTGTTGAATTAATTGTCATATTTTTTTCGGTGTTTGTAATTTCCTGTCTTTGCTATTGCTCTTCATCTGTGTTGTTAAATTTAAAATATATTATTATATACACATTACGTGTTGTGTAGTCTTCTTTTTTGATCCTTAGCCGCCAACCGTCAATGCAGTCAGTGGCCATCACGCCTAGTGGCGTCTTGTAGGGCAACAACAAATTTATTCCATTTTGCTCAATCGGTGGACATCCTTCGTACAGTGCCCCAACTCTGGTTCATTCTTTGCATCTCAGCCTCCATAGTCCTCCGCCAGGTTGTTTTTGGTCGGCCTCTCTTTCGTTTTCCTTCAGGGGTCCAAAGCATAGCTGTTCTTGTGATGGCATCGGGGTCTTTTCTGAAGACATGGCCAACCCAGCTCCAGCGTCTGCCAGCTATGATGGTGTGCATGTCCTCTTGCTTGCTCCGAGTAAGCAGATCTTGGTTGGTGATGGTATTCGGCCTAAAGATTCGGTGAATATTTCTTAGGCATGTTGTGTGAAAAGAGGACAATTTCGACATTTCCTTCTCTGTAACTCTCTAGCATTTCGCACCATAGAGAAGCACAGAAAGCACACAGCTCTGATATAATCTTAATTTTGTGCTTGTGCTGTATTGAAAGGACTTACAGATGTTGTTTAGGCTAAAAAAGGTTGTTCTTGCTTTGTTCATTCTGATGATGATGTCTTTGCCTGCCCCGCCTTCTAGTGTTACTATGCATCCTAGGTATATGAAGGTGTCTGTCTGTACCAGTTGCTGATTCCTTACTGATATGGGCTCAGGGTTGCTCACATTGAGCATCATGACCTCCGACTTCTTTAAATTGATGTTCAAGCCCACCTGCTGGCTATACTTATTAAGTCTATCCGTTTTGTCCTGGATGTGTTGATGTGAATATGCTAGTAGTGCAATGTCATTTGCATATTCCAGATCTTCCAATGTAGAAAATGTAGTCCATCGTATCCCTCTTGGACTGCCCTCTGTTGTCTGGCGCATCACCCAGTCTATGATTGTTAAAAATAGAGTGGTTGATAAGGGGCATCCTTGTCGTACTCCTGTCTTCACCTCAAAGGTTAGGATGCTCTGCCCAACACTACACGTAAAGTTGGCATAGAGGCTTTTTATGATTGACACTATGCAGCTTGGAACTCCATAAGCCCTCAGTATTTTCCATAAAATGTCCCTATGTATGCTGTCAAAAGCCTTTTCAAAATCAACAAAATTTATGTAAAGCTGTCTTTGCCATTCTGAGCACTGCTCTATAATGTTCCTGAGAGTAAATATATGATCTACACATCTTCTGTTCTTTCTAAATCCTGCTTGTTCTTTCCTCCGTTTGTGGTCTACTGCTTTTGAAATTCTCTGAATAATTATCCTGCCTAGCATTTTGCAGGGAACTGAGAGAAGAGTGATTCCTCTCCATTTATTGCAGTCTGCAAGATCTCATTTCTTGGGCAATTTGACAATTATTCCTTTGTTCCACTCTGTTGGTGTTGTCCCTGTTTTCCAGACTTGTGCAAATAGGGGTTCTAATAGTTCTGTTGCAAGCTCAGGGTCTGTATTAAATAGCTCTGCATTTAAGTTATCATGGCCAGGAGCTTTCCTATTCTTTAACCCTTTTATTGCTTTGATGATTTCTTCTTTTCGTGGAATGTCTGTTTTAACATCTAGATCGTTTTCAGCCTCACGAACATTCAATTGTGTCTCTTCACATACCTAGGATGCATAGTAACACCACACGGCGGGGCAAGCAAAGACATCAACAACAGAATGAACAAAGCAAGAACAGCCTTTTTTAGCCTAAACAACACCTGGAAATCCTCTCAATACAGCACAAGCACAAAATTAAGATTATATTAGAGCTGTGTGCTTTCTGTGCTCCTCTATGGTGCGGAAAGCTGGAGAGTTACAGAGAAGGAAATGATTTGTAATTCTTGAATCCGATAGGTTCTCTCCCCTGTTTATCTAAATGTTGGTACGAGATTATTGAGGCATCCACAGCGGCATTTTCTTCTTTTCTGCTTAGAAGTTCTTTGACCACGAGTGAGAAAACCAACAGTCAGTTTTGAGAAGGGGGCGGCAAAACGTTCCCGAGTCTTTGACAGTAGGGAAGCTCGTGCCTTTCTAGTGTCCAAGAATAGTACCTATTACGCCATATAATGGCGGCTTCTTCTTTTTTTGTTCACTAAACACGGGAAACTGTTTCTATAGTTCGTCATGTTACGTGGCTACATGGCGTAAGAGCGAATTTGGGTTGCGTTTGAGACACCTGAGCTGTGGAAAACAGAAAGATTGGAAATTTGAGGAGTAGATGTTGAGTTGGGTAAGGCACACTGAGAAAGGCTCTTTTCTGAAATCTTCAGAGTAAGCGAATAAGAGGTAGACGAATATGAACGAAAGAATTAAAGACATACCTCTTCCTCTTCTTCTTCTTTTATAAGTATCCTGCCTGGTGGCTAATGCGATCATGTATCTCCACAACTTCCAAACGCCAGTGCTATTTATGAGATTTTTTGTTGACTTTCTTGCCATGTTATGATGTCAAACTGTCCAGTACTTTCTCTCTTTGTCGTATTCTGCCTCTTAATTGTTCAGTCTTAACGATGATAATTGTCTTGATGTGATGCTTAGTAGCGTTTGAAATTAAAGAACCAACCGCACCACTTTTCGGGAAAATACGGAAAAAACATGCATTGTAATGTGCTTGCAGTGAAAGTTATTTTGGGAATCGTCAAGTAGAGGCCAATAATCTTTGTGTCATTTTGATTTCACAGATCTCTTTGCCCGTAACCCATCAACAAATTACAGACAATTTTAATAATTCAGTTTTATAATACAAGAGTTTTTCATGTTAACGTTAATGTGTCGCCGTGGGTTTTGCCCAAGCATTATTCATGCTATTGGCAAGGTCAGATAGACGCTTAAGACAGTTCACGAGGAAGAAAATAATGTATGAATAAAACAGACAAGAGTTCAGTAACTCGGCTCGCGTTAAATAAACATGAGTATTTCTTTTGAGTTGCAAATAAAAGGCTTGACCAATGAAGTTAAATGAAAACAGGTTAAAGCAACGAATCAGAAGTAGCGAGAGAAACTTACGACAGAATAATGACCAGAGGTCATTAGGGCAGTCCTGAGTTTGGGAATGAAGAAGCAAGGTGTGTTTACAGTCATCTCTCCAGGTAGACGGATTCTGTGGTTATACAGAAATAGCATAAATATAGAAGTGTTTAGAAGATTTGTTATCACTAGACAGTGTTCTAAATGACTAAGAAGTTTCTTATAGACACAGTGAGTGTAGACAGAGTATTTCGGGAGAGATTCAGTGATCTGACTGTAAGTATAAGTTGAACTTATCATTCATACGAATTAGATATTTACAGGAGAAGTAACACAGAAGCCCCAAGTTGATGTGTCAAGTATATTTTGAGAACTTTATTGACTAAGTAACCAAAGCTGGAGATGAATGATACACAGATGGTCAAGTTTGGTATGACTATATTCGCATAAATGAATGGTGATGAATTCCATGAAGAAAACCATATTGATCATCGTGAGTTCACGATAAGTTAAGTAAGAGCTATTTCAGAAATAGATATGACAAGTAAGCGACTGGAAGAGTCGACTTCTGTAAGAACTGTCCACATGCAAATATGTAGTTGGAAGACTTGATACATGTGTATGAAATGAATTCTGCTTTTATGAACAGTAATAGAGGTAGAGCTGACTAAAAATGGTCAGAAAGAACAAATGCACATATACAATGAGTTGGAGGTGCTGATATGGAGTATTGAGGTACTCAGACAAAGAGGAGTAGAGTTTGAATAGACTAAACAAGTTAACTGGAGATGATAGAATGACAAAGGGAGAATATGTACATACACGAGATATAGAGCTTATGCACGATGTACCCATAATTACCTCTGATATGGAGCTTATAAATTACTTGCCTTGTTGGATCTAATGTATCAACAGTAAACAACAACAACAACAGATACATACTTTGAATTGGCGCCGCGACCAGTCCTTCTTAGTGACAACATGGCTACATCACAGGCAGATTTAATATATCAACAGCAACAACAACAACAGACACAACAACAACGCCGCCACTGGAATAGTCTTGATAAAAGAGCTTGTCGTATTGCTGTCAGAAATTTTATGAACAGAATCAAACAACGAAAGATATGGGCAGTACAAAATGTTACAACAAGTGACCAACAAACTTGCTTAATAACGACAGAAGATGGAATGAGGGTACAAATCAGAACAATACATCAATACAGAAAACCACCTAACATACATCACCAGGTCGGTTTTGTAAAGTCAAATGACACGCGATGGTCCCCATGATTAATAATCAATCAAGGCATGAACTACAAGTAAAGAAAACAAAAATGATTTGTTGTGCGACACAAACAAACGTTGACAGGTCAAGTCAGGTCAATGACCCAGAAGTACAAGCGATGAAAACAGAGATGGTCTGTGTTACAACTCAAACAGATATCGACTTTAACACCGCCATAACAGATACTGGTACACAAGAAACAGTAGACTTAGACACATTTGATGTACACACTGAGCAGAGAAAGAACCCCGAAATTCTCAAGCTTATGATATAGTTAATCGCAATTAGCAGAAAGCTTTTAAGAAATGGCAGAAACAGCACGATAAAAGAGCTATATTGGAACAATTTCAAGTTGGTGATAAAGTTTATTATAAGAAGAATGTTCGAGACAACAAATTTGACGTACGATGGCTCGACGGATATAAAGTACTTGAAAAGACAACACCCATAAATTACATATTATGGAATGAAGAGAAGAACATAGTCACCAAAGCACATGCAGCATAAATGAAGAAAGACAATCATTGCCCGACAGCACCACCAGCTTTATCTAATGGCAGACCAGTACGAAAAGTTACATTAAATCCCTATAATTCTACAGAGACCTCAAGCACTTCACACAGAGAACCAGACACAGATGAGGAGCTTCATATTGACACAGAACAGCGTAGCACCCCAAATCAATTACAGGATGCTATACATCGTTTGAATCGCTGTAGAGACAAGTCAGAAGACGAAGATGATATTCCGCCGGCAGAACTAAGAGAGAGGTTGATATTTCGAGACAATCGTTTACACGATAGAGATAGCAGCACACCAGTATCAGTGCATGACAACGAACCCCACCCGTCCATAACGAGTCAAACATATTATGGCAGTCAAGGATTACAACCGCCAGCTCCAAGTCAACACCAGCCTACACACTCCAGTTGGGACAGGAAAGATGAAAGGCCCTTGCAAACAACTATGAGAAACAACATAACCGTCCATAGTCGGAGCCATACAGAAGAACATACCAGTCGACGATTACAACCGCCAGCTCCAAGTCAACACCAGCCTACACACTCCAGCTGGGACAGCGATGATGAAAGACCTTTACATGCAACGAGAAGCAACATAACCCATCATAGTCAGAGCTCTACAGCAGAGCATATAAACATTGCAACATCGCAACCTTCCGATGAAACACACAGAGACAAGAACATTATCGATACGCCTTTGGCACCTGATGAATCAGAACTTGACACAACAGAACGAGAAGAAAGCGCCATCGATTGCATGGATGATACCACCAACACTGAGATACGTACAGCTACCAAGCGCCCTTACCACCCTTCATCACCAGATTCACCGCCACGAGCGAAGCTGTTACGCCTACCACAAGAACATGTACGAGCCAGGTTTAAAAGAAATCATCGCCAAGTTCACAAACCGACTCCAGGTTTACAACATCGTACAAATATTCAATCGCCCCCTTTCTCCTGCAGAGCGACTATAAACACGATAGCACAATCGATTTCAACTTCGTCACAGTACGACAGTCGTCTCTCCAGTAGAGAAATTACACTGTTAGAGCTTGCAAAAGAATTTTCAAAACTCATGCAGGCAGTGTAATCATCGTAAAGTACTCCCTCAGCTAAAGTACTAATTCGCAGCACTCCCCCAGCAATAGTGCTTATAGGTATTCTAATCAACATAATACCTAAAACTAAGTCACTTTATTTAGTTTTCAGAGGTTAAATTAGTCGATATTGATACTTTTGTGGACACTCAGACATTCACATTACTCATGTAACTCTTTAAAGCACGAGAGTATAGAACTTTGAAAAAAAAAGACAGAAATAAACAGACTATAATCTAGAGAAACACAGAGTCCTGACTATGTAGACTAATCTCATATAAACTTACAGAAGTTGGCAGTGTACTTTCCAAGATATACCGGATTCACCACACCAGAGGATCAAGACTGATGATTAGTTAGACATTGATAGTATTATTGTCATAATTTGGTTGTATTGCCTATAGATTTCGGTTGGAAAGCACATATAGTAAGAGAAGAAAGAGAGAAGAAAAAAAAGCATAAAAGGAAAACAACAGTGCAAGAAATTCCTATTACCCAAATACAGATAGCAAAGAGTGCACATGATGCACCAATGATGAACATCCCGACGACACATATTTTTTTCTTTTCACCACCCACAGATGATGTACCCAGTTACCATTGCGCTGACTACATAGCAACACCCGGAATACGACATGCTTGAAGTATTGATGCTTTAAGCAGTAACTATACAAGAGAATAAATAAATTACCAGAGATATTATATGTAGCTACTTGAGAGATGATAGTGATGACACACCCACATAGTCATGTTGACATTAACTATAGGCATAAGGATGTTTTGTATTTTATGAAGTTTAGTACACATGTGTATAATGTCTATACTTTTGGACAGAATTAATGACTTGAACGGTGCATCCAAGGCTAACATCAGTCGAGCACATCAAATTCTGACCTAATTAGCGACACATGTCTTTCACTATCACCCCAGGACACTTAGTTATGCACGCTTAATTAGTTAGTGTAACTCCGCTTATCTGACCGTTCGAATTCAGTAACGATATTGACGGCAGATACTATAGACATTACGAGTACTGACAAATCTCTGCTTCCAGAGACAGTTACCATGTCGACAAGTGTATATATTTAGATATTGCATGTATAGAATTATTGTTGATCAGATGGTAGTATCATATGAGGTTGTGTATTTAGGTAATGAATGATGATATATCTCAATTGAAACATTAGTTCACTGTAAAGGAATATCGTTACACTCATGATCTTAGTTTTTCGATTTTTCAGGTTATGACTCAAAAGTTATAAATGTATATGTACAGGAGTAGGTATATGATGGTATGCTAAGTGAAGACTAGATAATAGTTGATAGAACGCAAATGTCTCCCTGCATGATACATTTGTATGGCTTCGGGTTGTATGTCACCGTGGGGTTTGCCCAAGCATTATTCATTCTATTGGCAAGGTCAGATAGACGCTTAAGACAGTTCAGGAGGAAGAAAATAATGTATGAATAAAACAGACAAGAGTTCAGTAACTACAGCTCGCGTTAAATAAACGTGAGTATTTCTTTTGAGTTGTAAATAAAAGGCTTGACCAATGAAGTTAAATGAAAACAGGTTAGAGCAACGAATCAGAAGTAGCGAGAGAAACATACGACAGAATAATGACCAGAGGTCATTAGGGCAGTCCTGAGTTTGGGATTGAAGAAGCAAGGTGTGTTTACAGTCGTCTCTCCAGGTAAACGGATTCTGTGGTTATACAGAAATAGCATAAATATAGAAGTGTTTAGAAGATTTGTTATCACTAGACAGTGTTCTAAATGATTAAGAAGTTTCTTATAGACACAGTGAGTGTAGAGAGAGTATTTCGGGAGAGATTCAGTGATCTGACTGTAAGTATAAGTTGAACTTATCATTCATACGAATTAGATATTTACAGGAGAAGTAACACAGAAGCCCCAAGTTGATGTGTCAAGTATATTTTGAGAGCTTTATTGAATAAGTAACCAAAGCAAGAGATGAATGATACACAGATGGTCAAGTTTGGTATGACTATATTCGCATAAATGAATGGTCATGAATTCCATGAAGAAAACCATATTTATCATCGTGAGTTCACGATAATTGAAGTAAGAGCTATTTCGGAAATAGATACGACAAATAAGCGACGGGGAGTGTCGACTTCTGTAAGAACTGCCCACATGCTCTCGCATGTAAGTATGTAGATGGAAGACTTGATACATGTATATGAATTAAATTATGTTTTCAGGAATGGTAATAGAGGCAGATCTGACTAAGTTCGGTCAGAAAGAATAAAGGCACAAACACAATGAGTTGGAAGTGCTGATATGGAGTATTGAGGTACTCAGACAAACAGGTGTAGAGTTTGAATAGACTAAACAAGTTAACTGGAGATGATGGAAAGACAAAGGGAGAATATGAATATACATGGGTTATAGAGCTTGTGCGTGAAGCAACTATGATATAATTGTATGTGAGCTCTATGATAAATTACTTGCTTGCTGAAGAAAATTACCATATGTAAATAAACGTTTTGGAGGATAAAACATATGTTTGAGTCCATCCATTGAGATTTGCTGAATGTAGGCCATGTCCCTTTTGAGAACAAATTCCACTATACGATCAGTCACTAATAACAACGGAGAAGGAATATAACGGGTCTTGGGTTGAATAAGAAGGAGAAGAGTCTCATCCAGGAATCAACATCTCTTTCGGAGATGGCCAGTACACAAGTCCCCCATTGATAACTTGGAAGATAAACAAAAGAGATTTGTAAACTCGAGTTACATCACTAGGCCTGCCATGTGCCACCTAGTGACTCCACCAAAGTATAACCAGCCCTGTTACAGGAGCAAGTAAACATTAGTGATCGTTTGGCTCCTGATCAGATGAAGCAAGATCAGAAGGTATGTGCTCACAGATAAGCCACGTTGTACAAATCTGTTAGAGTACGAAATGAAGGTTACTGACCCTACACCTATATGTATGAAAACATACCCTATACCTTATGCGAAAGCACAAGCTTTAAGGGAAGAGATTGACTACATGTTGAAGGAGAAGGTCATCTCAAAGTCTAAATCCCCCATAGCGCAAGCGTAGTGCTATTAAGAAGGACTAGTGGAGAGCATAGATTGTGAATAGATTATAGGAAGCTAAATGCTGTTACAGAATCTCAGGTGGACCCATTACCTGACACAAATCAATATTTCTCTACACTGAGTAAAGCTAGGTATTTCTCTAAAGTAGATCTCAGCAAAGGATACTACCAAATACCAGTGAAACCATACATTATACCTATGTTGGCATTAAGTACATCAGAATGGGATTATGGGTTCAACGTACTGCCATTCAGTCTGAAAAAACGCTCCAAGCGTGCGTTCCCGAATGATGAGGAAACTACTGAAACCTCATAAAAATCCATTAATCACTAACTTCATGGATGACATTTTTGTTGCTACACACATATTTGAAGAACATATAGCATCACTATCCATGTCGTTTGACAGACTTAGACAAACTGGATTAACTGCACGTCCAACCAAGTGCTATGTCGGGTGTAAATGAGCAACAGTCAAGTATTACCATCTCTGGAGGAATGCCAGTTAGCATAATTAAAGTTTATAATTCTACATTGATGGTGTATTATCTAGTGGCATTTCCTTAGGTCGTTGTTGATAATTTATTTGTGATTAGGTATTGCTTTATCATAGCACAGGGTTTCTCCGGTGAGCGATAGTCACTGTGGTGTCCATTCAGTATTGCCATACCAGTGGGTATGATACTGATAAATTAAGTTGTTAGTAGTGCAAGCTGTATTGGCATTAATGTTCAGTGTATTTCATATGTATTACGAACCGTGTAGGGCTTCATTGTGTGCAGTGTATTAATAAAAGGGAACTTACCTGTTAAAGGTGTTTTCATATAATTATTGTCAACTAGTGTATGCTGTGGTCGTCTCCTAGCGGGACGAGCCAAGTATTCTTCTTCTTCCTCGTTCGTCCTGAAAAGGACGGTGGTTGCGTTGTGTCTGTTTACGCCTAAGCTGTGATATCTGCACCTTTCGGTCGACACATCTGACTTCTGCACAGCATTTTTTAGGACCGGGTTTGCCTTCCCATTGCGATCCACACTCGCTCAGCCAGACTGCTCTGCTGCAGACTGTTTCCAGGACCACCACGTGGAGGTGGAGTGCGGTTTTGACCAGCTCTGTTTCGCTGGTCCTGACGCAGGCAGTCAAGCTATGAATCGATAACTGCGTTCTCTATTGCTGCGTCTTTGGGTCCCGAGCCAAGTATGAAAGTGTTAATGTGATAAAATCCACAGCATAACTAGTTCCTGACAGTCAGGAAGAAAATGACATAGACCACTATCTGACCAACTGTATAAAATATGATCAACAGAGGCTTGAATTAAAAACATACTTTAGAAATAACAATATAGACATGACAGAGGAGCAGGTGTAAAGTATAGATGCCCCAGGGCAAGCCCAATCAATCCTTAAACGATATATACATGAAACAAAGGAAAACATATAAGGTTAGTAACAGTGGCAATATCAAATAACAATAACAAAAATGATACTTCAGAAAAGACATTCAATCAAATAGAAATTAAGCAACAAAAACAAACCAAAAAAACTAACAAATCATTTCTTTTTTAAAGTAATAAAACCAGAATAATTAGCAAACCTATTAACTACTCATGGGACAAGGAAAGGCAACGAGATTTTAAACAAAAAAAAAAAAAACAAAAAAAAAACAAAAAATAAAATACAATAACACACATTAAAACCAAGTGCAAAGGACAAAAGTTATCTATAAACAATACAAAACTGAAACTTAAATGACAAATACTAATATAAATTAAAACTAGTAACTGCAAAAGACAATAGCTATTCAAACTTAATTTAAAATGTGTAATAAAATGACACTAAATACCCCAATTATAACCAATTTTCAGGTTGAGCAGGGTAGACGAACGAAAAGAGGCAATAACGGTCAGCTGATAAGTGCCCGCTCTCCACCCATCACCTCTTCAAAACAACAACAACGCTTGGTGCCGGTGGGAGTGGCTAGTGTCGACTTCTACTCGGAACTGGCCTAGTCTATACATGACTTCGACGCCTCTTTAAGGTTCAAGGTCCAGCTAAAGCTTCCCTTGTCCGGGAACTTAGCACGCCAGGGGTCAGAGCTGGTTCATGGTAGAAGGCAAAAGCTTGGGGCGAGGAGTTAGGTCGGGTGCGTAGTTAAAAGCTGGCATGCTCACCACGGAGGTGGGCTCTCTGTGCGTCCTTGTGGTAGCTGGTTACCTGTCCATAGTCTCACTCGATGAGCAGGACTTATCCTTTGATAATGTCCTTGCTTATGAAGGAAGGGAGATGCTGGGCCAGTTATTCCTCGCCTAATCTTAAATGTACTAAAGGTCAGTGTTCAAACGGGATTTCAAATGAATATTTGAGATAACTTTTGTGCAATTTACTTTGTCAAGTCATATATTTATTTTTACCATCTGAACAAACATCTGTCATTGTAACAGCGCAGAAGCTATTTAAGCTTATTTTGAATTTATACTAGCACATATTTTCATACTTCAAGTGTGTTTACTGAGCAGTGAATTGTTGAGGTTGGTGATATGTTGTGCACATGCACTGCTACAAGGCTTGCTTAAGAAAAATATCGATTCTGTCCTTGCAACTTTCAGGTAACAATGACTTAGAAAATTGGTTAAACCTGCTACATACCATCAGCACTGTTTTCGTTGCTACGTTGGCAAAAGCAGTATGATTCCACCAGGCAACTGGTTCTTTATTCCACTGAGTTTTTCTTTTCTTATTAAAGTAATATATTTATTTTAGGTGCTCTGGCATATTTTTATGTAGTATGTATGTTATTGCTATTTTAAGAATTTCATTTGTCAGTGTTTCTGCCCACAAGTCAGTATCATCTGATTCCATGTATTTTTATTACATTACCTCCAGCTCTGATTGGAAGGCTTCACAGTTTGCTTTTTTATAGTTGAAAGTCAGTTTTTCTGGTTCTGAGTTTGGAATGACGTTTTCATACATGGTTATTACAATGGGCAGATGATCTGAGTTTGTGTCTTGTAACACTTCCAAATTTACATTCGCTAGGTTGTTAGTTGCTATACTTATGTCTATTGCTTAGTCTGCCCTGTTCATCTCATCTCAACCAGTAACCCGTCATGGGTCGTAGGGTTGCCATAGTGATAGCATCAGCAGGCAGGGTCCTCCACTGCTCTGTATCCTCAGCAATGCGTACAAATGTGAAAAACCGTGCCCTGCCCATTCTTTGATGTTATCAGCCCAGGATTTTCTTTGCCTTCCTCTTCTCCGTTTACCTTCGACTGTTCTCTGGAGGATCGTTTTAGAAAGGGAGTCATGACGAGTTACATGCCCAAACCAGGCGAGCTTTAGACGTTTCACTACTGACAAAAGTGGTTCTTGGTGGCCTGCATAGGTGTTTATTTTCTCTCTAACATAGACATTTGTTTTGTGCTCTTTATAGCAAATGCGCAAAATTCTTCCATAACAATTATACTTGAAACCCTGAATCCTTCACTCCGTATCTGCAGTGAGTGTCCAGCAGTCACACTCATACAAGTGAATAGATAATACAAGTGATTTGTATAATTTAATCTTCACAGGAAAACTGCTGTTACTTTTCCAAATCCCATTCAGCCTTGTCATGGCAGCTGAGGCCATCTCAAGTCTTGTCTTGATTTCTTTACTTGATCTTCCATCACTACATATAGTGTACCCCATATATTTAAAGGTGTTAACTTCTTCTAACGTTAGCGTGTGGATTAATTCTAGTTGCAGGTCCATCATTTAGTATTAGCAGATCATTGTTTTCTATAAAGTCAAGTAGGCGCTTTCCTGCATTGTCTGCATGTTGTCCACCCCAAGCATAATGATGGGAATTAAAATCGCGTACTATGACTGTTTTGGGGCCTAGTCTAGTGCTTATGGTCAATATTTCTTCATCTTCAATTGTGCCGTTTTTAGCGTATGCATTTAAGATTGTTAGATTGTTTGGTTCAGCTGCTATAGTGACCTGGATACCTTCTATGTTGGTTGTATCAAATACTTCCCAGTCTATAATTTTCAACGTTTTGTCATCTAAGACTGCGACACCCCGTCCTCTACCTTCTTTCCTATCGTGCCTACGTATCTTAAAGCCTTTACAACTATATCTACTATTTGGGTTTAAAAATGTCTCTTAAAGAGCATATATACTGTTAGTTCCTCCTGTCTCTGCTAGGAGGGGTGCACAATTCTTTTTGAACATAATATATTAAAACAATATTTTGATGGTTGATTATTATTACTAGTAATCTGTGGTTTTTGGTTTATTTTTATATTTTTGTCTCACTACAGTTAATAACTTATACAAATATTTAAAGCAATAAATAAATAGTCTATTAATACTTAATATTAAGTGCAATAATCTAATACTTACATCAAACTACAAGGGAAATTACCACTTAAATTATGTCTATCAAGACGGCTGCCAGATCTCACACAAACAAGTGCCACGTCCGATTGGATCTATTTAATTTATATTTCTGTTCTGCCCTAAAATTCCTGAGCTATATTAAAATTCCAAGCGATACTTAACTAGGCACCAATTAATACAGAAAAAATTTTTTTTTCTCCTTAAATTTTAAACAGTTTTTCCACCGTAAGTAATAGTAGTTTTTCTGTTGTTAGCCGGATCTACCATTTTATGATTTAAGTCGTCTGTATTAGGAGCCTTGTTGCCAGTTAATAACAGCGATAGATTAGATAACTGACAACGGGAGGAGGTATCACAGTTAAATAGATATAAATTTTTTTGGGGGGTTTTTCTCGTAAACTATCAGGGAAGCAGTGTATCCGTTTTCTTCCTTCTTTCTCGGTTAAGTCACAGTCAGTTATTTGCCATGGCTGAGCGAGCAAAACTTAGAACAATGCTAAGAGAGGAAGCAAGGGAAGAGGGATTACAAAGAGAAGAAGCGAAAGCGTTTGTCAACGAAGAACTCAACAGATTTGACGTGGATAAGAAAGTAGCAGAAGCTAGGCAGATAGGGAAAGAGCGAGAAGAGCGTCAATTGGAGCAGAAGAAAATTGAGGCTGAGATGGAAGCTTGCAAGGCAAACGAACGAGAGAAGGAGAGACAACACGAGGACCGAGAGAAAGAAGTACAACATGAGTAAAGATAAAATGAGCAACGACGACAGCACGAGTTGGCGCTTAAGACACTATAGGCCCAAAGTCGTGGTGCGGCTTCCACCTCCAGCAACGGAGAGTCTCCACCTCAGTCACAATTAACTGATCTTTCCATCACTCAATCTCTTAAACTAGCAGCTATGTCTTTCGCCCTGGAACCCTTCCCAAGCTCCAATGAAAAAATTGACTCATATCTAGAATAATTTGAGAGAATGTCAAATCTGTACGGTTTGGAAAGTTCGCGATGGTGCTTGAAGCCTTCTCAGGCTTTGAAAGGTAATGCTTATGATGTTTACATCATACTGGGAAGCAGCCATCAAGACAACTACGACATGTTAAAGAAGGCTTTAATGAAGCGTTTCGAAATGAATGCTCGAAAATTTGTGCACCTCTTCAGAAACAGCAAGAAGGAAGGCACTGAGACATTTTACCAGTTCTGTTCACGCCTGCAGGGATATTTGGCAAAGTGCCTGGAGCTTTCACAACTCCTTGTCACTTATGAAGGGCTTGAGGAGTTTGTTCTTACCGAACAAATAAAGAACATCTTGTCAAATGAAACCCGTAGGTTTCTGGCTGAACAATGCGCAGTAAAGCTGGAAGACTTCTTGAGCTAGTCTGAGCGATATACCAATGCGCTGGCCGAACTGCCATGTACAAAACGCAAACCGACAGATGAGCCTTCTCGGAAAAAAAATCTAGAGCAGTCTTCCCATTCTTCCCATCACCATAAAAAACAAGAAACTGTACCCCAGAATCCTCCCCAGGAAAAATCGAAATTCTACAAAACTAGATACCCCACCAACAACAAATCTGATCAGCCCAACCGGTCTACATGGCACCGCAGCCAGAAATGCCAAGACAAGGGAAAGACCCCTGCACAATGGACATCTGATCAGGGCAAGCACACTGGGACAAATCGAATCGGTTGCTTGCAAACAGCCTCGCAACGGAGAATTAGTGTCAGGGATTCTCAACCTGTGGGTGAGAGGCCCTCAACGCAAGGAACGGTTATTTTGAACGGGACTTCAACACATTGTCTTTTTGACACAGGGTTATCTTTTGATTGTATTGTCGCAAGACATTTGGTCAAACCTCGTCAAGAGACAGAAGAAACCGTCAAATTATGTGGAGTTTTCAAAGGACATGCACCCATGTCGCTTTCCATCGCACTGGTGGAGAGACACTCTGATTTAGTCAGAGGTTTTATCAAAGCGGCTATAATGAATGATCCGATCTACCCAGTCATAATTGGATGTAGATTGTGGCAGCAGTAACCACAAGAAAGCAAACCAAGAAGGAACGGGAGCCTGCGCCTAACATGTTACCAAAGAAACTAAAAGAGGCACAACAAAATTACCCTAACTTGGAGCCCTGCATTAGGAAACTGCCCATGGCCAAGGACCCCAGACACAACGGAGACATTTTTTCTAAGGATGGCGTATTGTATCGTAGAACGGGTAACCCTGAACTAGGGCATAATCATCTCCTAGTACCGACGTAGTACAGAGACCAAATCTTAGAAATGGGACACTCTCTTCCCTTTAGCGGACATATGGGACAAAACACCACTACTCAACAAATATCGACTCCTTATTGGTGGTCATGAATGAACACTGATATTATCAGATACGTGAAATCCTGCGCCAAGAGCCAACGTGTCGCACCCAAGCATTGGACACCGCCATTTTTCATTGGTGAAATGCCAATAGAGGGGACACCATTTGAACGGGTTGCTGTCGACATTGTAGGTCCCTAGAGAAGACTAAAATAAGGAACAGGTTTATCCTGACCTTAGTCGACACATGCACTATGTAGGCAGAAGCTATACCGCCAACATGCACGAATTCCAAACATGTCGCTGAAGCCCTAGTGCAGATTTTTACACGGTTGGGTTGCCTCAACAAGCCTGTTAATGGAGGAGATCTTTAAGATCTTGAGGGCCAAACACATCTACACCAGCCCGTACCATCCGGCCGGAAATGGGCTCGTGGAACGCTTCAACGGCACCTTAATGTTACAAAAGCTGGGCCAGGAGAAACCTGAAGACTGGGACCTTTTATTCCTGCAGCCTTATTTTCCTACAGTTAAGTCCCCCAGGACTCTACAGGTTAACCACCAGCTACACTCTTATTCGGCAGACCTACTAAATGGCCGCTCGAAGCCTTACTCCGGTCACAGATAGACCAGAAGGCTAGTGAGACAGTCGTCTCAGCAAGCAAATATGTATAGGAACTTAAGGAAAGTTTACAACTAGGATGGGATCTAGCAACGACAAACCTTATGCGAGCACGCGCAAAGCAAGCTAAACGATACAATAAAGCCGCAAAAGAGAGAGAATTGCAACCAGGAGAGAAGGTTTTGTTGCTACTCCCAACCGGGAACAACAAACTACGTATCGGATGGCAAGGGCCGTTTACCGTCCTTAAAAAGATCTCGAGAACAAACTACAAGATCTCTATTAAATGAAATGAAAAGGTCTACCTTATAAATCTGTTAAAGAAATATTTGGAAAGAACTTCGCTTTCTCCCGAACATCTCCTGGCGGTCGTGATAGCAACAGAAGATGAGGAAGATTACGACAGTTGCATGGAATATCCACTGCAACAAACGGAATCTTTCAACGATGTTAAATTCGGCGATACTCTTTCAAACGCGCAACAGACAGAAACGAGATCGCTACTGGAACAGTAAATAGCAGTTTTAACGGACATACCTGGTCAAACGCATCTCGCAGTGTTCGATAAACGAGACACCAGTGCGAACCAGAGTTTACACTATTCCGTATGCTAAAGTTGATACGGTGCGTGGAGAGATAGACAAATTGCTACAAGCTGGGATTATTAGCGAGTCTACATCTCCTCATAGCTCGAGCGTAGTGCTGTTGTAGAAGCCCAATAAAAAAGGTCGACTGTGCATCGATTACCGTTTACTTAACACTGTAACGGAATTCCAGCCGGTATCTTTCCAGAGCGCTTCTGCGCTGTTTACCAAGCTTAGCAAGGCAAGAATTTTCTCAAAGATTGACCTCAGTAAAGGTTATTATCAAATACCCGTCACGGAGGAAATCAAACCCCTGTTAGCTTTTAGCACCAGTGAAGGACACTTTACTTTAAACGTTATGCCTTTCGGGTTGCACAACGCACCAGGAGTCTTCACCAAAATGATGAGAAAGCTTTTAGAACACTTGCAAAGTCCCCATATCCACAATTTCAAGGATGACATATTAATTGCAACGGAAAACTACGACGAACATATTGTTACCGTCGCTATGCTCCTCAGGAGACTACAGGAAACTGACCTGAAAGCCAATCCTTGCAAATGTATAATCGAATTTGAAAAGATTGACTTCCTGGGATATACCATTTCCCAAGGCTGTATGTGGCCAGTCGCCAAGAACGTTGAAAAGATACGTGCCGCAAAGAGGCCAATAACGATGAAAGACACCCGTTCTTTTTTATCACTGTGTGCATATTACCAGAAATTCATTAAAAATTTCAATGGCCTAACCTCACCCCTTACTGACCTCACAAAGAAGGGGCAACCTGAGAAAGTTATTTAGAATCCAGAGTGCGATTAATCTTACGTCACTCTCAAGGAACAGCTGTCCAAATATCCAATTTTAAGGTTACCTGAACATAAGAAACCTTACACATTGCGGTCGATGCCTCGGGTCAGGGTATTGGGTCAACACTACTTCATGCAGATGACAAGAATCCCAATTTGTTATTTCCTGGTGCAAATGGCAGTCGCAAACTGAACGCAGCAGAGAGGAACTATTCGACAGTGGGGAGGGAATGCTTAGCACTTGTACACGGGATCAGGAAGCACCATGAATACCTGCATGGAGTGTCGTTCACATTGCAGACAAACCATGATCCACTGGCGTTTCTTGGGGCCAATAAAGAATTCAACGCAAAGATCATGCGCAGGGCGTTGCTACTAAGCGTGTATTCTTTGAAGGTTCAATAAATACCGGGAAAAGAAAACGTGGGAGCGGACTTCATGAGTCGAAATTAGAGTAGGGAGGAGGAGGATGAAGATAGCAATAATTCGGAAGCGACGGATAACAGTTACTCTATTTACATAAATTAGACATGAAAGGGTTTCATATATTCAATCCCGGACAAACTGTCACAAATATATGTAAGTAGTGAAAAAGTGACCTGGCCACCTTTGCTGCTCCCATCTTAGGTTTATAATTTTTGCTACGAAAAAAAACATACAATTCACTGACTGTACACTCACCTTTGAAGCCACGCCTATTTCTTCTGTTTGCAGACTGACAAGCGGGAACCTACGTTCGTACAGGCTAAGATAACAGCCAGCGAAAGCATATTTCGCCTATCATAAATTATCACGCGAGCTGATTTGGCAACTAGCATTGTTGACAGACAGGAGCGCGCGGATAGAAATTGGTTTCTTTGATCAGGGGGAAACGCGAGCAGGAGTTTGGCCGCTAACGCCAGATTTCGATATAGATATTAACTTCATTGAGAAAACACTAGTTTCTTATCGTGCCTTTATCGAGCACACGACTAATGATTATATTTCACTGTGTACAGACTTTACAGTGCTTTTTCTCATGGTACTACTGATGTGTTAGAAACGTTATTCATACTTCATACGTTAGACTTTAATCTGCTATTTGTTCACTTAAGCTGACTTTTGTCATGGATTTGTATCAATTAATCTCCATTTCACACATTTGTTTGATCTATTTTGCAATTGCATGCACATAATTTTGTGTAGTTGTTTTATTTTAGCTATTACATTAGGGGAGATAACACATGTTTTATTTTTTTACTCCTATCCTATTATCAGTTACTGCCCTTTTCTTCAGATTTCTTTTCTTTCTATTTCACAAACATGCACACATCTGTTAACATACTATTTTTTTTCCTCGTTAACATTGTAATACTTTTCTTTACTTCACATCCTTCTATTGTTCACCACAAATTGCATTATACATATGTATACACACGACTTTGATTTCCTTTTATTACAAAACTGTGACTATGACTCACGTTTAGCCAATATTATGTTCTCTCATTTCCCATGCATGCACTTCTTGTTATGTATATGATTATGATGTACTACTTTACTTTTCTTTGCTTGACCGTTGACGAAATTCTTTCTGCTTCGCATCTTTGATTCCATTGTTATGTATGCATACAGATTTTGACTCACGGTTTTTTTTTTTGTTTTTTTTTTGGACAAAGACAATTGACATTTTTATGTGATCATTTTTGGCATTTGGTTTTTTTTCCTCGATTAACTATGTTAACTCCTTGCAATTTTACATCTCATTTTTGTGATTAAAAAATCAAAACCTTTGATTTTTTTCACCCAACCGACGTCGGTAATTGTTAAAGAAGATTATTAATGTATTTTTGCATGTTAACCACACTTAGTCTATTAGCGGCTAATCTACGCGGTAATATGTCTATCTGTGGTTAATCATGATGTTGCAAGGGTTTTCATTGATATTGAACGCGAAATATTTAATACGTCATTGGTAGTTTATGACGTAATACGTTTTGCACTTATGTATGCAAACGGTTGGTTTTTGGACTCTTGTCATTTGTAGTCGTCAAAGAAGGACGTACATTCCTAGCTCCTAATATTGTGGAGGAATAATGTATTTTACGTGGCATTAAGTAACTTCGAAAGCCGCCACTTGTTTCTAAGAAGACGCCGAACTTATGGAGAAGTTCCGTACCTTGTAGAGAAGTATTCTATAATATAAATGAGCATCTGCATCTTATCTGGTCCACATTACTTGGGTGATCATCGTTAGTATGCATCCTTTGTACAGCGGCCAGAAGTGTACTGATGAGACGAAACTGTTGGAGGATTCAATATCATGCATGTAACTATTGCTATGCCCATGCAATAAACTTTATGTCTTCAAGTATAATATAATTGTCATTTTTATGCGGACCCATCCACCTCAGTACTTGGATTACTATATGAACTGTTTCATCATCATTTGTATACCCATCGACATTCGTACGATCAGTATGATGCATTCATCTTTTGATGAACTTGTTTATTCTGCATAGTATTCTATTAATCAAGAAATCCCATCAGTAACAACAACATCAAACATATATATCAATAAAGTCATAGGTTACAGAATTCTGAAAATAAACCCATAAGTGCAATCCCCTCTGTTGAGACAAGATCCCGCAAGAAAGTTAATAACCCCAAAAGGTCAAAGATTAGCGCTAGTATATAGAAATAGACGACAGTGTAAAGAACTGAGTTGTTAATTAATCTTTCCTGAGAAATAAAAGTATTAGCGAACAAAAAATAGAAGTGGGTGCAATGATTATACAAACAGAAATATTCACTCCTCTTACTCATACTCTATCAATCTGTGGCCACATTCAATCTCGCTTACCTACTAGTTGGTTAACAATCTCTTGAACGTATACATTAGTGAACATGTAACAAAATCCAGTGTTGTACCTCGCCGAAGTGAGCCCCAGTTCCTCCTCGAATAATCAATCCTCCTAATGGGGAACGCTTACTTTGGTAGTGATTATTGGATGTGATAATGTCACGTCAGATAGTTCAGGTAGCGAATTAATTACAACATCTAATGTTCACAGTAGACAGCAGTTAGTACTTCCAATAGTTAAAGGAAATGTCTGGTGGGTAAATCTTTCTGGATAAATCCTCTTGACAACACAATGGTCAATAGTCGGGAACAATGTTATGAATATATATTTTGTCACAGCGGGCTGATAAAATTGAATGGAAAAAAATATGGGTATTTGGTACTTCCAGTTATAATTAATTCGTAATGTCTATACGTCTGGACTCTCTCTCTCTCTCTCTCTCTCTCTCTCTCTCTCTCTCTCTCTCTGGGTGAAGCAAGAGGACCGCACAGGTCAACATCGAAAACCCAATAAAGACTAAGAATTGTTACTGGTTGTATTTAGACCTAGACCGCTGGCAGGCTGGTTTGTGATCCCTACTAAATTTAGGAGAAAACAAAACATTTAATCACAATATCAATATCCTATCCTATCACGCGCAAGGTAAGATCTCTTATCCCCTTTGTTATTTAATTAAATTAAAAGCACACAGGTCATAGCCTATCTTATCACGCTTCGCTCACCTGTTACGGGTTGGGTTTTAAGGTATGCGCCTTTTCCCCTTCCCGCCCCGATGAACTCTCAGCGCATAATATCAGTTATAATTTAATTATGACTACTTTACAAATATCGCTTGTCATTACTAGCTATTTGTTTCACCACATGATATTTCACTAGTCACTTACACAATTACACGTAATGAATTAGAAGTCAAAATTATATTCCGTCAATAGTCATTCACCTAGGGGATTTATTAATCAAATAAAACATCTCTTTCTGTGTGATAGCGATTGATTAAATTTTACATTCATTCATTTCTTAACCCTCCACTCCCAAAGGAGCATAGGCCTTCAACAAACACATGCCAAGTCCTCCTGTCACGTGCTATCATCTCAAGTTCTTTCCACGTTCTTCTCACCATTTTTACCTCTGTTTCCGGCTATCTTCTCCATGTGCTTCTTGGTCTACCTCTGCATCTCTTGCCCTGAGGATTCCAGAACAAGGACTGTCTTGTAATGCTATCAACAGGTTTCCTCAGCGTATGTCCTATCCATCGCCATCGTCGTCTTCTCATCTCTTGTTCCACTGGCACTTGTCAAGTTCTTGTCATCAGTTCCACGTTGGTAACCTTATCATACAATTTTAATCCCTCTATTCTACGCAAGCACCCAGTTATGAAAGTCTGTAGCTTTTTGGTTGTTGTCTTTGTTGTTCTCCATGTCTCAGAGCCATACAATAGGACTGACTTCACATTTGAGTTGTGTATTCTTATTTTCGTGTTGGATCCGATTTTTCTTGATCTCCATATATTTCCCAATGCAATGAAAGCTCCTCTTGCTTTTTGTATTCTTATTTTGATATCGCTGTCTGTCCCTCCAACTGTGTCTATATTGCTGCCACGATATGTGTACGATTCTACATCTTGTATTGTTGCTTCTTCAAGTTCAACCCTGTTATCATTACCTGCATTTATTCTCATTATTTTTGTCTTTTCCCTGTGTATTTTCAGACCCAATTGCTTTGACTCCTCAACGTTTTCAATGTGTCCTGCATTTGATTACGGTTATAGGACAGAAGAGAAAATATATGTAAGATGCAGATGCTCAATTATATTATAGAATACTTCTCTACAGGGTACGGAACTTCTCCATAAGTTCGGAGTCTTCTTAGAAACAAGTGGCGGCTTTCGAAGTTACTTAATGCCACGTGAAATACATTATTCCTCCACAATATTAGGAGCTAGGAAAGTGCGTCCTTCTTTGACGACTACAAATGACAAAAGTCCAAGAACCAACCGTTTGCATACATAAGTGCAAAACGTATTACGTCATAAACTACCGATGACGTATTAAATACATCGCTTTAAATATCAATGAAAACTGTGCTAAATCATGATTAACCACAGATAGACATATTATCGCGTAGATTAACTGCTAATAGACTAAGTGTGGTTAACATGCAAAAATACATTAATGATCTTCTTCAACAGTTGTGAGTAGTTTATAATGAAAATAAACTAAACAAAAACTTAATTACTTGTGTTGGTCAGCTCAGCCTCTACCCATACTCCATTGACAATAGTTTCACTGTTTGTGTGTCTTGTTGTCACATAACTGTGTGTGCGTGTATAGTTAAACATATATGTGGAAATTTAGGATGGTCTGTAAAAAAATTACAGTCGTAAAGATAGGCTGGACTAGAGTATCTTCTCAACCCAGTGACTGATTCTATCCTTAAATTATTCACTCGTGAAATCTATTTCTCATACCTTAATTGTCACTTAATTACCACTTTACCTCTTCAATTTAGACGGACCTAATCTAACTTAAATAATATACAACATTCATAGGCAAGAATTAATTTAATAAAGGAAACATATGAAGACATGGCATGCAGAGTTCTTCATAAAGGAGAGCTTACAGAACCGTTTGGGATAAGAACGGGAGTGCGACAGGGATGCCTCTTGTCTCCATTTCTGTTCATACTAGCAATATACTGGGTTATGTGAACATCGACAACACACAACAGAAATGGACTCCAGTGGACTCTGACTAAGCAGTTGGATGATCTGGATTTTGCTGATGATGTGGCTCCTCTGTCCCATAACCGTAATTAGATGCAGGACACATTGAGAACGCTCGATGAGAAATCACGCCAATTGGGTATGAAAATACACACGGAAAAGACAAAAATAATGAGAATAAATGCAGGTAAATATAACAGTGTTGAACGTGAAGACACACCACTACAAGATGTAGAATCGTACACATATCTTGGCATCAATATAGACAAAGTTCGAGGGAGAGACAGTGATATCAAAATAAGAATACAAAAAGCAAGATAATTTTTCATTGCATTTGGGAAATATGTGGAGATCAAGAGAAATCATTTCACATGTTGTGATTTCCTTCTCCAGCGCTTTGGTCAGCAAACATGTTTTGCTCTGATTGCAAAGTGATCATCCTCAGCTACGTTTTGCCTAGTTTTCGTTATGGCGGCTTATTTTCTTTTATGCATGTTGTAAGAGCCTCGTATGACGCAATCTGAAGTGACAACGTAGGTAGCATCTCCACTTGTGTAATGCAGCTACTTCCTCCCAGATTGCTGGACTTATCTCATCATGTCTCTCCCGTACACATGTTGAAACTTCAGCGTAGGCACAACATTAACAAATTAACTACCGCGAGCCGGTACGAAATAACATCATTTGTACCGCGAGCCGCTCAGAGCGTTGATCTATGTTTAGTAATAAAATGAATAAAAAATGTACAGACACACTTTCTTATCTGGTTCGAGATTTTAAGTTGCCACCGGAAAACAAATTCTCAAAGCATGGTTGTTGTAGAACACTGGAAAATTATATTATTGTTAGTGTGTGTTTGGTTTTAACTTTTGACTGTTCGAAGTAAGTGTGTACTGGTGCATTCATTCATCACAGTAACACACATAGGAATCATGGATCGTTGAACTACCGTTGACGTTTCATGAACAGTTTATTCACGTATCAACATAGACGACGACATAGACGAAATACAGCATAAAGTACAAAGCATCGAGTAAATGAATTCATGAAGCTCCAACACCCCACAGAGCTCCATTACAGCGCACACCGGCGCACTTCTCATATAAGGTACACATTAACAATGTTCCTTAATAAACTGCATTCACCGCAGTTATAAATACGGCCTCATACATATGGCCTCATCCAGAAAGACTGATCACATCGCAGTAGTACTAAATTCATCAAAATACTGGCCTTCTCATGTTTTCTCCATAGAGCTCAATTATAGCATAATGGTGCACTTCTCATAGAAGATGACCATAACGATTTTCCTCAAAAGACTACATATCCCCTTCTTAGCAAAGGCTGCTCCACGGCAGTTGAATAATCATCGTCAGCGCTATCTCTTCTTAGAGCTCAATTATAGCATAGTGGTGCACTTCTCATAAAAGATGTACATCCACAATATTCCTCAAAGGACTGCGTACCCAGCAGTCTACAGTAATATAGCCTGCACAATATATGGCCTCCTAATCTCCTTCACAAAAATGTCTATGGCCTACTGTGGCGTTCTCAATAATATGTTCATAAAATTAGTCAAAGCATACGTCTAGTAGGTGTAACGCCAACAGTAAATCATCAAATCAATGCTCCAATGACAGATACGATACAGACTTTATTATCGACATATTACTCCAATATAACAGATGTTCATCAAGTTAACACACTTGAATAGTGTACACACATAGGACTTACGCAGTCAATATATAATTCAATAAGCGAACTGTTCTGTTCGTCTTGCGTCTGCACGGAAGTCGTTTAACACAACATTATTGAAATCATGAATGAATCAAGTCGAGCTCAAAATATACTTCCTTTCAATAAATATTTCATCTAGCAATCACACACATTGCTAATTCTTCATGAAGTAGAATCATACAGCAGACAGAATATAATCCAAGAAACTACACATCCCACTTAGCCATTCCGGCTGAATACACTGCTCTGTAGGTTATCTCCCCCTTTCACGCACTCACTCACTGCCAATCATCACCCGACAGTTTTCCCCCATTCACGACCTACATTATTCCCACGGACTTAACCTAGATCACACTCACAAACATACCCACACACACAGTCAACTCAGTTCACAATCTATTCCCGCGACACTCTAGTTGAACACCGCAGCGTTTCAAAATAACGAAACAATGAGGTGCACAAAAAGATGTGTAACACCTACAAAGTAATGGCTTTAAATCTCAGACTCTCCATAGCGCCTAATTGTATATTAGTGGTGCACTTCTCTTAGAACGTGCACAATAACAAAATCTTTCAAACGACTGCATCCACTGCAGTTATATATATCAAAGTAAATGCATCACATAATCTAACACATGAAGGAACATTCAATACAAGAAAGAATATTCAATACAGGCCGGTTCAAAAGTCTCCACAGAGACACACATTGTGAAAAACACTCTAGAGAAAACACCCAGGGTTGACTACCACAGTCAAACGCCTAGAACACACTCAAAACCACTAGGCTTGACCGCATCGGTCCACACCCAGAAAAAAGACTGCGCAGCGGTCACAAATCTCCCGCTCAAACAGTCACGAGACTTCGCTGTTCAACACAGCTCAGTCCCTTCACGGACTAGCCGTGAGCTATTCACAGCTGTACAATACAGAACAACTTCATCTCCCCACTCGAAATGAATAGCGCTCACAACGTTCTTTTTTTATCTGACTTACAAGACTTCTCGAACATACGAGGAAATTTCTTAAAGAATTCAGTCATCTAATAAATAAACAAGTGCCACAAGCGACGCAACTCTAAATTCACTCTGACCAACTTAGCATACTAAGGATCACTTCCCTTTTGACCTTAACAATTATGTTCATATTTTTCAACGTTTCTGGTTAGTGACCAAATCGTGTAGAATTTTTTACCGTGACAACTAGTGATAGGACCACAACACATGCGTGTACATCTCGTCTAACGGCTGAACAGGATAGAAACGTATTTCTACAATTGACTGATAGATCACGCGACGAGGACAAGAGTGAAAACGGTATGCACATTGATTGAAATAATGATTTTGATAGTGGTGGGATGCAAGCAGTGTGACACAATGGGGCGACCCCTCTCGATCTCTGTTTCATTTCGGCAGTCTTAGGTACATTTGTGTCTTGATTCAATTGCCGCACTTTCTTTCTTTCTCTGCTATGTGTAGCAGATATTTTCTCATGTTTAAATATTGTTACATTCCTCTCAGCGATAGTCCTGATGTCTGTGTGTTTACTTGTCTATCCATGCGGATAGAGTAGCGCTGATATGGCTCTTGTGACCGAAAATTATTGTCGTGATAAGACACTGCACAGATGCTCAAACGGGAGTTTGTGTTTGCACAAGGAACGCCGGACAATTATCAACCTGGTTGGATGACAGACACACCTGCTCGGAAATGTTATAATATACTACTCGTCAAAAGTCAAGGGCTTCTTAGAAAAACCTTGGTTGAAACCATAAAACAAATCTGTTATAAACATAATTGGTATCAGTCAAAACGGCATTTATTAAATACCAAATTGACATGTCACGTAAAGAAATGGAAACACACATTCAAACGCAATGAAGCTGTGAATTGTGTCACCCACACTTTCAAAAGTCACACAATAGATATTGGACAAATAGACATTTCAAAATCGGGTATGACCACCGTTTGCAGCAAGGCATTCAAGACAGCGTATACGCATCGAGTCCACAAGGGTCCGATAAGTATCATGAGGAACAGCTTGCCATTCCTGAAGCAGAAATGCAGTCAGCTGTGCATCATCCATTGGCAGGGGGTGATTTGTTGACAATCTTCGACCAAGGACATCCCTGAGGTGCTCAATCGGAGAAAGGTCAGGTGAATGAGCTGGCCACGCCATCCTGATGATCCCATTTTGCTGAAAAAACTTATTCACCACACGAGCTCGATGGGGTCGAGCGTTATCATCTTGGAGGATGGCATTACCACCTATGGCCTCCAGAGCAGGCTGAACAATTGGTCTCAAGATTTCGTTCTGGTATCTTGGGCCGGTCAAGTTGCCTTGCATGATGTAGAGTCGGGTCATGCCGTGTCTGCAAAACCCTTCCCAGACCATGACAGAACCCCTACCATAACGATCCACCTCTCGAATTGTGTCATCAATAAATCGCTCTCCTGGTCGTCTCCAACCTCGAATGCTGCCATTATTGAATGACATAGTGAAGCGAGATTCATCAGTGAAGAGAACTTGAATCCATTGTTGCCTTGTCCATCGGATGTGCTCGCGACACCAAGCAACACGCGCTCTGCGATGAGCAGGAGTAAGAGTGATTCTGACTGCAGGACGTCGAGCAGCCATTCCAAATTCATGTAAACGTCTGCGAATGGTGCTTTGACTGACATTAACGTTTACAGTTTGTCTCAGCTGACATCTTAGAGTGGAACAAGTCACTGTTCGATGGCGCAGGGCTGACAACAAGAGGTACCGGTCATCATGTCTATTGGTGCATCTAGGGCGACCTGGCCGGTGGCGATCCTCCACACTTCCTGTGCCTGAAATATCTCCAAAATTCTTTGGATAGTAGAGTGTGACACTGCAAGCCGTCTAGCAACCTCACGGACAGATAAACCACTTTCAACCCACGCTATAGCCCTCATTCTTTGTAAGGTGTCAAGACTTCTTCTCGGTGGCATGGTTTTTGCAAGTGATGAAACTACCCTAAGTCTGCTGATTGTAAAACAAATTAAGAGTGAACTCTGTTCACAAAAAGTCGCCATTGCACGTGGAATGTCAATCAGCACGATTACTTCACCTGTTTGGTTGTACGGAAGTTTGAAAAAACAGATTAAAAATGTGAATTTATGGTCAGCAAACCAAATTGCACGTAATCACCATGGTTGTCGGTGAGTTGTTTTTATGCTTTACGTGCATAGAGGACTGTCAGAGGAAGATATTGCACCCATTTTTACTAAAAAATTCCTTCATTTAATTATTCTATGCGCTTATATAAAAGTGTATTGAAAATAGTAGGGTGGCCATTGACTTTTGACGAGTAGTATATATTTCCGGGCAGATGTTATAAGCTATATGTAATCATTGACGAGAATATTTGAATGTCACGATTACAACATATTGGAAAGGTGATATCTGCTTTACGTTAAGAAATTGTCTCATGTCCGAAATATTTGAAATCGCCGCACTCCACATTTTGTTTAAAGCTTGGAGCTTCTACTTAACTCCATACCAGACATTGCGAGGGAGGCGAAGGGAATATAACCTGACGCTTCAGTTAGTCAAAGCCACTGCGAAGATCGCTTGCCAAGACCACTAGACCATGCCAGAGTGAAGCCTAGAATTCAAAAATCCATTTTATCAGACCGGAGAATCTTAACGGACTTAAAAAACAGCCCATAAAATCTCTAACATTTAAAACTAGGAAAAGCAGAATATCTGAGGAAACTGAACACGAAGTCAGAGAGTGAATTAAAGTTATAATTAACGACACCCAATACGCGTGTTAGAAGAGGCCGATTAAAGTCGCTTTTATTCATCTGAGCAAAACGTCTTTGAGCCAGGATTGGCGTAAGTTGTCATTTTACATTCTATATTTTCAATACTAACATGCGAACTGATATGTATATATTACCATGTGAATATCAATATGTGAAAATCGCTAGTGGATGTCCCAGTCATTTGAGGCTGGCAACTTCAGCGCAAAGAATGAGGATTTCATGAATCACCACTGCACAGCCTGGTGTTTGCTTTATTGCTTGTTTCTTAAAGAGAAATAAAACCAAAAGGTAATCCCAAATTTCATATGGAGCAGGGAGGGAAAGATGGAAGAAATTATGTACATTCTAAGTATAATACTTACAGTTTCAAACCAGTGTAAATGTCGATGTTAACATATTCACTTTAAAGTTAATGGAAGTTTCAAACTTTTCAAATCAGTGTAAACATAAATGAAAACATATTCAATTTATATCGTGAACACTTTTCAATCAGTGGAACTGTAAATTGGAACATATTATATCTGTACTATTGACCTTTTCATTGAAATGTAGAGTAACGATAAATCTATTCTATTTAAGTGTAAAGAAAGTGTTATCGCGAGGGATTAAATTTAATTCTCATCGAGTGTAAATTCTGAGTTAAATGGAATGGTAGAACAAGAAATGGACACATAAGTATGTGTCGGGAAACGCAATACTCAGGAGAGCATTTCGTTTCTGACTTTTCTGGGGAAAGAGCTACAACCTACCAGCGACGAGCATGAGCTATGTAAACAGAACCATCCAACAGAAGGAGCGGAACAGTCATTGGTAACTATGTTCAATATATATATGCTGCCACTTGAACTTCTTGTAAATTTTTACATCCTATCACGACCGTGATGATAACTTTTTCTTGATTCATAACTATTCAAATTATTTTCGAATTGTTAAAACTTAAGTGATTATTAAATTTTGTTATTTGTAGTTATACAAAATTAACTTCGACTTAATCATTGTAAATGTACTGCATGTTTGTCTCAGTCAATTTACTACACACACTCTAACCAGAGCTATACCAGAATAATAAGAATTTCACTGAGTAAATAGAGGTGGGGGCTTGAACGAGCTAAGATTAATCATTGCTTAATTCTTCACACAAGTTGTCGTCAGATTATAGAATTAACGTAATCAGCCAAAGCAGCATTGTTTTCGCTTATCTGAATATCTCGTGAACTCCATTGAGATAGAAGCGTCATTACCCTTCTATTTACAGATCTGCCAAGAGTAATCAAGTGCGAAGGTAAAACACCTTTGAAGCCCATATTAGATACTCTTGAGTTTTCGCCACTGTTAGACCACTACTGTAAAGCAAGGGAGGCAATACCGTCACAAGCAGTTATGATAGTGAAAATATTGCAAGACCTCAGCCATCGGAGGGCCGCAAAATAGCAACCACCTCGATTAGAGTTACAAATTGTGCAGGAAATTATGTACCAAAAGAACGAAAAAAAAAACGGCAGAAAGTTAGTGAGGGCCAAACATTAAATAGTTTTCGTTTCATCCCAACTCGTGAACCAGGTCTGTATGCAAATTTTGAGATTTTATAGAAGTGGTTTAGGTGTCATTATGTAAACTACCAATACTGTAAATATTAGGCAGTATGTCTACATGGTAATCACCTACAGAAGGGCATTAACTGCCTTAGAAACAAACAACATGTTAGTAAGTTGATAATATAAAAAAAAATTTTGAACTTTGTCTTTCAATCAATTAATATTATTAATAATATTTACTATACTTGTAAACACACTTTTTCACAATATTGTAATAGTACATTCATTTATCTTTAAAATGATATCTAATTCATAAAAAAATCTGTAAACAATTACAAAAACTACAGCTTACTTTGTGCAAACACCTACAGGGTGAACATGGGAACAAAATTTAACTACGCCACAGAGTATTTTCCAACTCGGTAGTTAATGTGTTAAGTATAATGTAGATGAGTGATATTTAAATATAAATAAACGAATAAAAAGGTATTAGATCAGTTTTACAAATTAACGGTATACAAGAAACATGAAACGTTTCGGGTTTGACCCTTCGTCAGCCACATTTACAAATGAACAACATGGACAAGAAATATAGACAGGTTAAAGTAATATACTATAGACACTACACAACACGTAATGTGTATATAATAATATATGTGAAATATAACAACACAGATGAAGAGCAATAACAAAGTAAGGAAAATACAAAAACCTAAAAAATATAATGACAATTAATTCAACAATCAACGAAAATGAAAAGCAGAAAATAGAATAACAAAACTACAAGCCCTGATATGACACTATCGACATAAGATACGGAGAAGCGGTAAATACAATGGCGACAGGAATCACAAATTTTTAGTACTTTATTACGATACAACAATCTTGTAAGCTAAATAGCTTTTAACTGATTTTCTTTATTCACTACACAACCAGCCATTGATGCTGCGAACTCTTAATCAATTTTCCACACACCATTGCATCACTTTTTCCCTCATACTAAAATGGTAAGATACAGTTATGCAATAATCCTTAGGAATGTAATTTTTATTACCAAGGGACGTAATATGTCTGAGAATAATAATCGTACTATTTAAAGCATTACTTTTTTACTGTTTAAAATATTTCAAAATGTTTATTTTAAAAATAAGAGAAAAGGCACACTCTTTTGTCTTTTGCAAGGTTTCTTCTCTTTTTTTTTTCTTTTACAATTAATATGCATTTATATTTGTAAAGCGATAAATAAACATATACAAGGCTCAAATACAGGTTACTAACTACGTATAACACAAGTTTCGCTTTAATGCACTATTGTCCCAAACTTACGATATATTTTTGACCGGCACCTAGTGCTGCCTAAACTAACGTTCTGATGGACGAAGATGATAACTGCCCTTGAGAGCCCAATAATGACCATAAGTCCTCATCCCAATCCACAAAACATTATTGCATGGGATGACAAGAGAAGCTTTCATTACATTGTGATTTGTATGGAAATTAAAAGACATTGAGTCGAACAGAAAAAATAATCTTCTCGCTGCTAAGAATGTCAACAGGTTTAACCAATGTCTGTCGAATACCTTGCCAGCGTCTTCTTCCGATACCTTGTTCCGCTGGTACTTGTCTGGTTCTTGTCATCAGTTCCACACTGGTGTCGTACCATTTCAATTCTACTACTCTACGCGAGTACCCAGTTATCGTAGTCCTCTACAACTAATTTGGTGACATGTAATATGCATTTATTCGAATCCCGGGTTTCTGAGTAGCATGATTGTTGTACCAATATTGAGCTTCGGTAGGTACTGAGATATTGCAGATGGGCACTCCTGATTCTGAAGCTGATCTAGCAAGTAAGTGGGATCTTTAAGATCTTCAGAAACCATCGAGCTAAACGCCGAAATAAATGAACAAACTAAACACAAGAGGAATAGACATGCTAAAGAAATGGTATTCCTTTGTGCTTTACCGTCATTTCTTACATCGGCTATGGTGTGAAAACGTTTTTGTTTTTTTTTATAATGTAAATCCTGTCTTTAATGTTAACACAACGCTAACATTAACGTTAAAATGAAAAACTCTTGTATTATAAAACTGAATTATCAAAATTATCTGTAATTTGTTGATGGGTTATGCGCAAAGAAATCTGTGAAATCTAAATGACAAAGATTATTGGCCTCTACTTGACAATTCCCAAAATAACTTTTACTGCAAACACATTACAATGCATATTTTTTCCGTATTTTCCCGAAATATGGTGTGGTTGTTTCTTGCATTTCAAACGCTACTAAGCTTCACATCAAGACAATTATCATCGTTAAGAAAAAAGAGGCAGAATACGACAAAGAGGGAAAGTACTGGACAGTTTGACATCATGACATGGCAAGAAAGTCAACAAAACACTCATAAATAGCACTGGCGTTTGGAAGTTGTGGAGATACATTGATCGCATTAGCCACCATGCAGGATACTAGTTAACAACCATCTTGAAAGACATATGCTTGCTCGTCGAAGTTTGCAAATTCGATGATATGTGGTGGACAGACTCAGCGGCATTATGCAGTAGAAGCTGATAGCTACAGTAAGCAGACAAGTAGAGAACGAAATTCATGAAGAAAATTCGTTACCAGGAGAATTGATCATCTGGACGAAGTACGAAGAGATTCGATAGCTAAGACGTTTAGTGGGTCCGCCTTGTGTGGCCAGTGATAATTAGAATTCAGGGAAAGTTTTCATCCCCGGAGATGCCAGGTTATAAGAATATACGAATAGACGATATTAGTCAAGGAAGTCATAAATATTGAATCAGACAGAATTATCAACGAGAGCGTAAGAAAGAAAGCTCAGTAGTCATAATCAAGTAGACTTTGTATTCCATAAAATTGTTCTTCAAGACCAAGTGTGATGGTCGATATGCTATGAAAACCAATGTACATCTTGTAAATAAACAGTGTTCAGTACTGGACCAGGACTTAACCATCTTCAAACAGAGTTACATGGATACATCTATGGTCTGACACTCTGTCTGTTCATACGTTTCGTCGTTCACTGTTGAAGAAAAAAATAATGGGTAGAAAGGAAGGCAGTTGACATACTTGAAACAATACAAGAATAGGCTGCCACAATACAGCAAACGATCTTGTCCACAATAGATCGATCAACCCGCACAAAGTTTACCTGTTTACTATTTCAATCTGTTAAAGGTGTATGTGTCACACACAACTGAAGGTAATAAATGTGTAATGTAGAAGCCAATTATGGACAATGAATACGCTCAGAAAGGGCTCAGTTGGAGGCTAAAAGTATGTAGAACTATAGATCAACATTACATGTCATTTTGACATGATTAAAATATTCCCATAGCACATACTGCAGTATTGGGAGTAAAGTGTTAGAGACTTGATAAATCTAAAATCAGCTTTTTAGGAGTCATCAGTTCCCTTCCTCACTGTTAGAGACTTCACTATACTAGGTCCTGCTTTTTTATGAGGTGGGGTGATTTGTTCCCTTACCCTCTGTTAGAGACTTCACCATTGTAGGTTAGGCCTTCTTTATGAGCTGGGGTGATTTGTTCCCTTACCCTCTGTTAGAGACTTCACCATTCTAGGTTCAGCCTTCTTTATGAGGTGGGGTGATTTGTTCCCTTACCCTCTGTTAGAGACTTCACCATTGTAGGTTAGGCCTTCTTTATGAGCTGGGGTGATTTGTTCCCTTACCCTCTGTTAGAGACTTCACCATTCTAGGTTTAACTTCTTTATGAGGTGGGGTGATCAGTTCCCTTCCTCGGTGCCTTTTCGATTCCTAACTCAAAAGCAGAGTCAGGTACTGATTTACAGCTGGGTAGACTGGGGTATGACGCTGCCAGGTCTTGATCCCAGAACCTAGTAACTATACCGCGAGAAGAAAGCGCTTTAATCACTTATCCAATCAGACGCTCCTTTACGAACTGAAGCAATACAACTTGATACCCCGGGGGAGACCAGCGACCAGTGTCAGCAATAAGAACGCTTCAGAGTGAAGGTATACTTGACAGTTTGATAATGTGTTATTCTGTGTTGTTATTATTTTTCTTCACACTATCTTTGGACACCCGAACCAAGGTAGACGCTCACAGATGTCGGAGGTGATGGAGATGAAGAGGTAGGGTGTCTCTGGACTGGTTTGCGTGGGTGGTGCGTTGACATTATGTATGGAGAGATGATATGGATAAAGTTCCACCCAGAGCAACTGTATACTCGTTACATGGACGTCACACTGACTCACGACGAGGAAGTGAATAAATAATAGCTGGTGACGTTTCCAGACATTTATTAGGACGCCACAATAGGTACGCTGACACTGACAGTCAATCACAAGCAATGTAGGGCATATCAATCAGCTTAATGTAAAGTTCCTCAATAAATTGTGCATTCAAGTAAGCTGATCTCATAGATATGTTAGCTTCAGCAGGTTCAGCTCAAACATTAGCAATATGCGAGTTAAGCAACTCTTTCCTGATACAAATGGATCATATAAATATAGGCAAGTCTCAATACAAGCCGCACGGAAATGGCGGGTTATGAATCCAGTTCACGTTTACCTTCTGTGGACATATTTTCTAAGTCTAACCTTCGTAGAGGCATCTCCGCTGGCATAGCGAAGTTCGAGGAACATAATAATAACTGTTCTGTTGGCATAAGTAGCCTGAAACATAGATATATCAGATATAGAGACTTCTGGTGTACGTCTAATAACAGAGTCTCTCCTCTGACTGACGATGCGAATGAGTCGAACAACAATGTCTAACTTCACCGGCTACAGGACAAAGTAGGAAGAGCGATTACCTTTGTGTTCGAAAACACCACAATTCCAACCGTCTCCAGACGTTAGAATTAAACACATGGGACTAATGTTAATAGACCTGCCATCAAATTCACAGAAGGTTTTTCCCATGATGAAAGAAAAACTCGGGGACATCAGAACATGTCTTGCCCCGTACACAGATCACATCTCGACATGACGGAACCCGCCTTTTTTCACCCAACAAGACGGAAGTCCCTTTTCAAAACACACCCAGTCTGGGCATGCGCTAAAGTTAACTTTGAACTATATTCAAGTGGGACAACTACATATATACTTTCACTCGAAGCAAAGAATGAGTATTCGCCCTTTGACTAGAGTTCTAATCTTAGACCCAAAATATTATTAAACCTAAACAAGTATACAGACAAATAAATATCTTTCTATATATATATCTCTATTCATTGCCAATAAAAGAATCTGTGCGTAACAGACTACCACACCCCCCGGGAAAAAAATGAAACATTTAAAAAAAAAATACATCTAGGAGCAACATACAATAGGCTCGCAACGCACGAAAAATGCGCAGATGAAAAATATCTGTAATTTAGATAATGCCAAATAAATATAACGCCAAATGTAAGGCTAAGTCGTCAAATAGATCGACAAGTGAGAATATATCTCAACATCTCAGAGAAAGTATTTCTCTAAGTATAAATATTTCCAGTGAGGTGTCACCAACTTATACTATAATATTGGCAATATGAAAATCCATAAAAAAATTCATACAATAATTCCATATTATAGTTACAATGAGTTCATGATTACGAAGGAAGAAAAAATTATCAAAAGAATCAGCGGTAACTATACATTACTGAACCGCTAAGTGGTGATACAATCAATATATCATATATTATAAATGTGTACATATTTTGACATAGAAAAGAATCATTGTAGAGTTAAACGTATTAGGTAGTTCAAGACATAACAGTTAGGTGGCATCATGTGGGCATCTAGACAATATGTCTGCCATCACATTTTCTGAGCCACGGATAGCTCGCACCGAAAAATGAAAAGGTTGAAGAGCAATGGCGTATCGAGTTGATCTCGAGCTCTTCAGATTTTTACTTTGAATAGCTATAAGAGCTTTCTGGTCAGTTTCTACAATAAAATGCGCGCCAAGAAGGAATCTTTGAAGTTTGAGGATTGACCAAACCATAGCCAATAATTCACGATCTAAAACCGAGTAATTCCTTTCTGCCGCATTAAGTTTTCGCGAGATATATATTACTGGATGCAGAGTTACAGAGTACTCTTGCATTAGTGCCGCTCCAATCCCAGTGGATGAAGCGTCACTACGAAGAACAAATGTCTTATCTTTAGTAGGTAACACTAAAATAGGTGGAGTAGAAAACATAGTTTTGATCTTATCCAGCGAGGATTGGCATTCCTGAGACCAGTGAACCATATTAGGAGACCCTTTCTTTAGTAATGAAGAAAGAGGTGCCATGATAGAGGATAGATTCTGAATGAATCGTCCATAAAATTGTATGAGACCTAAGAGACTTCTCACTTGCTTTTTAGTCTTAAAAATAGAGATGTTAAGTATTTTACTTGTATTATGGCCCTCTGTCTTTAGGAAACCATGACCGACACGGTGACATAGGAACGAAATTTCGCTAAAACCAATACAGGCTTTAGAGGGTTTCGCTGTCAGGTTATGCTCGCGTAAGGTAGACAGTAATTCATTCAACCCAGAATAGTGATCTTTTCAAGTATCACTGAAAAGACAGATGTCGTCTAGGTATGCAATGACATCTGACCGATAAGATAGGATTCGACGCATCATGCGTACGAATGTTGCTGGATCGTTCATAAGGCCGAAGGGCATGACATTCCATTGGAAAAGACCTCTAAGCGTAGAAAAAGCAGTAAGAGGTTTGGCGCGTTCAGATAAAGGAACTTGCCAATATCCCTTAGACAGATCAAGTTTAGTGAAGAAATGAGATTTAGAAAGCTTAGTAAGTAGCTCTTCTAGTAAAGGCATGGGTTCAGCATCGAACTTCGTAACCTGATTCAATTTGCGATAATCAACGCACAGACGTATGTTATTGTTCTTTTTCCGAACAATAACCATCGGCGAAGAATATGCTGAACTGGATGGTTCAATTATTTTCAAATCTATCATCTCATCCAACTCTTTCTCAACCTGTGCTTGAAAATGTATAGGGATAGGATACGGTCTGACCCTAATAGGATTATGGTCAGTGAGAATAATGTCATGTTCAATGACATGAGTTAGTCCAGGAATGTCCGTAAGAACATTCTGAAATTGTTGTAACATAGCAGAAACTTGTCGCTGTTCCCCTAGAGATAAATCAGGAGAGACAGTAACGTTTTTTCATTGATTCACTAGAATGAAGTGGAATCATTGGAAGAGGAAGATTCACATCCGAGAAACTTGTTTCCTCATCCTGTATTACGGACAGTGATGAGTAATGTCCATGCGGGACTGAAGAATCGTCCGTTGCCTGGAAAACAGGCTGTAAATAATCAGGCCGTTTATGGAACTCCGTAAGCATGTTGATGTGGAAGGTTTTATGCTTCCCGTCAATATCGACGATATAGTCAACATCGGAAACTTTTGATATTATATCGTACGGACATTTCCAAGAGATAAGAAGTCTGTTTTCCCTACAAGGAAGCAAAACAAATGCTTTGTCACTAGGACAAAGTTGTTGTAAGCATCTCTTCTTATTGGCAAATTGCCTTGCCTTCTGTTTAGCAAATTCAGAAGAAGACGTTGCTAATTTGCATGTTTCGATAATCTTGTGTCTAAGCGCGATGACATATTCGTAAGAGGATCTTGCGTCATCGTCAATATTATCAGCCGTTATCAGGTCATGAAGTAAGGACATTGGGCAGCGCGGTCACGCGCCACAGACCAGTTCAAAGGGAGAAAATCCTGTATGCTCATTGGGAACCTCTCTGTACGGAAAAAGGGCAGCGGGCAAAACCCTATCCCAATCTTGAGGATGATCTTCAGTTATCTTCCCTAGTAAGTTTTTGAGTGTTCTATTTAGGCGTTCGACCATCCCATTAGACATCGGGTGATAGATACTACTCAAAGATCTGTCTATCTGCAGAGTAGACATAACTTGAGACATGGTATCCGATATTAGTTGGGTACCATGATCTGACAATATTTCTCCGGGGAATCCCAGACGAGAAAATATGAGCCAAAGAGCATCTGCAATATCAGCAGTAGTAATGCTCTTCAGAGGAATAGCCTCTGGCCAACGTGTGCACATATCAACACACGTCAAGATAAATTGATGTCCTCTTGCAGACTTGATCTTAAACGGACCAATAATGTCTATTGCCATTTTCTGAAACGGCCGAATAGGAATATCTGCAGCCTGAATAGGTGCAGCATGGCGTGGACCTTTGGATTTGACTTCTTGACATACTTTACAAGATCGACAATAAATCCGTATGTCTTTGTTTACGAAAGGCCAAAAGAAAGACGCAAGAACTCTTGACTTAGTACGGGAAAAACCCATATGACCAGCACACTGAGAGTCATGAGCGTGCTGCAAAATTTTAACCCTCATATTTTTGGGCACAAGAATCTGAGAATGAATGGACTTAGTGGAGTCTTGTACCATACGTACAAGTACGCCATTTTTCATTGTAATCCAAGATTTACGATTTGTATCCTTATTTGGATCACCTTTTGTTGCAAGAGTGAAGAATTTTTTTAGAGAGGGGTCATCTTCTTGCTGTTTTATAAACGAGTCACGAGAAATTACCAAGGGATCACCTTGGTTATGCGCTTCATTATCTTCAGGAGATGAAGTTTGAGGCATATTAAGAGCCTGAGCTCTAGTGACTACAGCATTAGCAGTTTGCATATTGTTATTTTCCCAAGCAGCAATTTGTTGCGGAGTGCATTCTTTGACTCCATGGATACGACCGATGATAAGATCAGCGATCGGATTCGGCAGAAGACATGCGTGCACATCTCCCGTAAAGAAAGGAGTAGCAATATTGATGATAGCAGTAGAGTACTTCTCTACTGTGCCGCCAAATGTTACACATTTGACTACTTTGCCTGTGGCACTGGAAGGATCTACGAGTGACTGTCTCACACCAATGGTGGTGCATCCAGAATCAAAAAGAATTGAGACTGGAGTATCACTTATTAGACCTCTATGCAAGACAAGAGAACCTCTTCCATCATGCGCGACTAACGCAGGAAGAACGCGAAAAAGGGTGACCACAGCTTAAAGTAAACACCGTAGTTGGCTCGAATAATGTTTTGCATTGGGGGCATTGGGATGCTCTCCCAAAGTCAAAAACAGAACATGCCATAATATTAGAGTTTTTATTCTCATTAGTATGATTACAGGCTTCACCGGACTCTTGCTGTGCAGAGTTTGCCTGGTAATGTGATTTATGTTTTTTGTATTGTGATCTACCTCGATTATTATAACCTCTATAGTTATTATTGTTTCCTCTATTGTAACCCCTATTTGGGTTTGAGTCATAGTTCTCATAGTTACAATTATCATGCTCATTATAATGAGAATCTCTATAAGTTTGATCCCGTTGTCTCCATGTTGGAAAACTTGGGTAGTTCCTATAATGACTTCCCCTGCGGAAATTCCTATAATTGTGGGAACCCCTGTATCGAGGGCTGTCAGCCCGTCTCCAGTTCTTCGAAGAAGAACCCTGATATGATTGGTTACCTTGGTTTTGATAACTATTGGAGTTACCCTTTTTATCAAATTTACCTTGAGTCCCTTGAAATTTGTGTGAGTAATTAGGATTGTATGGTGTTGCTGAAGCAACTGGCATACTCTCCTTAATCTTAGTGTTACTAAGAGTTATGTCAGGGTGTGCAGTTACGTATTGGGCACAATATTCTTCCATTTGTTTAAGTGTATTGGGTTTACGCTCGTGTAGAAATTCAAGGAATGGTTTTTTTATAGAAGACATGATCTTGTCTCTGAGCAATAAATCCATAAGTGCTTCATATGTTTTTTCTGTTTTGGATAACTCAATCCATCTTGTAAATGTAAGACGTGCTTTTGCAATGAATTCTGAGAATTCTACCCCTGTTTCAGGTACCATTGTCTTAAACAAAAGACGGTAACCTTCCTCTGATAATTGATATTTTTTTATCAAGGCTGCTCTAATAACATCATAATTATCCTTGTCAGTCTCTTCAACCAAACTTAAACTAGTCAGAGAATCACCTTTCAAATTTTCTGATAACTGATTAGCATATTGTGATCTATCCACATTATGAGCACGACAAGAACGTTCAAATCTATCAAGCCAGAATGTTATGTCATCACTGGAAGGATTGAACGCTGGTACCTTGACCTTGTAAGTAAAGGGTTTACCATTACTACTAGAGGACTGATTAACATTACTCATATTTGTCAATTTCTATTTTTCTATCTCAAATGCTAAAAGTTCTTTTTGATGTTCATGTTCTCTCATTGCTGTTTTCTCCTCAGCTTCTAATCTTTTATTTTCAGCCTCAGCTTTTAATCTTTTATCTTCAGCCTCAGCTTCTCTTTGTAATCTTTTTTCTTCAGCCTCAGCTTCTCTTTGTAATCTTTTTTCTTCAGCCTGAAATTTTCTCTCCTCAGCAGCAGCTTGAAGTTTTCTTTCCTCAGCAGCAGCTTGAAGTTTCTTCTCCTCGATTTGAAATTTTCTCTCCTCAGCAGCAGCTTGAAGTTTTTTCTCTTCCATCTCCATCTGGAATTTTCTTTCATCAGCTTCTGCTTTCTTTTGTTCAGCTTCTGTTTTCAATCTTTTATTTTCCTCTTTTTGTCTCTTTTCTTCTGACTTTAATACCATGGCGAATTGAGCAGTTGCATAATCTTCTAATTCTTTACCAGACTTATCAAGGGATCTCCCTTGTGCAATGAAGTATTCTAATGTAGACATGGTGTCTAACAATGATACTAATTACTTGAAACAATAATGCAATATATATTTCAGAGTAAACAGCAACAAGTTCTTAATAACTTGATTAATCAGCTCACTATCCCAATCTCTGTGGGGGACAAGCCTTTAGTAAGATCTTGTATAATTACTTGTATGATAATAATAAACTACTGGTTTACTCTATACCACAAGTGCAAATATACCTTATAAATAGCATATGTCAACCAACAACATACATAAAAAGGACAATCATAAAAGACAATATGAAAACATTCGCAGAAATCAAATAAATCAAATAGGAAACTAAAGAAAATAATCACAGAACCTGTGATGACAACCGCGAGGGAATAACAACACAAATGACGTCACAGTGTATAAATATAAAAGGTGTATAGAACTAAATGATAGAAAAGGTTAGACCTACAAATACAAACAAATCAAAACAAAACTGAAAAACAGAAAAAATATTACAAAAACAACGATGGTACAGATCGTCACAACTAACACAAATAGCAACAGATGTTGCAGCAAATTTTCAATCAAGAAAATTGCACCTACAGAACACTAATATAGGACCTATATTACTTGGTATACCCTATACTAGTCACCTTCCCAGCCTCCCGCAAAACATAAACTAATTTAATACACAAACAAATAATATAAATACATATATAGCATATAATAGTGTGTGTTGCAACAAAGGCTCAGTTATATCATACAATGGTACAGTTCAATCAAAATTAACTGCCACTTTAATAAATTAATACTGGCCTAAACTATTAAAGTTCAACACAAGATAATAATGTGGAGAAGATCCACAGTTGAAGGGAACTACAACGACAATAGTTAGTGGTCTCCAAAGTATTCTGTTGTGTAGCAATGTCTGTTTAATATAAACAATGTCTGTACTTTCCGCACTGTTCTGTGTAGGAATGTCTGCACAACGTTGATGTCAATAAGCGCTGACCTAGTTACTGCAATCTTGTATCGTAACCTGGGCTTCAAAACATGGCAACAAAGTAATGGTACTTGACCTTCTCAAAAGACTGCAATGTATCGGCAACGCCGGGTACTTTGAAAATACAGCCAACTTGCTATATCTCGTTGTAGATGGAGATGTCTTGAACCGATAAAGTACTTCACGGCTTGAATGAAGAATGTTGCCTGCTGAATGTCGAATGGGTAATGGACCCCAAATGTGCTGGTGCCAGCCCAAACCAGCATTTGGCCACCACAATGATAATGTGTTATTCTGTGTTGTCATTATTTTTCTTCACACTATCTTTGGACACCCGAACCAAGGTAGACGCTCACAGATGTCGGAGGTGATGGAAATGAAGAGGTAGGGTGTCTCTGGACTGGTTTGCTTGGGTGGTGCGTTGACATTATGTATGGAGAGATGATATGGATAAAGTTCCACCCAGAGCAACTGTATACTCGTTACATGGACGTCACACTGACTCACGATGAGGAAGTGAATAAATAATAGCTGGTGACGTTTCCAAACATTTATTAGAACGCCACAATAGATACGCTGACACTGACAGTCAATCACAAGCAATGTAGGGCATATCAATCAGCATAATGTAAAGTTCCTCAATAAATTGTGCATTCAAGTAAGCTGATCTCATAGATATGTTAGCTTCAGCAGGTTCAGATCAAACATTAGCAATATGCGAGTTAAGCAACTCTTTCCTGATACAAATGGATCATATAAATATAGGCAAGTCTCAATACAAGCCGCACGGAAATGGCGGGTTATGAATCCAGTTCACGTTGACCTTCTGTGGACATATTTTCTAAGTCTAACCTTCGTAGAGGCATCTCCGCTGGCATAGCGAAGTTCGAGGAACATAATAATAACTGTTCTGTGGGCATAAGTAGCCTGAAACATAGATATATCAGGTATAGAGATATCTGGTGTACTTCTAATAACAGAGTCTCTCCTCTGCCTGACGATGCGAATGAGTCGAACAACAATGTCTAACTTCACCGGCTACAGGACAAAGTAGGAAGAGCGATTACCTTTG
>JAMPIV010011264.1:0-260000 GCA_024509875.1 Oreohelix idahoensis | reverse complement strand
GCTCTCACAAACAGCTCTTCACTCGTTTGTTGAACAAACTGTGGATTATGATTGACCGCCTAATGCAGAAATCATGTGCTTCCTCTGACACAAAACCTTCTGTCGTGTTGCCGCGTTGCATGACGTTTCTTGTGTCATTCTCTATCGTGCGTGTTATCCTTTGTCTCGTTAGCGGGAGATGGCTTCCTTTATTATTTCGCCACGTAATCAGCATGCCACTTTCATGGTCTACCATCTGGGAACAAACATTTAAATGCGTTTCACGAGACTGTTGTTGTCCTTCAGTTTGGTAAGCGTGTCAATGTTCTAATGTGGTACGACTCGAGTTGAATAAACTGGGGATTAGGTATCAAAAAAGTCTTTCCATGTCCAAGACATCATTTACCAAAGTAAATAATACTTGTCTAACGTGACCAGGTGGGTTTCCCAAGATTCCAATGAGGCCAGGTAGATTCCGAAAGAGAACGCAATATGGGGAAATAGATCAAAGGTGTGTAAAGTTACACTTCGCGACGAGCCGTGATTAAGAAATATTACTTTAACAATGATGAAAGAGCAAATCGAGAGATAAATAAAATTAGAATAAAAGGTTGGAATCAGATTCAGGGCGGTAAAGATAGGCGCCTTGTAACAGGGGGTCATGGCAGGGATGACTAAACAAAAATGTATTGCTATTTTATATATCATACGTTCCTTCTTGACCAAGTCACATCGACCAGCAAACAGTCGCATAACTTCACTTCGCTTTTTGGAAGTCTACAAACCTTGCACTGAATTCATCAGTCAGTTAAGTAATGAAGACAGAATACTTCTCAATGTTCAGGGTATCTGATGGTCTTGTAGCTAGTGTGGTTAGATGAAAAACTGAACGCTTCTTAATAACGCTCAGCCCATGGATTATTCTAGTTTTGTAAGAATGAATATGTTCAAAGAGTTTATTAACAACATATTTCCCTTGTAAGTTTACGTTAAAATCTGCAAGATAATTTATAATGTTAACAAGAAAAAGGTTTTATATATATATATATATATATATATATATATATATATATATATATATATATATATATATATATATATATATATATATATATATATATATATATATATATATATATATATATATATATATATATATATATATATATATATATATATATATATATATATATATATATATATATATATATATATATATATATATATATATATATATATATATATATATATATATATATATATATATATATATATATATATATATATATATATATATATATATATATATATATATATATATATATATATATATATATATATATATATATATATATATATATATATATATATATATATATATATATATATATATATATATATATATATATATATATATATATATATATATATATATATATATATATATATATATATATATATATATATATATATATATATATATATATATATATATATATATATATATATATATATATATATATATATATATATATATATATATATATATATATATATATATATATATATATATATATATATATATATATATATATATATATATATATATATATATATATATACCTATGGCAAGGCACAAGCAAAGAAACAAAGTTACAACTGATCAGAGCATGTATATTCCCAGTAGCAACATACGGCTGCGAGACTTGGACACTCAATAAAACAGTTGCAAAAAAGATTACATCATTCGAAATGAAATGCTACAGAAGGATGTTGAGAATACCCTGGACAGAAAAAAAGACCAACAGAGAAGTACTGCACTCACTAAATGTACAGGAACATTGGCTCCTAAATACCATCGCAATAAGGAAGCTGAAATTTTTCGGTCATATAAAAAGACATAATAGTCTGGAAAAAACAGTGATGGAAGGCATGGTCCCTGGAAAAAGGGGAAGGGGTCGACCTAGACGACGGTGGACCCAGGACATCACAGAGAGTCTGAACTTGTCTTTGGCTGATGCAGGTCGACTTGCCCAGAATCGTGATGCGTTCAGAGCAGCTGTAATGGAGACAACGTTCTGGAAAGAATACGTCACATGATGATATATATATATATATATATATATATATATATATATATATATATATATATATATATATATATATATATATATATATATATATATATATATATATATATTCTTCTTCTTCTTCCGTCCTTAGCCGACGACCGACCAAGCAGTCTGTGGCTATTACGCCTTGCGGCGTCTTAGGGCAAAAAGAAATTACACTGGCTAACAAAAAAAATTTTTTTTTTCTTTCTCTAACATTTCTATGTTTTTCTGGTCAATTTTAATGCGCTGTTTTTAAATCTGCAAACCGTTTTTCTCTATCAGGTCGGGATCTCTAGAAATACGCAATTGAAGTTTTTTAACAAAGCATACAGTATTACAACATCATTTGTACAAGAAGTATAACAGTTATGTAGGCTTGAATTTCTTTGCAGTCAACTTTCGTCGGTGAATGGCATGTGGTACATCGCGATGAAGCATCCAACAATAATCGGCAAGCATTGTCACACTCCACCGTCCTTGATAACGTGACTCCATTACGGCGATATCTTGATGGAATCGTTCTCCATGTTCATCGCTGACTTCTCCAAGGTTGTCAGGGAAAAAGTCAAGATGCGAATCGAGCAAATGGATTTTGAGGGACATGTTACAGCCCATAATTCTGTATGCATCTATGCACTGCTTAACAATATGCACATAGTCGAAAGATTTGTGATTTCCCAGAAAGTTATCGACGATCGATTTGAATGCCATCCATGCGCGAAGTTCACTACCATGTAACAAGTTCTCGAATTGTTTGTCTGCAATAACTTTCCTAATCTGAGGTCCTACAAAGATACCTTCCTTTATCTTTGCATCGCTAATTTGCGGAAACTTTTCTCGAAGATAAGTGAAAGCTTTGCTCGTTTTATCAAACGCTTTTACGAAATTCTTCATGAGCCCCAACTTTATATGTAACGGTGGTAAAATGATGCTGTCTTTGTTAACTAATGGCTCGTGTATTACATTTTTATGCCCGAGCTGCATACGATCCCTGATAGGCCACACCTTTCTTGCATAATGTTCCTGTCTGTTGCGGCTGTCCCATTCACATAGGAAGCAACAAAATTTAGTATACCCAGTCTGCATGCCCGTGAGAATTGCAATGACCTTTAGGTCTCCACAAATCCGCCATTGGTAGTCATTGTACTATATTTTTGCCAAAAGTATAGCCATATTGTCATAAGTTTCTTTCATATGAACAGAGTAGGCGACTGGAATTGATGAAAATTAATTTCCATTATGCAATAACACGGCTTTTAGACTAGTCTTGGAAGAGTCGATGAAAAGTCGCCATTCGTTGACTATGTGTTCATGACCGAGGTGCACCATTAGACCTTTTACATCTTTGCAATAGCAAATGTCATCATCCATCTCAAAGTATTGAACAAGTTCTCTGTGTCTATGACGAAATTTAGATATCGGAGTATTGGGCGCTAAAAGATTCCATTCTTTGAGTCGCGAACCGAGTAATTCCGCTTGTCCTTTGGTGAGAGCGAGATCAGTATTAGATCTGAAAGTTCTGAATGGTTAATTAAGTGAACACCATCCTTCACCGGTATATAATCCGAGTCAGAATTAGTTTCTAAAGCAGGTAAACTATCACTTTCTGATGGTTCATTCACGTCCAACGGATATTGTTTTGGTGGAACTGGGATCGGACACGTGATTGGATCATGAGGCACTGGTTTCGAAACCGATTCAATATTTGGATAAACCACAGACTTTCTAGTTTTAAAAGTGAAACCATAGATATTTGTCAAGCAGAAGTAACAATCAGTAGCGTTATTTGTCGGTTCACGCCATATTACTGGCACTCCAAAAGGCATCGACTTATGCTTCGGCAATTTTCGTAACCAACCTGCCAATGTATTTGCACAAGTCGAACAAACTGCATTTGGCATCCAAGATTTATTTGCATCATCAACTTTCGAATCGAAATAAAGTTCATATGCTTTCTTTAGCAATGTTGTAAAGTTTTTCTGGTGAACACGATCGGTAAAATATCCGCACACGTAACAGAACAGATCAGCCGAATTTCTACAACTTCTAGAAGCCATATTTCACTCAGAATTATTTCAAAATGCAGAAACTATTTGAAATATAACGTAACATATGTCATGCATCTTTTAGCAGTATAAAAAGTAGAATTATTTTGCATTTTATTAATTTAAAAAAAGTTATATAGTAAAAATGAAACGGAGCAAATAACGGTTTCCCAAAAAATATATTTATTCACAAATATCTTAAGAACCCGACGTGATAGAGATAAACGGATTTCAAATTTGAAATCAGCGCAAGAAACTGATCTAAGAACACTTATTCTTATATAAGAAAGAAAAATGTTGTTTGTCAGTGTTATCAGTTTTTCCGTTACGCCTAAAGCCGTTTATTGGTACAACAGAATATTAATTGTTGTTTCCGTAATCAATGTGACTAGCAAGCGGATGATCAGTCCGCTGTGCATATATATATATATATATATATATATATATATATATATATATATATATATATATATATATATATATATATATATATATATATATATATATATATATATATATATATATATATATATATATATATATATATATATATATATATATTCACATGTTAGTAATGAAAATTCTAAAATGTAAAATGCACAACTTACGAAAATCTTGGCTCACAGACTGTTTGCACTGATGAATAAATGCACTTGACTAGGCCTCTTACACGTGTTCTTGGGGGTCATTATTTTAACACTAGATTCCTCATGTGACTCCGTGTTTTCAGTTTCCTCAGATCCTTGTTCCTTATTAAATGATAGAGATTTCCTGCGCTGTTTAAGTTCTTCAAATGCTGCAACAAATGTCCGGTCTGAAAAAAGGAACTCTGAATTCTGGCAATCTGGTTTCGTCTTGGCAAGCGATCTTCACAGTGTCTTAAAACTGCGAAAAGGTCAGGTTATATGGCCCTTTCTCCCCCGCATTTGTTTTGTTACGATGTTATGAAAGCTCCAATCGTTTCATACATGCGTGTTTGGTGGGGTAATTTCAAAATTATTTCCGATTGAAATAATATGCGTGATGCAAAAGGTCACGTCTCCCAAATATAGAATGAAAACATCCGATCCTCTCTCGGCAATGTTTACAAATAACTTAATATTATTTTAATATAAAGTAATGTCTTTGTAACAAGGTGTGCCGGAAACGATGATGACATGTATGTCTGTCCAAAATATATCGCACAGACGAATAATCTCGTTATCTGTCGCTTGAGCAAACACAATCCAACTGTTTACCATCTTGGCAAAGAACGCACACTGGCCTAATTAGCGATTAATTAAATGCGCTGGGCGATTTTAGTGTTATTCTGTACCCTGATGTCGGGCACACCCGAGATTAACCAACATGGTTGTCGGCTAATCTTATCTTAACAGTTCCTTCCCCAGCAGGGAGGAACGGGTAACCAAACAGACATGCCGACGTAATACTGAGAGGAGTGTAAGAATGTTTAAAAATACAAACTATCTGCTACTTAGCAGAGAAAGAAAGAGATGTCGACCATTGAAAAGCATGTAATTAATCAATACAACAAATGTAACTGATTACAGCCGGAGTAAAGCAGAGATCGACCAAAATATTGTCACAACAGAAGTAAACCCCTCTTTGTCAAGAAAAGATGAGGCCATACTTTTCACGCTGAGAACCGATCACTACAGACTCAGATACCGTTTGTTTAACAAAGTAAACATTTGGCTGTCAGACATGTGTCCAAGTGGTGAGAACCGATCACTGGAGACTCGAATACCATTTCTTTGAGAAAGTAAACATTTTTTCGTCAGACATTTGTCAAGGTATAGAGAACCTATCACTACATATTCAAATACTATTTGGTTGATAGAGTAAACATTTGTCTGTCAGACATTTGTCCGATTCGTGAGAACCGGTCACTGCAGACTCAAATACCGTTTATTTTGATAAAGTAAACATTTGACTGTCAGACATTTGTCCAGGTTGTGGGAACCGGTCACTGCAGACTCGAATACCATCTATTTGACAGAGTAAACATTTGGCTGTCAGACAAAAGTCAGGTGGTAAGAACCGGTCACTACAGACTCAAATACCACTTGTTTTACAGTGTAAACGTTTGTCTGTCAGGTGTGTGTCAATGTGTGGCGAAAACAAATAAACATTTGATTTAATCTGATTCAAGATTGTTTTTCTGCTGTCAAACTTCTCATTCCCTATAACGCTGTTGCTTTTATTTGATGTGCAACAGTTTTAAAAAGGGGAATATTAGCGGAATGTTCCTGTTATACAGTACACAACATCATAAATATAACGTGCATTATGAATATATCAAATGGAAAACAATATATATTTAAACGATTATATATACACACACACACATATATCGTATATAGTATATATATATATCATATATAGTATATATATATCGTATATATATATCGTATATATATCGACACGGCTACAGAGATGTTATATAAATTACTTGGTAAAGTCTGGGAAAAGGAAGAGATACCAGCAGAATGGAAGGAAGGATATCTGGTTAAGTTGCCTAAGAAGGGAAATTTACAAGAGTGCACAAATTATAGAGGAATAATGTTACTATCAGTGCCAGGAAAAGTATTAAACAGGATTATCCTTGAGAGATTAAGAGTCCATAGACAAGAAACTGAGAGATGAACAAGCAGGTTTCCGACAAAACAGATCATTGACAGACCAGATAGCCACTTTGAGAATAATAGTTGAACAAAGTCTGGAATGGAATTCACCACTATACATCGGATTTGTGGACTACGAAAAGGCATTTGACAGTGTAGACAGAGAATCACTTTGGAAATTGATGAGGCATTATGGAGTTCCCCTGAAGATCATAAATTTAATAAAGAAAACATATGAAGACATGACATGCAGAGTTCTTCACCAAGGACAGCTTACAGAACCGTTTGGGATAAGAACAGGAGTGCGACAGGGATGCCTCTTGTCTCCATTTCTTTTCTTGCTGGCAATAGATTGGGTTATGAGATCATCGACAACACACAACAGAAATGGAATCCAGTGGACTCTCACTAAGCAGTTGGATGATCTGGATTTTTCTGATGACTTGGCTCTTCTGTCCCATAACCGTAATCAGATGCAGGACAAATTGAAAACACTCGATGAGAGGTCACAGCAATTGGGTCTGAAAATACACAGGGAAAAGACAAAAATAATGAGAATAAATGCAGGTAATGATAACAGGGTTGAACTTGAAGAAACACCAATTCAAGATGTAGAATCATACACATATCTTGGCAGTAATATAGACAAAGTTGGAGGGACAGACAGCGATATCAAAATAAGAATACAAAAAGCTAGAGGAGCTTTCATTGCATTGGGAAATATATGGAGATCAAGAGAAATCGGATCCAACACGAAAATAAGAATCTTCAACTCAAATGTGAAGTCAGTCCTATTGTATTGCTCTGAGACATGGAGAACAACAAAGACAACAACCAAAAAGCTACAGACTTTCATAAATGGGTGCTTGCGTAGAATAGAGGGATTAAAATGGTATGACAAGGTTACCAACGTGGAACTGATGACAAGAACTAGACAAGTGCCAGTGGAACAAGAGATGAGAAGAAGACGATGGCGATGGATAGGACACACACTGAGGAAACCTGTTGATAGCATTACAAGACAGTCCTTGTTCTGGAACCCCCAGGGCAAGAGAGGCAGAGGAAGACTAAGAAGTACATGGAGAAGACAGTTGGAAACAGAGGTGAAAATGATGAGGAGAACATGGAAAGAACTTGAGATGATGGCACGGGACAGGAGGACTTGGCATGTGTTTGTTGAAGGCCTATGCTCCTTTGGGAGTGGAGGGTTATGAATGAATATATCGTATATAGTATATATAGTATATATATATATATATATATATATATATATATATATATATATATATATATATATATATATATATATATATATATATATATATATATATATATATATATATATATATATATATATATATATATATATATATCGTGTATATATATCGTGTATATATATATGTATATATCGTGTATATATCGTGTATATATATATCGTGTATATATATATCGTGTATATATATATATATATATATATATATATATATATATATATATATATATATATATATATATATATATATATATATATTATATATATATATATATATATATATATATATATATATATATATATATATATATATATATATATATATATATATTATATATATATATATATATATATATATATACACGATATATATACACGATATATATACACGATATATATACACGATATATATACACGATATATATACACGATATATATACACGATATATATACACGATATATATATATATATATATATATATATATATATATATATATATATATATATATATATATATATATATATATATATATATATATATATATATATATATATATATATATATATATATATATATATATATATATATATATATATATATATATATATATATATATATATATATATATATATGTGAGGTTTAAATCAAAACAGAATTTCTATTCTCACACTTATAAGATATCTAGTTACAGCAAAATCATTCCCGTACAAAATTTAATCTCCCTATATAATTTATTAATTTTGTCCCGCAAGAATGAAGCATTTCTTTAACGAAATAACACGATTACATGTGTCATTAACGTGTCTAAATGCTGTGTATCTATTTTGTATCGATACATGAATCATCTTCAAATGTCGAATTAAATAAGGAAAATTATTTTCTCGAAGACATCGTCTATCGATTGGTACCCTAGAGAATATCAGCATCATTGTGTTGCGTGGTCTAAAGCTTCATAAAACTGGTTGGTAGAAACATGTAGAGATTAGGAAAATAAACAACAACATAAGTTTTGTTCACCTTATAAACGGTTGCTAGGGAAAGCGCGGTAAAACCAGCAAAGCTCGTCTGTTAAGTTCAAAAATGGAGGTGTTATTAAGTGACTCATTGCATCGTTCTACAGCCGGACAAATCTAATCACCGTCTATATCACGACCGGGCGATGTCTGTGTATAGCGTTTTTGGTAAACGTCAAACAGATGACCAAGTGCTATATTTTATCACGGTTATTATTTTCACTTCTATCTTAATACTTCTTCTTCTTCGTTCGTCCCGAAAAGGACGTTGGTTGCGTTGTGTCAGCTTACAGCAAAGCTGCGATATTTGCGCCTTTCGGCCAACACATCCGAAAAGCACGGCATTTTATTGGGACCGGATTTGCCATGTTTGTACAGTGTAAGAAATATAAAAGACAGTAGTAGACGTTTGTACGGTGTAAGGAATATAAAAGATAGTAGTTGATGTTTGTACAGTGTAAGGAATATAAAAAATATTAGATGTTTGTACAGTGTGAAGAATACAAATAGACAGTAGTAGATGTTTGTACAGTGAGGAATATAACAGATAGTAGTTGATGTTTGTACAGTTTAAGGTATATAAAAGACAGTAGTAGATGTTTGTACAGTGCAAGAAATATTAAAGTCACTAGAATTTGTTTGTACAGTGTGTGACGTATAATGGAAATATAGCCTACAGTAATCTGGCAGCCTTTGTAATCCCGTTAGCGTTCTATGATTTGCTAGCAAAACCACGCAATTTTCTGCATGTCTTACTCACACAAGCTTATTTTTCATCCACGCCTCTTTTCTTTGAACACAATCAAACGAAGTTGTTTATAAACTTTCGTGACCTGCCAGTCATAACGGAGCGAATCAGGTTGGTTTACCTAGGTTTATCACGCGAGCTGATCTGTCAATCATCTGCTACCTGACAGACTGCACGTGAATAACACCGGACCTTTTGAAGTAAACTCAAGGGCACAAATCTTTCCCCGAGTACCCTTTGAAGTTCGTACACAGCGGGAAAACCCCGAGCTTTGATCTTCAGATACGGGCAAAATCTACGAGAACCCCGTTACACGGATTGAAATCTTTGATGGCGGTCTAACGAGGAGACAGAGCGACCGTAAAACTGTTATCTGGGAAACTCATGTTTCTGATTCTCTGCTATACACAATAGTGTGAAAAGTAGCATCATCTATAGATCAGAGAACCATGATGATATATAAACGGTGCTCTCTTAAACCTGCTATCAGTTGTCACTCAGAGTTTTTTGATAGTCTAAGCTCGCAGTGACTAGAACCATTTTCGCTAAATGTGTTAATAGCATTCATGGGGATCATTTCATTCTAATGTTCTGGTAATAGAAATTAGTGCTAACGTGTTAAAGTGTTAAAGCTTTTACCATTATAATTCATTTACAGTTCTAGCTGTTAAAAATAGTGAAATAAAATAACGCGTAGCTGTTTTATACCAGATGTTTCAGTTATAATGTTAATTTTAACCACCCGCTTTCTCACACAAGAAGAGAGGGTTAGCTGACTGTATTATATGCTAGGCGCGACTGATAGTGGCAGAATAGATTTCACGTTATATTTCATTGTGTGTATTTATAGTAAGTGACTATTATTTAATACCATACGATGACAAACAGACGCCGACAATTTAATAGCTATTAACGACAGTCGATATTTATGCAAGAGCGCGTATGGACAAATAAATAATAATTGACATTGTACGCTGATCGTTAACGCGCGCGTAAGGGGCGGGGAGGTTGCATAGCTTAATCCGACCTAGAAAATGCAGCGCTAGGGAAAAGCAGACCGTATAGTTGTAAAAGAAATTCACCGTGTGCCTTTTAAATTTAATCTGGACTGACAGAGTGGATAAAAGATTGTCTTATCCCCTTCAGTGTGCATATATGTAGCTATATAGAATAGTAGCATTTTTCCATAATGTTTTTTATTCCTAGCAGACCTGATCACAAGAGCATCCAGCGGTCTTTCTTTTTCTTCATTTACTGAATGGTTAATGTTGTCTTTTTCTTGGCTTGTGGGTCACCAATGTCATTTGGGAGCCAACGATAAACAAGAAACATTTTAACTTGTAACGTTAATTGTACTTACAAAACCCAGCAATATGTTTTTCAATTTTATCAGCCCACTGGGGTTGTGCAGAAAAATAACATTATCTGACGACTGACAGTCGTATTCAAGTGTATCATCCAGAATTTACGCTGTTTCAGAATCGGCACTCACCATAGAGCCAGCCGATAGGATTACTATCATTTATCAGGTGTAACAGTTTTTAGCAACCAGATATTTCCCAATACTGGAAGTATTTTCCTCTGTTTACTGTGAACCCCAAGATCTCGGTTTCTACACTAACTATTCGAGGTGACATTTGTTCATCCAGGAATAAACCACCAAATTCGGCGTCCCCCTCATCAATCTTATTTGTTAGAGGATGGACTGGGGCCGATTTGGGAAATACACCTGACATTTTGTATATTCAGGAACCATTGTAATTCCAAGGGATATCACCAAGAGTAGGTAAGCTTGATTGAATGGCCACGTATGACAGAGAGAGTGAATATTTTTCTTTGTTACAGGAATTGTACCAACCTTGATTTTGCTTAAAATTGTTTACTTTACTGGGTAGCATTTAGTAGGAACTTTGTTTTTTTTTAACGGTCTATTCTGTAACATAGTGCTAACCTTTGACCTTTGGGTTATTAACTCTTAGGGTTCTTTTTCTCAAGAGGGGGAGTGCACATTTATTCTGTTATTTCCTATGCATGTAAATCTGATTATATTTGATCTTTCTTTAGATATTTGGTGTTGTCAAGTTTAATGATAATAAACAACAAAAGAAACTTAATTTGTGTGTTGGTCAGACCCCTACCCAATTAACCGTAGTTTTTTCACGTTTGTGTGTCTTGTTGTAACATAGCTGTGTGTGTGTGTTGTTAAACTTTTATTTTCATGTATGAGGAGGGAAAGATTGTCTTGTACTAAATTATAGTCGTATAGATAGGCTGGACTAGAGAAACTTACTCATTCCAGAGACATATCTTCTCCTTAATCTATTCACCCGTGAAATCTATTTCTCACATCTTTTTCTCACGTACTTATCCCCATCCACTCTACTCAGACGGGGCCATAAATAACTTACACACCTATCGGTACAACACAGTGTAAGGAATATAAAAGACATTAGCAGTTGTTTGTACAGTGTAAGGAATATAAAAGACAGCAGTAGATGTTTGTACAGTGTAAGGAATATAAAAGGCAGTAGTAGATGTTTGTACAGTGTAAGATATATAAAAGACAGTAGTAGATGTTTGTATAATGTAAGGAATATAAAAGACAGTAGTAGTTGTTTGTACAGTGTAAGGAATATAAAAGTCAGTAGTAGAGGTTTGTACAGTGTAAGGAATATAAAAGTCAGTAGTAGATGTTTGTACAGTGTAAGGAATATAAAAGACAGTTGTAGTTGTCTGACGGGGAAACCAATTTTGGTGATCTGATTATTTCACTCATTACACTTCAGCCACCAAAGGAGCATAGACCTTTAACAAAGTCACGCCACGACTGTCTGTCCTGTGCCGTTCGCTCGAGAACCTTCCATGACCTAAACACTAGTGAAGAACAAGATTGCCAGTTTGCCTTTTGTTCAAACACATTTCAGAAATCTTTTTTTTTTTTTTTAAAGATCGATTGGCGTTAAAATGTTTTTTGGCTAGTGCATGTATGTTTGTGGCTTTTTTTCAAACAAGCTCAATTGCTTGTGTGTGTTCACACTGGCGACAATAAGGAAAGTACCATGCATTGATTTTGCACTGAATGGTGTATCAACCAATGGTTGGTTGAAGCAACTCCATTTGATTTAGTTTGACAAAGGGGTCTAATTATTGTGTGCAGCTCCTATATAATTGTCACACACATTTATCTGTGCTTTCAACATGCACTACCTATAAAACCCTCAAACATTGAATTTAATTGACATAAATATCTCGTGGTTTTGCTACAGTAACTTAAGAACATAATCTTACAAGAAATGTTGTCAGTTTAGCAAAACTAATTTTTTTTCTCTTTAGAATACTGGTTGTTTAAGAATTGAAAGAACTGACTTGTCTTTTCTAAATTAAATAATGCTGGTCCTCACAAATTGTACCAAGAACTATACTTACATCATATGTTTTCTTAAAAGAATGTTTGTTGTCATTGTGAAGAACAAAAAGTATACATGAAGTTGATTTTGGTGTTAAATTCTGAACACTCAAAAATTTTCACATCTGGAGAAAAGCCTTAAGTTCGACATGTCAAGAAAAATGACATGTGAAAGTGAGATGTGTGTCTCTGGTAGTAGAATCTCACAATCAAGTTAGATGTCGACTTCCCAGCATCAGAGAAAAGTGTCAAGGCCTCTCAAAAGAAACAGTTACATTGAAAAGCATTACCCATTTGATTGTAACTTCTGCTTTAAAACCATTTCGGCAAAGAAACATTTTAAATAATAAGCTTTACCAGCTGAAAACAATAAACTGATTTTATTGTTAACTTTATGTTAATATTTGTAACCTCGTTACTAAAGATGTTTAAAAAATACATATACTTGTATTTGTGTATATATATATATATATATATATATATATATATATATATATATATATATATATATATATATATAAAGTATCCCGTTACACGCCCATTGAGGCATATGGTGTTTGGCCCATATTTTCGTGACCTTTAGCACACTAGGGGTGATGTGGTCAGCATCACGCCGGCCGCCTTAACCTTCCCAGAGTTGCTCTGGTACCCAGTTGGGGTTGGGTCGACCCAGGAGCCGTTTGCGGCCTAAAAAAGATCCACCTCATCTGGGGATCGAACCATAGACCACTTAGCTAGGAAGCCAGTGCACTAACCGCTGTGCTACCGCCGCTCCATATATATATATATATATATATATATATATATATATATATATATATATATATATATATATATATATATATATATATATATATATATATATATATATATATATATATATATATATATATATATATATATATATATATATATATATATATACCTAGTTTGAGTTAATAGCTTTTGATTAAGTACAAGTTTATGTTTGTAGTCGTACAAACTTAGTTCCTATATACTAAGATATATATCTTTGTTCCGACTTTTTTTGTTTTTGCGACTGGATCGAGACATATATTTGTAGGGTATGTTGTGTTCACAAAGGTGTCGTTACGAATCTTTCAATGGGTGGTTTGAAAATGAGCGTCCAGTGGGACAAGGTCCTTTATGTGTTCGTGGGGATCTCAAAGACAAAAGATGGCAAAAAGATAAATCAGAAGTGTCACTATAAGAGGCTTATAATTCGCTGCATGTGCTGCAGTCGTGTCCTAAATTCAACAGGAGCTTCATGTGACAAAACGTTTGTACATGTACTTTTGAGCCCCTCTCTCATTCTTTCATCCGCTTTTATTTGGCATTTTTATGCACCCCCTCATATTTTTGTTTTTTGCTGTGACCACTCCCAGACTTGTTAACGTTTCGCCAGGGGAACCGTAATAATACCAGGTTGATTAGACCTGTCAGCTGTTAATTCGTTTATCACCTTTGGCGTCTAGCCACCTTTTATTGACATGATCGGTGTTTACCCAATGTGGTCGCGCACGATTGAGGAAAAGAAAGCAATATTGTCTCTTTGAGAGATCCGTCTGGGGGATCTACGCCATCCCAGGTGATAATTAGATAATTGCTTCCGCTGGCCCGTCTTGGTATCAATATTACCGATAACCTGTCTGGGAAGATTATGTAGGGGCAGGAATGAGTTATCAGATTTGCTTGTGAGTTTGCATAAAGATGCAATTGGAAGTATTACAGTCTTATTAGAAAAAGATCACCCGTTGGAATTTTAAAATGTAATATTTTAAAACACGCGGGGGATATTATGATTTAACACCCCGACCAATATAGTCTAAAGAGCTTACCATTGGCTTGATTTGAGAGCCGGAATAAACTTCGACTTCCATTGGCAAATTCTTCAGAAGTACAATCTGAGATTTGAACTGAGGAATGGAAATATAATCTAGCGAAATCAATGCCACAAATCAGACTGCAGCGCTACGTCAAGCTAGCAATTCACCAGAGCAAGAGTGAGAAGGATCGGACAAAAGGGTTCCAAAATTATAAATGACAGATCGAAGTATTGGTGCAACTTTAAAACTTAAAAGTAAACACGCATTTTTTAAATACAAAGACTGGAAACTTAAAGGACCAGGATCGAAGTATTTGGGCAACTTTAAATCTTAAAAAAGTAAACCCGCATTTTTTGAATACACAGAATGGAGACCTAAGGAATCAGATCACCCGTTATAAGAGGAATACAAAAATTTACCAGACCAAGTGATTTGAGAGCATCCTAAGAATGTGTCCATTCTAAACTGTGCCAGGAGATTGTGTTCCCAAAACTTACTTTGGGGTAAGTGTAAACTCTTATTTTACAAATGTGAATTTAACATACCTCTACACCTCACGGTAGAAGGGGAACGATTAAGTAAGTAAGTAAGAATTTAACATGTTTTCCTTGCTAAGTGGTTATATATGAGGCTGGTAACCTCAACATATGAAACTAGTTTATTTATAAACCACTACAGCAAGCGCTGGTGTTTATTTTATGCTAATTCGCGCAGAAATGCGAAAGCAGCAGCGACCCCAGACTCTGAATATGTAAGCAGTGATGAGTGATGATTACATCATATGTGCCTAAAATGTATAATATCATTTTGTGAGATAAATGTACCTTGTTAAATGTAAGTCAGGCAAATCATTGCAATTCGCGCTGTCCAAGCACTACTTTCTCAGTTTAATACCCAGAACAAGGTTGGTGATTTCTAATCATCTTCCTTGAGCTACGCTGTGTATACTCAAGAATATAATTATTCAGAGAGGATAACATTTGTGGCTGGACAGCGAGACGATGTGCCTGTTAATCGTCCACTCAAGTGTACTTAGCAGGGGCATTTGTTCTCTTTATTTGTGTCTAAAGTTCATTGAACGATGCTATCAGACTGTTCGTGGTAAGAAGCAGCAAGACGAAAGTTCGACGTCACTAGTTGTGAAATAAAAGCAGGGAATCAGCACTAACCGCGAAAATTGGACAAATTGTGTGAAGAAGTACTCTCATCACAGAAGAATTAACAAAACAACGCCTGCAGGACTCACTTAGACCAGCTAAGTTTTTGTACAAGGAGACTGCAACAGGACACAATTTTTAAATATAACTCCTCAAACCAAGTCTCAGTGAATATAAATTTGATTTACTCGTACATCTAAAATTCATCATCATTTCATCGTTTTTTAACATGTTAAAAGTAATTGATTATTTAAATGTGTTACGTGTTATTATAACACTAAACAATCATTGTTGATTCAGTTATTATATGGATGAAAGCAAATGTATCAGCTTTCGTACTCTTTTATATATATATATATATATATATATATATATATATATATATATATATATATATATATATATATATATATATATATATATATATATATATATATATATATATATATATATATATATATTTAGACATCCATGACAGGGTGAAGCAATTCATCAAGCTGTGAAGTGTCACGGATTGCCTCATCTTCGCTCTACAGTGATGGTCCAACAATGGCCAAAACAGTGAGTATATAATGTGGGTCTTTAAAGTTATCTACCTTCGCACAAGATTACTCTTGGCAGAGTTACAGACAGAAGGATGATGATGCTTCTACCTCGAGAGAGTATTCAAAGATATTTCAGAAGTCAAGAACAGTGCTGAATGTGGCTTTGCACAGTTATTTTATTATCTGCCCGACACCTTTTGTGAAGATATATCGTAAAATTTAGTTCGTTCAAGCCCCCAAACTGATTTAATTCAGTGAAATCTTAATTTAGTAGCTCTGTTTTAGGTTTATTTAAGGTGAGTGGGACAAACGAGTGCAATACACTCAAAACGAATAAATAATATATATATATATATATATATATATATATATATATATATATATATATATATATATATATATATATATATATATATATATATATATATATATATACTAATAACAAATTTAATAATCAATTATATTTAACCGTGTAAAATGAATAATTCTCTTTAAACAAAATAACGATTATCATCCCAGGGTGATGTTATGGATATTGAGGGAATTGTTTCAAACGTTCACTTGGCAGCTTTTAAGTATGTACTTAGATGCTAGTAAGTTTGTTGGTTTCTGCTCCACCCGATGGTTGGTTCTTTGCAGGTTATGGACTGTTTTACTCACGTCACTTGTCAAGTCTGAAGGTTGTGACACGTTCCAAGAAATGTCATGGAGTTTTTTTGTTTTTTGTTTTGTTTTGCGTACGCCCGCTATTACTCGAGGCGAAATCTCAGGTTTGTATGTCTAGGGTGAGACAGATTTTTACGTAAGTATCCTTTTTTTCTTGTGCAGAGACAGGTGTCCCTCGCTTTTCAGGGAGATACTCTCCGATTTCGGATGTACCCATTAGAGCTGGGTAGCTCAGGAGCCGCCAGTCCCTGGTCGAAGACACTCCTTCAAATGTCCTCACCAGGGCTCGAGTTAATCCAGTCCAAATCCCGGCCAACGAAAAATCTTCAAATGTCCTCGCCCGTGTTTGATCCTGGTTCACCCGGTCGTCAGCGCAGTTTGGTAACCATTACATCAGCGCGGCTCCCAATCAGGGAGTAATCACAAAGCTAGTCCATCGTCTGTAAGACCCGTCTGATGATGGTGTCTAGCGTTGACAGCACGCCACTTATACCACGCACTTTGTTCCAGAGATAGTACCCTCAAATGGTACCACCGACTAGTATTATGATTGAAGAGGTTCATATGCCCTCCTGAGTATTGGGTTTCCTGACATGCAATCGTGCGCCCCCCCCCACCCTCTCCTTTTCATTCCATCACCCCATCTATCTCAGAACTTTAACGCCTCTAAGCATTAATATTATTCACAGTGAGCGGAAAACATTCATTACATTTATATATAATATCCTTACATTTGCAAAGGTAAATAATATAATAAGTATGTACATCAGTTCTATCATCTTTAACTCCCTGCTCGATATGGATCTTGCGACTACCTCTGTGTTTGGTTCTCTATGAGAAACCCGCAAAAAGCAGTCACCAGCTCTTGCAGTGGGGGTTCATGAAACCATCATTCTATATGCTGAGGTTGCCAGAGTAGTAGGGGATGTACCACTTAGGTCGCATTGTGGTGGCGCGCTGTGGTGGCGCGTGACTTTTATATAAGGAAAATGTGGTAGCGCTTTGTGGTGGCGCGTGACTTTTATATAAGGAAAAATGTGGTGGCGCTTTGTGGTGGCGCGTGACTTTTATATAAGGAAAATGTGGTGGCGTGCAGGCGGGGCAAGATGACGGACTTGAGATAACAAGAAGACGGTATATTTAGACAATAGTTAGAAGATTTAGACAAACAACAAGAAGACGATAACAAGAAGAGGTTATACTTAGACGATAATAGGAAGACGATAATAGGAAGACGCTATATTTAGATAACAAGAAGACGATAACAAGAAGAGGATATATTTAGACTTTGAGATAACAGTTAGAGTTGAGATAACAAGTAGATGATATTTAGACTTTGAGACTTGAGATAATAGGAAGACGATAACAAGAAGGGAGTGTATTTAGATAACAGTTAGACGATAGTTAGACGATATATACATATAATAGGGAGATATATTTAGACAATAGGAAGACGATAGTTATACGATATATATTTTACAACAGTTATACAAACAGTTATACGATATATTTTACAACAGTTATACGAACAATTAGACATACAACGGACGATATAGGTAACAAAAATGAATTTTAGTTAATATAGTTTTATTTTGTCAAATGCTAAAGGACAACACTCAATCGTTTGGTAGGTTTCTTCTTCTTCGGTGGTAGATTAGGGACATCGGCCAGGTGGGTGTCTGTGGTGGTGGTCGTAGGAAACCAACTCGGGTCTGGTGATACTGGACAGCTAGAGTTCATGTATTCGTCAAACAGGTTAGTGAAGGTGGTAGGTTTCTTCTGCGATGGTAGATTGGTGACATGGGCCAGGTGATTGTCTGTGGAAGGAAACAAACTCGGTTTTGTTGATATTGGTTGGTAACAGCCGGAGTTGATGTACTGGTCAAACGTGGTACTGGTACCAGTAGTAGGATAGGTATCCGTGTTTGGTGGCTGTAATCGGTCAAATTCGGCGAGGATTTCGCTCTGTAAGGTCAACAAATGATCAAACTCGGATCGAGTTAACGTAATGCCGGTTTTGGTGGGAAATTTGAGGTAGGATTCACCAAAATATTTTCGCACGTGAAGTAAAAGTTGACCTCGGTAAACACTTACAGACGCAGCCTTCAGACCACTAGCCAAAGGTTTAAGCATTTCATCACTTCTTTTGATGTAGACCCAGTTGGTGGAAGCAGTCATCTTCAACTAGGCCTATCTGTCGTTATCACACCGACGCTTGAATAAAGTATGAGTGTTAGCCAGGACGTGATTCGTCGATGTGGTTGCGTGGGAACAATGACACATAGACGTGCTGGCGTGGGGAGAAACCCGATAGCGAAAAATACACACACCTGTCTATTGATCTCTTCCTTTGTCTATGAAAGCCATCTGGTGGTTCCTCTGACTAATCGAAAAATTAATCGATAGTTGGCGTGTTGTCTAACCGAAAAGGGTAGTAGGACCCGCTGCATAGTACCACCTCGTGTTTTGATCAAGATGAAATAAATGGCGTAGAGCCCACAAACGTTGGTGACTACATCTTGTAAATGTCTGGCGTTGTAGTTAACAGGTCGAGTAGAGTTTCTGGCTATAAAATTAATCAGGTCCGGGTGTGTAGGTGGTAGGCCAAAAGAATCAAAATATTCAAAAAGTACCAAGTCCGTTATAATATGGAGCGACCCAGTGGTCACCGGGGCGATAGCTAGGATCAGTGTTGATGACGAAAGCAGCCGTCTTGGTCGGATCAATGCGTAGAGGCAATTGGTCACGAGCTAAAACTTTAACGAGCCCAGTTCGTTTAACAAATATATCTGACAGGAGGATGGTCCGTATCTCGTCTGTGTTCATTGTCTATGTGGTGTAGTCTGTCAAAACTTGGCGGGATTTCGAGATCTCCAAGATCGAGTCTTGCTCGGCGTAGACGAGAACCTGTAATGGTTCGGGTGTGACCTCGGCGAATTTAAGTTCTACTGAGACAGGGCCCGACTTGGCCATCTCAAACTGGTCACCGTCCAGTAGACTGGTGGTGAGGTCAAAGGCGTATAAGGCGTATCCATGCTTAAAATGTCTATACTCGAGATCGTTGCCGGCGTCTTTACCAACCAGTACCATTGCTAGATTCGTCCCAAAGAAGGCTCTCACGTACTGGTTGTGTTCATAATCCATGGACAAAGGCTTGCCGCTGACTGTTCTGCCGTCCGCGCTGACATTCAAATATATCAGACCAAAGGTAGCGAAATTGAACGGATTAGACGTGTACGACCCGTTAAAAGCGGTCGAAGTGACTAGACCAATCACGATCCGTGTGGGTGTTTGACTGAGAAATAGATTATCCTGCATGTGCGATAGCATACCTCTAGGGATAGAGAAAAATTTTAGCACAACTCGTTTCAAGGGGTACTTGGCATTACCTCGCACCAAGGCTTTCTCGTGGGCTAGAGAGACGGCGGGATATAATTTGGCTTTCCGGACAACCAAGGCCGCATAAGTTATAATAGATTTATAACCAGCGGTGGGTTCGTGTCCCAGATCAATCTCCTGAGAACCACCCGCTACATGTCGACGCAGTCTTAACCCGTTGTTATTATCACCAATTGTGTCCGTAATAAAATTTGGCGTGTCTTTGTAAAACAGAGCCGATTTCAGATGGCCTCGTTTGGCTTCCTCCCCGTAATTCAACGTGGCTTCCAGGTAAGCTCTATAAGGGTAGGTGTTCTCGCTGGGTGTAATCAGCGTGTCGTTCAGTGAAACGTCGACTTGTGAGAATAAACTGTGCAGGTAATAGTTGATCGGGGCCACCTCTGCGTCAGCGGGTAATGCGCCGCCATTAGCTAACGTAATTTTGGCTCGCACGTGGTGAAAAGTATTGAACAAATCTAGATATTCTTCACCGTTTCCCGATATTACAAATTCCACCGGGGCTCCGGGGGCTAAGGCGGCCAATGGATGTATGTCCACAAATTGTCCCTCTTCTACGGCTGTCTGCGTTAGTGGTACGCTAAATAAATCTAGACCACTGTGAAGACACTCGCACGAGCTGGGGTGAATAAGCGCCATCATTCAAATATATTAGAGTACCTTCGCTTCTTCTGGTGAGAATGAGAAGGCCGAGCTCGGTTACTGCGTTTTATTCGTTTCGGCTCGCCAGGTGGGGCAGCTCTCGTTTTTCTTTTTCTTCTAAGCCCGCTACCTGATTGGTTAGTGGTGAGGTGTTCAACCGCTCCCTGTAATAAACGTTGACCCGACTCCTTGGCTCGTTCACGAAATGCCTCACCAACATTTCTGCTGGCTAACGCATCGCTCGCGACCTGTAGACCGGTCCCAAGCCCTTCTCTGAGTAAAGCTTTGCCTGCAGTTTTTAACCACGGGAGAACCATGCGACCGAGCACGCCGAAAAAACTACCCAAACCATGTCCTCTTTGACTTCTGCCTCCGATAAACACTGGCATCCCATGGCCAGCTTGGTTGCAGTAAAACTCCTCATACATCTTGGGGTTTCGTCGGATGGGTACGTGTCTCACCATTTTTTTCTAGTCACAATCAAACCGTCTGTGAGTTCGGAAGTGTAGTGTCAACACCGAAGCTCCGCTAGTGAATGGGATAGTCTTACCCTGATCGTTAGTTAAAAGGATTTCCACCGCGTCAAACGAAAAACGGCTCAGGGGTACGTAATGTGGCTTGTCGTAAATCCTGAAAACAGAAGCAGTAGTTCTATCCAAAATAGGAACAATCCGTAACAAAGGGACAGAGGCATCTCCAACAGGTCTCGCCGCTACGAGATCGCAGTACACGTATACATTTTTCATGTCGCTATCCATTTGTACTTCAGTCTCCCCTCGTAGTATTGGGTCGATGTCTGTGGCGAGCGAGGCAGGAAAACATAACATGTGTTTCAACGTCTCGCTAATTCTAACTTCAACCTCCGGATCATACAGATTCAAGGAGGCCTTATTATTGTTAAAATGGAATCTAACTCGGGCTTTTTCATCCACATCATCAGCGTGTCGGGTGACGTGCATAGACCAGCGAGCAATGTGAGTACCATAGACTCATCTTCTTTGTTTGGAAAGTAATGTATCCATACATCATCCTCTAGCACGTTAAAATAACTTTTGGGAAATTGAATCTCAACCAAACCGACCTCGTAACGCGAAGTCTAATCTATAGTCTGTGGCAATTTGACGAAAAAGTGACCGGCGTTATTGTTTGGGTATATTTTCATCGAGGCATTGCTTGGTAAAGTCACGTAAAAACTCATCCTATCTTAGGGTTAGGTAACATGTAACCCAGACAACTGCTCATTAAAGCTATCCAAAACTTCCCGTCTGGTCCCTCTGCGTTGCTTTGACTCAGATTGAATAACGAGACACCGATGACGACATATATAACGATCATCTGACAGATGAAAACAATCTCTAGTCGCGGGACTAGTTTCCCAAAAAAAGGCCAGAACGAGGTTCTCGCGGTCTTGGGAGGGGGTGGCCGCAAAACTGGGGTGCTCACTTCTTCTTCTATATCCATCAGTCTCGATATCTCGCTAGCTGTTTGGCGGACATTCAGCTGTTGAATGACGAGTTATATCCGAACCATTTGACTAAATACTCTTTTACACCCCTGACACCTCGGCGTTCTTGCAAAATGGACTCGATTCGATAAACTATCTTGTTGCCGACCCACTGCAGCTCTTCTTGGTAAAAAGAACCTTTCAGTTCCTCACCTGAATCATTTTTAAGGACGTACGTGACCGGTCTTGTTTGGTTTAGTCGACTGACCGTAAACAGATCTTTTGTCCACGCCGGCGTATAACCCTTTTTAAAAGTTTGTCTGGCTTGGGCGATCCGCACGCGATCACCGGGTTTAAAATAGACTTTTCTACCGATGACTTCAGGGGTCGAGTACAACGTACGGCACACCTCTTCTTGATTGTTCGACGTAACTTCCACCGGCGCCATCTTAATACTCCGGTGATACGAATAATTGTAGTTGTGGACCAGTTGTTGTATCACGTCGACGTAGCGAAGACTGTTGGTTTTGGTAAAGTAACGCCACGTTTTTTCTTTGAGGGTTCGATTAAATCTCTCGACAATAGCTGCTTTGGTATTCTCATTCTCCGTAGTGAAGAAATGGACCCCTTCGTTTTTAAGAAACTTTAAGAATGTTTTGTTGACGAACTCACTGCCTTTGTCTGTTTGAAAATTTATCGGTTTGCGACTGTTAAAAATTGTTTTTACCGCTGCTACTAACGCTGTCCCAGTCTTGTTTTTCAACGGAACAGCCCAAGCAAATTTACTAAACACGTCAATACACGTTACTAGATAGGAAAACCCATCGTTGAATTTCTTAAACCTCGCAAGTCAATTAAATCAGCCTGGAACTGTTGATCGATACCACCCGCAATGGTCGTACGTCGTTTAAATTTTCTGCGCACCGGTTTGTGTAGGGTGTAGGTGTCCTGATGACCTATCCACTCTTCAATTTTTTTACGAGTAAGTTTGGTTATACGTTGTAAGGGGGCGATTCCGCCATTCGAACCACCTTTTTTTCGATTAGTGAGTGTGACGGGTGGGGACTGAGGCGTTTTGTCGACGACCTCATCTTTAAGTACAGTAGATTGTTCGTTGGTTTGTAATTGTGGTGGTTATTAAATATCCACGAGACCCAGAGGTACGTGACTGTACTGCTCTAGTCGATTCAAATAACGCTGTAGTGTTTGTTGATAAAGTCTAGCCTTGTCAGTCACTGGCATATCTTCTCTTGCCAAGACTAGTTGCATTTGAGTATCCTATTCTCCCAAGTTATCTCTTAGAGCGTAGGGTGGTCTATAACGTTTTTGAGCCTCTAACAAACGAGGATTCATCAAAATCATTTTCTTAGCCATCTAAAAGAGCCCTCTTAGTACAGTTAGTATTGGTCCAAGGAGAGCAGTTAAAAATCCTCCAGTTTGTAAAAATTGTTTTCGTCTTTTGAGCGACAATTTTTTCTTGGTAAGCGCTCGCAGGGTGTTTTTGTAACGACGCATACGTCTCTTCTGAGGGAGTGTCAGTGTAACGTTACCTTTTAAAACGTTGTGACAACATTCACAGAGTGTTCCTACCAGATCGGGTGATGCTGTTTTCATAACAGCCTTGATGACTGGTGGTTTCGCCGTACCTAGACATTATTACATGTCAGCATGTCTTTTTACTTATTCTCCCATCTCGTTACTTGGGTACGTAAACAATTTGTTGTTCGTCTGGGAAGATGTGGGTGCAAAGTCTCAAATTGTCTGCTGTGTCTTGGCGAAGGTCGATTACCAAATAGCCATGTGGGGTCGACGTCGCGTCTTTAAAACTCTCTTGGACATAGACAGTTTGACCTGGGTACATCTGTTTGGCTAGATTAACAATTTGCGACCCATCGCGTGGATTTTTGAAACGCACTATGTAATGAGAATTCAAGCTAATGGTTCTGTGTTCTTTGTTCTTGCCAAATAAACTTTGTACAAGATAAAATACGCTTAAATTGCGATGATGAGAATCACTGGTCGACAACGTGAGAACCTTCGGTGTAAAACAACGTAAGAACCTTTGGTGTAAAACAATGTGATAACCCCTTTTCATGAACGTAAGAATCGTGCAAACACTGTGAAAATCACTGTTCTACAACGTGAGAACCTTCGGTGTAAAACAATGTGATAACCTTTGGTGTAAAACAAAGTTTCAAACCACTCGTTACTTAGTAACAAAGACGTAACTATCATTCTTATTCTTCGCCAACAGACTATAACAATATTAAATTTTGTTTATTAAATTTTGTATTTAAAAGCGTGATCTAATAAAAACAGTGTTAAGTTATACACAGACAATAATTTTTTACATACAACACTAACAGACAGTTATAGCTAACAATTCTATTTTGTTCAAAAGTTTGATAAAACTTGTTTTCGAACAAATTATTAACATCTGTTGTGGGTCCATGCAGTTCTTGTAATTACATTCTCGAAAATAGAACATTGGACACGTTTCCGAGGCAGGTGTGGTACGTTGATTAACAGATCTAATGTAAAATAAGTCATATTTTCGGCAAGGGACCACTTAAGCAAACACATCTGCTACTAATTTTATATGCCCGTAATCACATTGCATATCGATCCCGTTATTTACTCACAATACCGGACGTGGTTTGTCTCACAATTACACGCACCTACATCTGTCATTCGATCTCATTTTCCTATCAGGAGCGAAATTTTCCAAACAACACCTGCACAGTAATTAAACATTGTTGTGACAGTTCTTAAACAACCTCTATCGATCCCGTTATCGGTACGTGACAATTCACACTCTACAGTACACGTCAGCGAACAGGTGGGTATACACTAGGTCCGTCGAACTCAGTTATTTTATGAACCAGATTGTGTATTCACACGCGTGTTTGTCTCAAAACCTTTTGATATAAGGAAACATACTATCTCTAGACAAATCATTCAATTATCAGAACTTGAAGCGGAAACATCTCCCTGAAACAAACGTTTTTGAAGCCTTCTGAAAAAAACCACTTGTTTTGTCTTCTCATATCAATTGACTGTTACAGCGTATGTATTTTTTTTTTGTTTATTTGTTAGAATGTTAAATATAGTTTTATTTATCTAAATATCGGGCCGTTTTTTGTTCGCTAGGCGTATTTTCTTAACAGATACTGTGAAGACATAACCTACGCAAAGGTCTAAATATGTGTGCGAGTGTATTTGTCTGTTTTTTTCCCTAAAATAGGAAGTTAAAATAATTATTTCTATTTAGAGAATATATAAGTTTTAGTTGTTTTTATTATTCGTGTGTTGTATTAAATACCTGTTTTCTATTTAAAAGAGATGTCTGTGCACTAGCCAGTGTTGCTAAAGGCTGTTTCAAATTAGTCTAACCGCTATTTAAAAATATTTGTTTGTTAAGTTGTTAACGCAGATCGTCACTTGTTATTTTTATCTCTGTGTGTCATGTTAAATTCTTACACGTCGTTTTTAAAGAGTGGTTGATTTTCGTGTTGCCTCCGATACTAACTTGTTATTTTTATCTCTGTGTGTTATGTTAAATTCTTACACGTCATTTTTAAAGAGTGGTTGATTTTTGATAAGTTAAGACTAAACCGATTTATTATGTACTATAGTCTAAATAATTATCCTTAGTTTAAATCTTATCCGTGTTTCTCACCTATCGTTAGATAAATGTTTTGTTCATTTTATTTTTGCGAGGTTTATTTTTTGTGTGTTTACATAATAAAAACACAGAAACTGATAACGCAAAAATTAATAAACACTTTTATCACATTAAAGAGAATATTTTGAACATAGCATATTTTTAACAGTACTGAACTACACAAGGCCTTGTTATGGTGCAAACGAAAGTTAATTAATCGCCATTATCTTAAACGATAGGGCAGAGCGTCACTTGTCTCATGAGCGCGTGGTTTTTAAATCAATATCTTTTCTGCCACAGCACACGCGGGGACCATTCTGATATGTTAAACAAAATTATTTCCTTTGATAACAGACTAAAAATAAGACTGTGTTTTATTCTCTCTCTCTCTCTCTCTCTCTCTCTCTCTCTCTCTCTTTTTCGCTCTTTCTCTCTCTCTCGCTCTCTCATTCTCTCTCTCTCTCTCTTTCTCTCTTTCTCTTTCTCAGTTTGTCTGTGTCTTTCTCTCTCGTTACATGTATTTAATTTTATGTGTGAGTAATGTTTTCTTGTTTCTATTCAACAGATGTCATCAATTCAAGGCTACGCTTGTTCGATCTGCAATCGCTCATTCACTCGGTCCCGTGACCTAACGAGACATATCGCCACAGTCCACGCTGACAAGAATCACCCCTGTCGTGTCTGTCCTCAAGTCTTTGCAGGACCTGAGGCACTACAACATCATAAAGACATCTTTCATGGACCCGGTGCACCACGTATAGACACGCCAGTAAGGACCACCACTGCACCGGGGGCCGCTACAAGAATCGTTGTTACAGACACCCCAGTGGGGACCACCACTGCACCTGGGCACAGTCTGATGTGTGCCCGCTGTGGTAAGACATTCACCAGACGTGATGCATTATCACGGCTTATAAAAACAGTGCACTCAACCCCTCTGTTTTCCTGCGAGATCTGTGGGAAAACCTTTTCTCGTGGTGATAGGTTGCGGGTTCATACGCTACAGCATCATACATCTGTCCCAACACCACACTCATTCCCCACACCAGGTACCACGTTAGACTCATCATCATCAACCTCGAGAATGCCAAAAGCGCACCAACAGACACTAAGAACGGGTGCCACAACAGACTCATCATCATCATCAACCTCGAGAATGCCAGTAGCGCACCAACAGACACTAACACCCGGTGCCACAACAGCAGACACCGCATCATTTTCAAGCTCGGCACACCAACAGATATTACCAGCAGGGACCACACCATCATCCTCAACGCACCAAGCATCATCATCAGACACAAAAACATTATCATCATCTGCTGCAACAGGCACCACAGCAACTTCCACACTACCAATGGCCCCTATTCATCAAGTCCCATCCCAAGCTCTTCAACAATTACCCCACCAAAAACAGGCCAGACCAAGAAACGTCCCATGACCAGTACCCACCAAACCCATATTAAAAAAACCCCGTCTGGCCACTGAAGAAGACTCGTTAGATGACCTACCAGCTGACATAAAACAAGTCTATATTGACAACTGGGAGGCGATCAAAACACATTCCAACAAACATAAATTCCTGTCAACTTTTACTTTATTCCACAATAACGAAAATATCGACTGGGCCCGTCTCTTGCTCCCTGTATTTACACAACAAACAAAACGCTTCAAAATAAACTACAGTTTCCACATCATCTTACGACACAGAGAAACAAACGAATTAAGATTTGTTCACGCTTCGCATAACAATGCGGTCGTCTTAGATCAACCCCACCTAGTCAACAACATTACAGATTTCAAATCTTTTCTCTCACAATTACACGACTGCGATATTGTCACACAAACACAAGTAAACAGACCAAATACAAAATATTTTGTCGAAGCAATTCCAGCCACGTCTTTCTATCTATATCACATTAAAGACTTTCCCATTGGCTGCTGCTTACAAGACATTCCATCCTTTATCACGGACAATAACCACATCAATACACTACAACACGATTCACATTCAAAACCACACAGTGATAACTTTTGCTTTTTTAGATGTCTAGCCGTTTTTAGGGGTGGTGCCGTTAAAGATGTTAGAAAACCGACGCGCCGGCTAGTCGAACAGTGGCAAACACAGCAGGGACTTATGTCCCTCATCGATTTCCCCGGGGTTAGTTTAATCGATATGCCCGAATTAGAAAAATGTTTCAACGTAAATATTGACGTTTTCGAATTTGACGACGCGCAGACCCTGACCCCCAAACTTAGAGGTGGTGACACTTTTCCAGATACATTGCGTCTGTTAATGTTTAAGAACCATTTTATGTACATTGCAGATATCGATAGGGCCAGTAACTCTTTTTCGTGTCCCGAGTGCGGTAAGTTGTGGAAGATTTATAAGTTTATGGTGCGCCATGAAAAGACTTGTACCGGCTCTAAAAGAAGAGAAACATTTAAAGGTGGTGTCTATTCCCCACCAGATACGGTTTGGGAATTAATCAAGGACAGGGCATAGATGTCGACACAAAATTCGTCTTCCCGTTTCGAGCCACATTTGACTTTGTATGTTATTTTAAGAACAGCCTAGAGTCCAAAGGTAATGCCACTACCTACACGGCCAAACACGTGCCCCTGTCGTGTTCGGTGGCTTCTAACGTCCCCGGTTTTGAAGCACCCGTGTGTTTTATCACAAAGGGTGATCCACAAGAATTGGTCAATAGGAGGGCTCGTTATCTGATCAAAATTGCCGCGGCCTCTTATGAGATTCTGCGTGCGAATTTTGATGACGTATACACACAACTCGGGTCTGAGGAGCTCTTTGGTAGATTAGAGGGTTATTTGAGGCAGCTACCCGTATTAGGTTTCAATTCGGGCAAGTACGACGTTAACGTAATCAAACCCTTTCTAATCAAATATTTCATGGGGGAAGACTTCAACTTTTTAGTCAAGAGAAACAATAATTTTATGTGTATTGCCACTAGCGAGTTAAAGTTTTTAGATATAGTCAACTACCTCGCCCCGGGATTTAGCTATAGCAAATATCTGGCCGCGTACAACGTTAAAGAAACCAAAGGCTTTTTCTGTTACGAATACATAACAGATTTATCAAAGTTAGACGAAACGGCGCTACCACCCCACTCCGCATTTTTTTCCGCCCTAAAAAATTTTAATATTTCCGTCGACGAGTACGCCGAATGCCAGAAGGTGTGGACCGAGAACCACATGACCACGTTGCGCGATTTTCTGAGGTGGTACAATAATAAAGACGTGGTCCCCTTCCTAGCAGCGTTAGACCAACAAGTTTGTTTTTACGCGGACCTAGGCGTAGATATGTTTAAAGATGCGATCTCCGTGCCCGGTGTCACGTTAAAGTACCTATTCAAAACACTCCCGTCCAACGTCTTGTTTTCTTTATGTTCGAAGCGGGAGGGAGATTTGCATAACACCTTGCGCCAAAACATAGTCGGGGGACCCTCAATTATATTCCGCAGGTTCCACGAGCAAGGCAAAACCCGCATTAGAGATGGCAAGCTGACCCAATCCATTAAAGGATTTGATGCCAACGCCCTTTATTTGTGGGCGATAATGCAGAAAATGCCCACTGACTTTCCCGTTAGACGGTACAGGGAGTATGGTTTCAAGCACCACAAACTTCACAAATATACCGTGCAGTGCCGCGATTATTTGGCTTGGGTCTCCCACCAAAATAACGTGACCTTAAAAACCCAGTTTAACGGCCGTGAGATGTCGTTGAGTGATAAGCACATTAGGGTAGACGGTTGGGATAAAGACTCTCTTACCGCCTACCAGTTCGACGGTTGTCTATTCCACGGCCACCCTAACTGCCCACTAACCGCCAATCGTGACGTTAACCCAGTCAACAACATACCATTGCCTGTGTTGTACACAGCGACACTGACAATAAGTTCTTATTTGAGGAAGGAATGTAACGTTACCATTGTCGAAATGTGGGAATGCGAGTGGCAGGCATTGAAGAAAACCGACCCATCAATCCGTCGTTTTCTGAACGCCACCTTCCCTACCCAGAAACCGTCTTACACCAAATGTCGGTATCCATTAACAAAAGAAAATATTCTCGCCTCGGTGCTAGACGAGACCTTGTTTGGCCTAGTCGAGTGTGACATACATGTCCCCGACTCTTTAAAAGAACATTTCTCTGAAATGACGTCCATTTTTAAGAATGTTGACGTCACGAGGGAAGATATTGGGCCTTTCATGCGGGAATACGCCGACAAACATAAACTCCTGGCTACCCCCAGACGGACGTTGATCGGGAGTTATGTGGGCGAGAAAATTCTGTTGGCGACGCCTCTGCTTCGGTGGTACCTGACCAAAGGCTTCGAAGTCACCTGTATCTACCAGGTGAATGAGTATACACCTGTGACGTGTTTCCATCAGTTTGGGGACACTGTTTCGAACGCGCGTCGACAGGGTGATACTGATCCTGCCTATGCCATTACCAGCGAAACTATGAAACTGCTAGGTAACGCCTATGGTAAAACGTTGACCAATAAGGCGAAGCATGTGGATGTCTCGTACACGACGGGAGAGGGTACCTCAGACCTAGTAAACTGCCCCCGCTTTAGGAAAATGACGTTAGTGACGGACGACATATTCGAAGTAGAAAAACCTAAACAGACAATTAGTTGGGACCTCCCCGTCCAGATAGGTTTTTTTCGTCTACCAATACGCTAAATTACGCATGTTAGAATTTTACTACAACTGTCTAGATAAATTTGTAGATAGGTCAGTTGTGCGAGACGGACACAGACAGTCTTTACTTGGCCCTTAGCGCAAATAACTTAGCGGACGTTGTTAAGCCCACTATACGACGCGAATTTTATAGTACCTACCACCACTGGTTCCCCGCCGAGGTATGCCCCGACCATAGACCCGTTTTCGTCGCTAGCGAGGGTAAAACGCGCGCCGTTTGTCAGAAATGCCGCGAACAAGTATTATTCGACAAACGGACACCGGGCCTTTTTAAATTAGAGTACGCAGGCAGCGGGATGATTTCGCTGTGCAGCAAGACGTATCACTGTTTTGGGGAATATGACAAAACAACCACCAAAGGACTCAACAAACACCACAACAAAGTAGACAAGAATACATTCTTAGAAGTCCTCAACACACAACAAGCACAGGGTGGGAAAAATATCGGGTTCCGTGCACACAAATCCTCCATCTACACATACGAACAACACCGCAACGCCCTGTCTTACTTTTACATCAAACGACAGGTATATCCCGACAACGTCACCACATCAACCCTCAACATCTAAACTTTCTCTCTCTCTCTTCCACTATGTACACAGATACCTACAGGTATATACAGCACACACCCCTTTTTTTACGACGAGACGACAATGTGACGACACACCTCAAGGTCTGGCCTGCAGCTGTGATATTTTTATTGTTTATATTGTATAAAACATCTGTGAATTATTTTGAACATACATCTTTCCAATATGAAATATAATTATTTTTCAATTGTACAATGTGATTTGATAAAAAAATTACTGCGTAATGTATATTCATATGTGATATTTGACAATGTCAATGTTTGATAATGTTATTTTGAACACCTCCCATCTTCCAATATATATATATATATATATATATATATATATATATATATATATATATATATATATATATATATAAAAATATATATATATATATATATATATATATATATATATATATACATATATATATATGTATATAACAAAGTACATGCCACTATGTGTTATTTGTCAATATATACTCATATTGCTATTTGAATAAAATATATGCTCCTATATGTTTTGATACTACAAAAACACTATTGAATATAAAATAAAAACTATATTAACTAAAATTCTTTTTTTTTGTTACCTATATCGTCTGTCGTATGTCTAAATATATCGTATAACTGTTCGTATCTTCTTCTTCTTCTTCTTCCGTCCCTAGCCAACGACCGGCAAAGCAGTCAGTGGCCATCACGCCTAGTGGCGTCTTAAGGGCAACGGCGAATAGATTTTCTTTGCCATTTTTCCCATCACGCCTAATAGCGTCTTTAGGGCAACGACAAATCAATCCGTTTGTCGTTGTTTCTGTAATCAAAGTGACTGGCAAACGGGTGATCAGCCCGTTGGGAACTGTTCGTATAACTGTTGTAAAATATATATCGTATAACTATCGTCTTCCTATTGTCTAAATATATCTCCCTATTATATGTATATATCGTCTAACTATCGTCTAACTGTTATCTAAATACACCCCCTTCTTGTTATCGTCTTCCTATTATCTCAAGTCTCAAAGTCTAAATATCATCTTCTTGTTATCTCAACTCTAACTATTATCTCAAAGTCTAAATATATCCTCTTCTTGTTGTCATCTTCTTGTTATCTAAATATATCGTCTTCCTATTATCGTCTTCCTATTATCGTCTAAATATAACCTCTTCTTGTTATCGTCTTCTTGTCTAAATATATCGTCTAACTATTGTCTAAATATATCGTCTTCTTGTTATCTCAAGTCCACCATCTTGCCCCGCCTGCGCGCCTCCGGAATGCGCTTATATAAAAGTCATCCCGCCTTCTTGCGTGCCACCACATTTTCCTTATATAAAAGTCACGCGCCACCACAAAGCGCCACCACATTTTCCTTATATAAAAGTCACGCGCCACCATAGCGCGCCACCACAATGCGACCTAAGTGGTACATCCCCTACTACTTGCCAGCCTTAGATGACTTGGACATCCATTAGCAATTTTTACATGTTAATAAATGCAAAATGTAGAATTTTAAAATGTACAAATCACCCTCAAATCTCTTTAGGAATATTGACTCCTGGTTCAGAGAGATAGTCAAAGCAACTTGTTTAAGATGCTTCTTACACGCGGTCTGGGTTATTACTTTACACTATGCTCCCTCTCTGTCTTTGTGTTGAAAATTCCTAGGATTCCGGCTTTCCGTGTCAATGTAAGTAGAGTTTTACTTGGATATAAGTCCCCAAGATGCTCAGACGAGGTCCGGTCCGATAAATGGAATTCTGACATTTTTCCTTGCTCTGGCTAGCTGGCTGTCTTCTTGACAAGGTGAATTTAACAGAGCTCTACCCCGGCGAAAGTGTCAGATTATTTTACAACTTTCGTCCCACGCACGTGGTTGTTACAATTTGACCAGGCTCCAATCATAAGTGTTCTTTATAACTTCTAACTTGTTATAAATTGTCCAGCCAATTGTATTCAATCATGCGTGTCATGATGCGATTTATCTTAACAATTTCCTCCGCGTATTTTAAATATCATTTTAAAATTGAAACACATGACTTCATCTCCCATATATGGCCCGACTTTATCCGTTCTCTTATGTAACCTTTCAAAATTACGATTTGTAACATCGCCTGCAAATAATGTCATCGCTATTGTGTCTATCTAGACGGGTTTCTCTGTAATATGTACACAGACAATGTCACTTCGGAAGTGAGTTAAGCAATTATCACCTGTAGTTTCTTTTGTATTATTCCCACAAGTGTCTAAGTAAACGCGGTTGAAGTGAACAGTGCCTTCAGCCGGCATGCGTTTGACGGGAAACGATTACTTTGTCAACAATACGTTCCGTTGCCGGTGTGAAGTCAATCTGGTTTAACAACTTAAGCGATTACAATTAATCTTTAAGGGTGGTCAGTTAGACGTGAAATAACACTATTGCAGTATGAAAAGAGATCAACAAACCTAAGGCGCTGCAATGAGACAGGTTTATGGTCGTAACATGAAGAAATAAAAGGATAGTTGCAGAGAGAGAATGAGAAAAGTCGAACGGCCAATTATATGACACGCCCAAGCATGCAAGGACTTTGACCTCATAATAAGTGTCTGAAGAAAACGAATGTTCTGAGTCAGGATATAAATGTTGCACCAGTTACTACAATCGGTAACTATGAATTGGCAGTGATGCACCACTTCACATTCTTGGGGTCTACCATCAACAACAAACTCTCTTTAGACACAGAACTTGACAGCCGCATTGGCACAGCTGTTTCTACCTTTGCCCGCCTCACAACGCATGTTTGGGGACACTCCAAACTGACAACGAAGACAAAAGCTGTGCTAATTAATGACTGCGTTACCAGCACGCATCTATATGGCAACGAGATATAGAAAACATATTCTAATCAAGAAAGAAGGCTCAATCACATCCGTGGTATTTCGTTCGTAAAAGCTCTCTACGATAAGTACTTTCTCACGTGATAGCACCTTTATTCTTTCCCTTTTCACATCTGACAGAGAAAAGAAGAAAACAAGGCACATGAGATATGCTGCAGGACGTATGAATATAACCACATTCTTTTGTCAATGTAGTTTCTGTAGCACTTTGTTTGAAATGAAGCAACTGGCAGCCACATGTGCAACCTCACATTAATTGTGTTTTAAAACATAATGAGGCTGAAGTAGTCCTATTCTGTATTAATTCTTCGGAGAGCCTCGGGAGCCGCATGGGTCAAGCCTTTATATGTCATTATTATTTTCTTGAGTGGGAGTTTTTAATTGACGAGCATACTGCATTATGTCATCAAAACCTAACCTCGCTTCAAAATGTCTAGCTCTCACTTCAGGTAAGAAACTGCTATCAGATGAAAGAACAGATTCAATGTATAATTGTAAGGAAGCGGCAGTGATCCAAAGGAAACCTGAAAAAAGCACAGGATTTTAAAACTTTTTAAAGGGCAGTAACAGCCAAGAAAAAGCTAACAAAACTCAGTGAAACTGGCTAATTCTGTAAGCTGGACAAAAAAATGGATTTGATAGACACTAACAAAACTCAATGAAACTGGCTAATTGTGAGAGCTGGACTAAAAAATGGATTTGATAGACACTAACAAAACTCAGTGAAACTGGCTAATTGGGAGAGCTGGACTAAAAAATGGATTTGATAGACACTAACAAAACTCAGTGAAACTGGCTAATTCTGAGAGCTGGACTAAACAATGGATTTGATAGACACTAACAAAACATTCAGCAGCGGGAACAGATAAAGCAAGGGTGCGTTATTTAACAACGTTAATTAATGACAGCCAAAGACAGATAATTTCGGTTATAAATTATGTGTTTCTGAGTGGCTTTTTTTTGTTTACTCGGGACACTAACCAATGTTATCAATTTGGTCATATTTTATAGACAAGGTCTAAATACGACCATCAACATTAGTTTCTTTGTCTGATCTCTGTAGTCTAATTGTGCAGCTGTTATATAACTTCTATATTAACTCACTGTCTGAGGACTTACAATTGCCTACGGTTTACTTTGATGTTCAGTACCTTACAAGTGGAATTTCTCGTGAAAGTTTTGCTAAAATCACCTGTCTAATCACCGTCTATGTTACAGCAGAGAGATGTGTGTGTATAGCTTTTCCCTTACAAACAGATTATTACGCCACAGAGAACTACCACGGTTATAGTTCTAATTTATAATTTGACAGTGTTATATTTTGTTCCACTGTACACAACAGCATACATAGATTGGAAGTTCTATCCAGACAGGAACAAAACCCTTCTCGGTATAATGGTTGTAAGTAACTACGATAAAGCTGAAGCTGCGGTTTACTTTATTCACGCTGTGTCAGGGATGTTGTCATTTCTAGCGGTTGTGATTTTAACATTGATCTTAATGAGGAACCTAAGACAGAAAAATGTGTGCGTCAAACAGCAAGTGTAAGTCAGAGAAAGTCTGAATTAAAGTCTCACAAAAATAGAAATACCATGAGTATGGTAATCCTTATAGCTAGTATTTTAATAGTCTGTATTATTAGCTGTAACAACTTTCTTTGTCCCTGAATTCAATGTTGGTGGTACATATTATAATCTATGTTATGTTTTATGGTCATTGACGATGTTGTTTGAGACTATTAACTCCAGTGTTAATATTTTCTTGTGCTTCAAAATGAGTACAAAATACAGACAAAGTTTCAACGAAATGTTTCCGAGATGCAGACACTTTAAGAATCCAAACAGCTTTATCTCAAATAGTCAGTGAAAATAATAAGGGAAAATTCGGCTGTGACACGCTTTACTATTTGATGACACCAATCGCTTCACGAGTCACCAAAAATCGATGCCCGCTATGAGGTCACGTGTTGAACCACCAAAACTTATGTTGAGCTGTAATGATAATGTGCCATATAATAATTTTTAATTAAACAATATTAAACTTTCTTTATTGTTACTTTTGTTTAATATAAATAATTTGAACAGGAGTGAAGAAATAACAATTTAATAACTCAGAGCGACTTTTTAATCAGCATGTAGTGGCGTATTTCTTTTTATTTTTAGTATGTTTAAATTGTATATGGCATTTCTCAATTAGGTTTTGTATGTTTAAATTTTATGTGGCACAAATCTGGATCTTTAATATTTTTTATGAACTAAGCAAGTAATCTCGTCTCATGGTTTATCTGAAATTGTCTAGGATCGTTTCTTCTAGTAATCTCTACTTCTCGTGATTTCTATTTTCCTCTTATCTAAAATTGTGTTCTCTCCTTCTCAGAACTAGTTCAATAAATATCGGCTGTCTTCTACTGATCTTTGTCATTTTATTTCATTGTTTATTAGCACTAGTTCATCATTCGTTATTTGGTACTTTCTATTTGCACTCCCGGGTTTCTAATAATTTCTTGTTGTTGCTCTATGAATCAATATTTCTATAGTCTCTAATGATGACCTTTAGTATTATTACCTCATCATGTGAAACGTGTTGCTACATAAATTACGACTGCAACAGCATGCGAATGTTGGTACAGGCCGTCATGCAAAACTGCATTTTAGATGTGAGTATCAGAAAAACCGATGCGATAATGGTGGACAATCAAAAACAGTTCCCTACATCAAGGTCTGTACTTGTAGCGAACACAGGAAGGGAATTATGAGTATCTGAGTTTACCTGCTTGTTGTGCACGAGTTGTAGGAAAGTGAACTATAAGTCAGTGAGTTTACATGCTTGTTATACACAATTTGTAGGAAATTGAATTATTAGTAGATGAGTTTACCTGCTTGTTGTACAGGAGTTGCAAGAAAGTGAATTATTAGTCAGTGAGTTTGCCTGCTTATTTTATACGAGTTACAAGAAAGTGAATTATTGGTCAGTGAGTTCACTTACTTGTTGCAGACGAGTGTAGTGATTTCTAAATACAATATCTAAATTAATATGTAACAAGGGAGCCGCGCTAGCGTAGTGGTTACAACACCACTCTGGCGACCGGGTGATACAGGATCAAACCCGGGCGACGGCATTTGAGGATTTTTCGTCGACCGGGATTTGGACTGGATTAACTCGAGATCTGGCGAGGACATTTGAAGAAGTGTCGTCGACCAGGGACTGGCGGCTCCTGAGCCGACCCAGCTTCAATGGGTACCTCCGAAATCGGCGAGTATTTGCCTGAATGGCGACGGACACCTGTATCTGTACAAGAAATAAAGGGATACTCACGTAAAATCAATGTCAGGTTAGACATAAATAATAACCTGAGATTTCGCCTCGAGTATTAGCGGGCGTACGCAAAAAAAAAAAAAACAAAAAAAAAATATGTAACAGTATAGGGCATAAAGGCAAAGATAAGAAAGTACAAAAGAATATTCTGCTAGAACGGTTGGTGTCGCTTAAGCCTTCAGATTATTATTTGCTAACGAATAGCCGAAAAAAACGGTACCCAATTTTTCAAATTCGTCCTTGACCAAAACAACGAGGAGGGGCAAGGATAGATGAAATGCTAATTCGTTTCGCATTGATTTTAAACTAAAAGCCAACTGTAGCACAGTGGCAAGCCTTGCCTTAGGGGTTATATTCGTGTACCTGAAGACTTGCTGACCAAGAATATGTGGTTAGTTATCTAAATAGTCCCTTAACTAATCAAATAATGATAAAACAATACATAGAGATCAGAGATACTGTCAGGTCAAGTCATATCTGCTTAGATTGGATAGCATATTTTTTGGGAAAAAAGTAGGTGACAGATAGGCTAGGATAGTACAGTGAATCCGATTGGGTGGCATTTGAAGTGAGACGAAATATTATTGGCTGACCTTTGAATAAACATAAATAGCCTAGTAACGTAGGAAAGGTTTGAATGATATTTTTTGAAAAGACTGTTTACACTGTAATATTAATAGTGGTTGGCCAACTGAATCGATATTCTCAGAATAAGCGTTAGGGGGAACGCAATTACTAGAAAAAATTCTAACAGTGATAGATGATATCAGGCTGTGCTTTCAAATACAATTTATGGGCAGCCTGGGCAACAAAACAGATCGAAACTGTGTCAGTCATCGTCTCTGTGTATTTCATTGAACAAATTGTGGTAAGGTTGACATTTATTAACCTGTATTTTATATAAAAATTGAATGTGAAATAATAATATATGTCTGGACATGAGTGGGTCTATAGCGAACATGAGGCAAAGCCTAATGATTGATCCACCATGTGATAGACTGTCAGAGAGGTGTAAAACTACAAGAATATGTATAATTGTCATAAAGGAGCATAACACCTATCCTTTTACATGGAAGAGATTACAGCTGGAGTTGTAGTGGCGTTGTAACTATTAGGGAAAGGAATACTGGTGTACATTGTCACATCAAAAGAAAATGGTGGCATAAGTTTGTATAAGGATATGATCCTTTTTGTTTGTTTGTAATGTACCTGTCCTAGAATGTGGACTATTAGTGGATACTAGGTATTAAGAAAGATGCATAACCTTCACATTTCAGAGGTCCTGGGTACTGACGTTAATGTGGTACCAAACGCTTGAAAACTGATTGATTCAGGACTCTGCCGGTTTACTGCGATCCCATGCTAATGGCCATTGCCTATTAAACAGGGAACAGATTGTCAAGCGAGCAGAGGAAAGGTTCAACCTGTATTCTACTGCCAAGATAAGTTCTCTTTCGGCACCTGAGAGCTCAACTACAGAACTTTAAAAGAACTATATAATGACAGTGAATAAAACTGGGACAAATATTTAATAGTTCCACAAGTGACAAAATAGAAACAAACATTACTAAAAGGATATGATTTCAAACAACAACCTAGTGGTACTACCAGTATTACCTTAAAGTAGACGTATATTAGAAAAATATTTTATGTATCTATTGTGCTATTTGACTGATGTAAATGATTATTTTGATTTCACTTTTAAATTGTCAATCCTGATTCTAAATAAATTAGAATCAGGATAATAAAATTGTAAAAAATCATATTTACACAAATTTCAACCACAGTCTTAAATAAGATAGCCTTTTAAAGTGTCGTTTGTATGTTATTGTGGTAGTACTGTGTGCTGTTGTGAATAATAAACTATTTGTTTGTATGTTTGATGCTTCATGTTGTCAGAAAAAAAAACAAGTAAAACAATATAAAGAGAGTCCCATACCAGATATTTCTGTCAGGAGGAGGTAGTGGAAATTATGGTGTTGGAGACGTCATTAATACTATTTGTTAATTTTTATAAGGTTGGGTGACTAATTCCCTTTCTTATTGTCTTTGCGACATGTTTTTCCTTAAAGCCAGGATTATGTGCCTAGAGAACGGTCGGATTAGGAAACAACAAATGTAATACATCTTACCAGGACAAAAGATAAGGAAAAACCTATGTTATATCATCAAAGCCTCCATCAAGCACAAATGATCAAAAACAGAAAGGAAAGAAAGCAAGAATTACTTTAAAAAAATAAACATACACAAATCAACCAACAAACCAAAAAAACTAACAAATAGACCTGGAGCTACACCATGGCAACACCCAAATTAAGCTAAACATCCGGGCATTTTGAGTAAATTCTATATTCGGGAAATCTCAGGAAAAAAAAAAGAAAAACCGAGGGAACCAGACAATTAATTATTGTGGTACACTTATGAGTATAAAAATATGAGATCTCATACCCTTCAAATTTAGTTTTTTTAAAATTGTGTCATATACGCTCCATTTTATTTTAACTTTAACATTCTACTAAAAGACAGACAGAAAACTGAATGATGTTAAAACTACAAAAACATTATCACAAGTAGTAATTGATATAGACGAGCTTGCATTCAATTTAGAGCCAGGCTGAACGAAATCATCCTATTTGTTGGTCCAATTTTTATTTCTACTCTCCTTCATGTTAGTTTTCACACGGAATTATCTCTCAGTCAAGGGACAATCGAATATTTTAGCGTTTGACCGAAGATGTGTATCTTCCTGATTTTGCTCAGTCACCGCTTAGCGAAGGCGGGGGTCAATATACATTTCAACCAAAATAATACCTCTTTGTTCGTCACGGAGTGTTTACAGAAAACGCAGGCAAACGATTGATAAGCGTGATTGCTTCTGTCAAGACTGCTAAGTTTTTGTAATAAACTAAAACGATAGTCTGTGAGCATTGTTGTCGGTAGTTAAGCTGTCTGACACCACATTTAGATTTCGTAAGTGTTTCCAATCAACAAGGGTGTAAGATAGTCATGAAAGGTAACGAGTATTTATTGTGCGGGCATGAGTTGCACAATGCACAAAAAATTCCATCTTTATGTCTGTCTTCAAAACAACAATCTTGAAGAATTAGCACAAGTTGTATGACATACTTGCTTCGGTGAAAGAAACAATTAGTTACATTTACCACATATGGCAATGTCAATAATTAGAATACTACCCATATCTGTAGACAAGCAACTCGTCCTTTATTACAAACGAAATAAGATTGGAAAATTTACTAGAATAAGATGCCATATCGAGTGGTTGGCTCAAAATTATAAATTACCTGAAACAAAATAGTAATTGCTTTCCACCTAGCTAGGTTGAGGTTTGCGTTGGTAAAATTCTATCTTTAAAAAACCTGGGCGCTTTGAAGATTCCCCACTGCATTTTCATCTTCATCAAGGAGACCAGACGTCAGGATAGGAATTAGTAATAAGGATTTCATTATAATACAGGTCACAGTTATTAGAAGTAGCTTGTAAAGGTAGAAGTATAAAACTTCTGTTAACACACTTAGAGCCACATCAGAAGAAATCTTCCTCAAGTGATAAAAGTTACTAATATACTTTTGGAGCCGCGCTAGCGTAGTGGTTACAACACCGCTCTGGCGACCGGGTGATTCAGGATCAAACCCGGGCGACGGCATTTGAGGATTTTTCGTCGACCGGGATTTGGACTGGATTTTAACTCGAGACCTGGCGAGGACATTTGAAGGAGTGTCGTCGACCAGGGACTGGCGGCTCCTGAGCCGACCCAGCTCTAATGGGTACATCCGAAAACGGCGAGTATCTGCCTGAATGGCGAGGGACACTTGTCTCTGTACAAGAAAATAGGATACTCACGTAAAAATCAATGTCAGGTTAGACATTAAAAATAACCTGAGATTTCGCCTCGAGTATTAGCGGGCGTACGAAAATGAAATAAAAAAACTAATATACTTTAAACAAGTAACCATTACATGCTGTGGAAAGACGGCAATTACGTGCATCAAAGTCTGGATATAATAACCCATTCATAGTGAAAAGGTAAGTTGTACATTTTCTTTTTTTATATGTGCCTTTTCATGTATGAAATGCTTACTGATGTACAGTTGTGTTAGAGGCTAGACACCCTAGCATGTACAGTAACTTGCCACATAAATCACCACTGTAAGAGCTGCTGACGGCTTCGTGTGCGTTTCTTTACAAGGAACCAATAGCAGAGGTAGCACCAGGATCTATGGATAGCAGAAAGAGGATTATGACATGATGATATTAGATTTACTATGTACATATCTGATGATAATGCATTTGTCTTCTTCCGTTCTTATGACTTTTTTTCATATACTTCAAATGTCTGGGATTTTACGCTCGGGTAAAACTCAGGGGAAGATGACATGGTGAGGCAAAAGCGGAGGTGGCCTGATGCTTACATCAGGAGATATACTACTTAAGTTAGATATGATTTTCTATTTTTCTCAGTGTCTTGTACAAGGTAGCAGACTTTTCGACGCTGGAAACATTCCATTAGAGACCGGTCTACAGACACTCGACGCGGCTACCTTTTTAGGAAGTTAATTCTGTGCTGCAGCAGACGTATTCCAACATACAATTCGACGCCGGACTTGAGAAGGAATATTCAAGACTTCACTGAGAACCAGCAGTGACGAAACCATAATTCAACAACAAATCACTGTCACAACCTGATCAGTTACGTACAAATACTGGCACATCATACATACTCTTTAAAAGGTAAAGGATCCCTTTACACCCCCATTGAAGCATATTAAGAATATGGTGTTAGACCCATATTTTCTTGACCATCGGCACACTAGGGGTGACGTGGTCAACATCACGCCGAAGACTCTTTAAACCCAGCAATAAATTAATAACTTACAATGAAGATACACCATCAATGAACTTTTTTTTCATGACAAATCAACATTATTCATGTTAACCCTGTTGATCAAATATTTTTATAAACTAATTTCTTGTTATCCATGGAAATTTAAATCATTAGTTGGAGTTATTAAGAACTCTACCTAGGCCGGTCCTAAGCCCGGCTGAAAAAGTTGGAGGGTGGCCTGCATGGAGGCCGTGAGGACCCAGCCCCTCCATCATGCAAAGACACAACAAGCCAATCACCTGTTTGTCTTAAAAACCAGATTACGAGAAACATAAGATAAAACGGTACTGATTCTAAAAGCGACGAACTGGAACGGACTACGGAATACGACTTATGGAACATGGAACAAAAGAAGTATTAATGGGAAGGAAGAGGAGCTGGTGGAAGAGATGAGGAAAACCAAATTAGAAATCCTGGCTTTAACAGAAACAAAGAAAAACGGACAAGGAGTTATGGTCTCGATGGCGACACGCTGCTCTACAGTGGTGTCCCAACATCTGAAAGAGCTAAACGGGGCATGGGTTTTATTGTGGCCAAAACCCAAAGGGATAGTATCAAGGGATGGAAATTTGTCTCGGAACGCATTATGGTCCTAAAACTAAAAGAAGGACAAACCATAGTCAACCTTGTCATTGTGTATGGGCCTAATGAAGATGAGCGAACAGAGGTCAAGTAGGGATTATTTGAGCAGCTTCAAAGGACAGTGGACAACTGCGTGGATGAAGTAATCCTGCTCGGAGATTTCAATGCCAGAGTTAGAAATGACCATGCTAGATGGGGTGGAGTTAATGGAATATAGAGAAGATACTCGTAATGACAGTAGAAAGCGACTCCTTAGATTCTGCACTGAGCAGAATCTGATCATTTCAAACACAAAGTTCCCCCATACGCGCATACATGTATACACTAGGTGTGAACCAACAAATAATGAGAAGTCAGTGATGTGATCGACTATGCCATAGGTAAGAAGAGCTCATTCAAGTATGTCCGGGATGCTAGAGTGTGGAGTGGGAAAGAGATTGGAAGTGACCACTATTTGTTAACAATTAAAAGAACAACTGGAAGTGTTACTCGGCCTAGGAACTGCCTAATATTACGCAAGGAGCTAAGTAAACGAACAGGGAAAACTAGCATTAAGACCTACAAGCTGAGAGAGCCAGAAGTGAAGACCAGATACCAGAGACTTATTGCTACAGCAGTGAGAAACAAAGAACAACAACCTGATGACATGGAAACACTGGCTGAAATTCAAGGACATCATAAAGACAGCTGCAGCAGAAGCATGTGGTGAAGTTCGACTTGGTAACAAGAGAAGAGGCCACCTTGGTGGACACATGAGGTTAAAGAGAAAAAAAGAGAGAAGAAAAAGGCATAAAAACAGTACTTAAGAGCTAAAAACGCACCAGGAAAAACAGAGAAAAACAGACGATATAGGATGCTCAGAACAGATGCAAAGAACAATGTGCTAGCAGCAAAACAGAAGTCCTGGGAATAATTTGGAGTAAAGCTAGAAAGCGATGCGCAAGAAAACCAGAAATTGGTCTATACGACCATAAAGAATATGAGGAAGGAAAAAGAGTGCCCTCTTAAATTTATAAAGTACAACCAAGGCAAATTGCTTACTGCCCCAGAAGAAGTAATGGAAAGATGGAAAGAATATTTATCAGAGCTCCTGGATGGTGAGCAAAGTCAAGCATCAGAAATGACAACCACTGACACAGAAAGGGAAACCAATGGTGATGAAGATGACATAAAGATGGAAAAACTGAAGGCCGCACTAAAGAAAATCAAGATGTTCAAAGCAGTTGGACATGATGGCATAACATCAGAAATGGTTAAGTACATGGGAGCAGCAGGCGACCTATTACTCCTAAGGGTCCTACAGGCAGCTTCGTGCAACGAGACCATGCCAAAGGATTGGGAGATTGTCATCATAACACCGATTTTCAAAAAGGGTAACAACCGACAATGTGGAAACCATAGAGGCATATCCCTTCTCAGTGTCCCTGGTAAAATCTACTCTAGAATGCTGGAGCAGAGACTTAGACGCCTAGATGAGCCACAAACAAATGAGGTCCAGTGTGGCTTCTGATCAAATCGAAGTACTCAATACCTAATCTTCACACTCAGACAGTTGAGTGAAAAGGCCCTTGACTATAAGAGTGAAATCCATCTTTGCTTCTTAGATCTGGAAAAGGCATTTGACAAGGTCCCCTGGAACAAACTCTGGGACTGTTTGGCAAGGAAGAACATTCCAACCCTCTGATTCATGCTATACAGAGCTTCTACAATTCTTGCAGAAATTATGTGAGAATGGCAAACCATAAGTCAGTAGAATTTAGCACCACCACTGGTGTAAGACAAGGTGATATCCTGTCACGATATATTTTCATACTCCTCATGGACGATGTAATCAAGGCATGTAATTCTGTGGGGAACAGGAAGATGAGACCGGTCTGTATTTCAGAGCTGGCATTTGCTGATGATGTTGCTGTGATTGATAAATCAGAGGCACATCTCCAATCCAACCTGCAAGTCTGGAAGGAAGATTCAGAGAAGAGAGGGATGATCATAGAGCAGCTCGAAAACAAAAAAACATGATGATATCATGAGAGGAAAGAAGACATCAGATTAAGCTGGGGGAACAGGTCCTGGAGCAGGTCGAACACTTTAAATACCTTGGAGATGTCAAAGATCTGAATATAGGCATCAAAGAGGAGTTGGCTACCCGAAGACCCCTGGAGACCGAAGTAGAACAGTCCCGAGATGGTTTGGCCATGTCTGCAGAAGGGGAGAAGATCCGCTACTACGGCAAGCATGGGAAACTAATATCCAGGAATCCAGACCTCCAGGACGACCCAAAGCCCGCTGGGAGGACAACATTAGACAATCTTTGAAGGACCGAGGACTAGAATGAAAGCAAGCCAGGAGGAAGACATCTATCTTCTCAGAGGTCACTTAGACTTTTGCCTTGTCTCAGACTCCACACCGATTTTTGTCTTGTCTTAGGCAGACACGTGAAAACCACTCGTGAAACCCTTGCCCTAGAAGGTTAACGGTGAGTCAGGCACCTAGATACTTTTTGACTTTCAGTATGCTCCACCGTGGATCTCCTTAATTGAGGGCTTTCATCCCTCCATTAATGGTTGAGTTTAATTATTTACTTTGATTTATTTATCGATGGTTTGTTGACGTTTTCTTTAGCAAATTCTTTGCAAGGTCGAGTAGCTGGCCCCATGACCAAATCTCTTTAGTTGAGTCTATACAACATGAGTGCTTTTATACAGTGAATTTTGCTCACCCTTCTGGACTCGGTAACACACGAGGGAGTTAGTTGCTCACCATTCTGGACTCGGTTATTTTTGTTATTAAACTAAGGCTGCTGCGCCTGTTAGACAATACCAAATTGAAGACTCCTTGGTATTATCTAAACAGTAGATATAAACTTTTCATGTGGCTTTTCTGCCATTCCGAAACCTGTTGAGTTGAAGTCACGAGCTCCAGTTTCTTCAGTTTCAGTTGCATTTAAAAGATAGTCAAATCTGGTCCCAAGCTAGGAGTAAAAAGCACGTGATAAACTGTCCATTCCCTGTCATCCAATGGAACTCTCCAACTATGCAGAACCAAAATAGTGTGCTCTGGTTCTGGGCCTTCTCAATTAATCGTCACGTTCTGAACACAGCCGCTTCTCAGCTCCCAGTGCCTATCACTGGGTACATAGTGAGATCCTTATGCAAGCAGGCACCCAGGTCAAAGTCGAAGAGTTACAATTGGGGTTTAGTTGACTCCTCCTAGCTTAGTTTGAAATGCTGGGTTCTCAACATGTTTCAACACAGGGAGAAACCCTGGAAGTGTGTGGATGATTTCAAGAGTCAAAGTAGGTGTAATTAGCCTAACAGACAGATATTCAACATATGTATATTATAGCAATGTGCTCCGCTGATGTTAATATATCAATGACTCCAGAATGCATCTAAGCATTCTGGGCCCGTAACATACGACGGAGGCGAATCAAATCGTCATAATCATCCTTATCTTTTCCTCCCCATAGTGTATGAAGCCACCCTTACAGGGAGCCTGCACAAAAAGTTGACATGCTCTTGCATCACTGGTTTGTTCCATTGTAGCACTGGTTTGTTCCATTGTAGCACTGGTTTGTTCCATTTAGTCACTGGTTTATGTAGCAATATATTCACATGATGAGGTTACCACCCTATGGACAACCTCATATTAGTTGTCTTAAAGGAGTTGACTCGTGGTGTAGTAGGCCTACTCTTTCTTTATATAATAAGTGACCTCCGGGAAAGACACGGGGAGCCTCACATTTACATGGAGCTAAAAATAGCTACAGTTACCATCGTGGATAACAAAGATTCTGTTAGAGACAAGATAGTGTTTCTCACAGACTCTCTGTTACAGACAAGATAGTGTTCCTCGCAGATTCTCTGTTAGAGAAGATAGTGTTCCTCACAGATTCCTTGTTAGAGACAAGATAGTGTTCCTGACAAAATCTCTGTTAGAGACAATATTGTGTTCGTCACAGACCATCTGTTAGAGACAAGATAGTGTTCTTCACAGACTCTCTGTTAGAGACAAGATAGTGTTTCTCACAGACTCTGTTAGAGACAAGATAGTGTAAGTCACAGACTCCCTGTTAGAGACAAGATAGTATTCCTCAGAGACTCTCTGTTAGAGTCAAGAAAGTATTTCTCACATACCCTCTGTTAGAGACGAGATAGTGTTCCTAACAGACACTCTGTTAGTGTCACAAGATGGATTTTGAGGCGACCTCTTCTCGATGTCTCTTTCACTACGGCAGTAATCAGTTACATCTTTGTAGTGACTATTATTATTATTTTTTAGAGGTCAGCATATTTTCTTCCTCGATATGTTGCATATATTTTGGATTGTCAAGCATTCTGTAACTTCTTTCAGTATATTTTTTCTCGTCTGTTTACCTGACCATTCCTATTGAAACGAAAGGCATATTCTCTTGCACCTAACCTTGGCCGCTACCGATTAAGCCTAAAATCGCCAGGGTATTTGTCGAATTCCTGATAAAGCCAGGGAGCGTGACAGACACGAGATTACTTGTGTGGGTGGAACATTTTGGACAGATAAGGATGACATAGTCGCGTCCTGTCCGACTTGTTATGACAAGATTAATTTAGATAGTAATAATTTGTTACATTAGAAACGCATTGCCATATGAGTTTTACAGATGTGTTGGTGAGTTTGCCTGCCAGAAATCGTATAGTGTCATGGCATGTATGGAAAAGGTGACATCTACATTACGTTAAAAAATTTTGATGTCAGGAATATTTTTAAATTACCGCACCCAACATTTTTGTTAAAAATGATTGGAGCTTTTGAGTAGTCCCATAACAAATAGATGGGTGGGGGAAAGGGGAGGGGGGGGGGCCAGGACAGGCATATAACGTGACCCGTTTCAGTGTTTTTTTCACTGTGAAATTCGAGCTTGCCAAGATGACTACAACCAGACTTGCCAGAAATTTGAATTTAAAAATTCCATTTTATCAGACCGGACACCTTTCATTGGAATATTCATAAGTACTTACAAAACAGCCCAGGAAACTCAATTTAATAAGGAAAGCCACTGTCTGAAGAAATTGAACATACGGCGCCAGAGAGGGAATTAAAGTTAAAATTAACAAGTACACGTTTAAAAAGGCATAGGCTAGTGCCTTAACTTCATTCATCTGAGCAAAACTTCTGTGAGCCAGGATTGTCGTAAGTTGTCATTTTATATTTTCATTACTTACATGTGAACTAAAACGCATATATTACCATATGAATATTAGTATGTGAAAATCGCTAGTGGATGCCAAGTCATTTGAGGCTGGAAACCTCAGCGTATAGAATGATGATTTCATGAACCACCACTCCAAGGACTGTTGACTGCTTTATCTCTAGTTTCCTAAAAAGATCTAAAGTAGCATAAAGTAGTCCCTAAATTTCATACGGAGCAGGGAGGTAAAGATGAAAGACATGAAGTGCATTCTAAGTATAATACTTACAGTTTCAAACTAGTGTAAATGTCTATGTAAACATATTCCCTTTAAAGTCAATGAAAGTTTCAAACTTTTCAATCAGTGTAAATGTAAATGAAAACATATTCAATTTATACTGTGAACACTTTTCAAACCGTGGAGATGTAAATGTAAACATATTCTGTCTGTACTATTAACCTTTTCATTTAAATGTAAAGTAAGATAAAGCTATGTAATTTAAATGCAAAGAAAGTTTTCGCTCGAGGGATTAATTTTAATTCTCATCAAGGGTAAATTCTGAGTTAAATTGGATGGTGGAATAAGAAAGGGTCACATAAGTATGTGTCGGGAATACGCAATACTCAGGAGAGCGTTTCGTTTCTATTCCTTTACCATAGTTGTTGTTGGTGGTACCAGGAGAGTATTAATCTCTGAAATAAAGTGAGAGCATTAGTGTACTGACGTGAAACGCGGGACCAGCTTGGTAGTTACTTCTTGATTGTACTTGAAACGTGCTGCACCTGTAATCCTGACCAGAGACGTGAGAACTCCAGTAACCTATCTACTCATAACCCATCAGCGGGAGCAGAAACTACTATTGGCAGCTAAGTTAAATATATAAGCTGCCAAAGTGAACTTTTTTCATAAAACCTACTATCCTTCAATGATAAACATTTTCTGTTAAAGACTATTCAATTAGTTTAACCTTGTTAAACTTAAAAAGGATTAGTAAATCTGTTATTTGTAATTATACAAATTTAACTTCGATTCAATCATTTTAAATGTACTGCATGTTTGTCTCAGTGAATTTCCTAAACACACTCTAAACAGAGCTATACCAGAATAATAAGAATTCCACTGAGTAAATCAGTGGTGGGTGCTTGACGAGCTGAAAACAAAAATAATTGCTTAATCCTTTACAAATATTATAGGCAGATTATAGAATTAACGTGCTCAGCCAATGCAGCATTGTTTTCGCTTTTCTGAATATCTTGTGAATACTCCCGTGGGATAGAAGAGGCATTACTCTTCTATCTACATCTCTGCCAAGAGTAATCTTGTACGAACGTAAACACCTTTGACGACCCATTCTTTATTTTTGGCCACTGTTGGACCACTACTGCAAAGCAGAGGAGGCAATACCGCCACAGTTTGAGAAAAGATAGCGTCCCACACAGACTCTCTGGTAGAGACAAGATAGTGTTCCTCACATACTCTCTGGTAGAGACAAGGTATGTTTCTTCAGATACTCTCTGTTAGAGACAAGATAGTGTTCCCCATAGACTCACTGTTAGAGACAAGTTAGCACCCCTCACAGACTCTCTGGTAAACACAAGATAGTGTTCGTCAAGGACTCACTGTTAGAGACAAGATAGTGTTCCTCACAGACTCTCTGGTAGAGACAAGATAGTGTTGCTCACAGACTCTCAAAGACTCTCAGTTATAGTTGCACTGAGAAAAAAAGAAACATAGCTGCCTTTCAGAAGCACTAATAGAAACCGTGAGAACAATTTTCTCATTTAATGTAAAAGTGCGGTGGATCCCTGCACACTACACGTTATGTGAAAATGAGAAAGCAGAAAGAGTTGCCAACTAAGAGAGAACAAACACCAAACTAAAGTCGGAGCCACATACATGAGATAAAAGCAATAATACGTAATACGTTTAAAGAAAATGACAGAAGGATCGTCAGTCTTATACAGCTGAATCATTCAACACATTGCCAAGAAGAGATGAAGTGATTGTCGTAATTTTTTTCTGAGAGGGTTCTGATGGATATTGGTCCCTTTAGAGTGTAGAGTGATATTGAAGGCTCTGTGAGAATAAGGATTTAGGAGAATGAGGTAGTAGATTCACAAGCACTGGGAAGAGCAAGGACAGTCTCTTATTACGACAATCTCTGTTTCTCACAGACTATTCCTATCTCTCTTCTGAACAAACAATTGTCTGTCAGTTCCAGTCGCTCAGGCGCACTCACCGATTTTGGTGATTCTGTCGCGCAACGTACATGAATACACCCTACACAGATGGAAATGTTTGGAGTTTTGGGCCAGCCGACAACCAACACAAATAAAGATTAATACCTTTATTATCATAAAGCAGTCACAAATAATTATACATTTACAGTCAAAAATCAAAGGTTACAGAATACAAATATGATAAGGGAAGAGGGGGGTTTGAGGAGAAATATCCCATCCACCTTTTCCCGTTTGTATTTACTAACAGACAAGACCCGGTCCAAAAGACAAGAAAGGGGGGGGGGGGTGATCAGAGATAGGCAATTTAACCCACTGGTAAATTTATTACTCTGAGGCAAGGGGTTACAGTAAAGGGGGGGGGGGGGGGGTAGAGGAAAGCTAGGGTTCTCAAATGTCTCCCTTTAATCATACAAATTTTACGGGAGGGGGGAATGAACACAGTTACACATCCCGCTAGGAGAAATCCCGTACCAGGAATATAATGCAACTTAATACTAGGTCGAACTAATTAAAAGGGTAAAGAAAAGATTAAATCTCCTTTCATTCAAAAAAACACACTAGGGCTGGCCATCCCACAAACACACACGCAGACTTACCAAAATGGTGAATTCTGTCACTCTAGGAATTATTTACCACAGCAGCTAATACCGTGGAATAATGTACTGGTCTTCTTATTTCTTCCGTGTCAGGCCCCAGATTTAACGAGGTAACAAATAGTCTCAAAAATCGCCAGACTGTGAAGCGTAAAGGCTACTGTTGGTTTAGATAAAGTTCCTAATGAATGGCACAGGCACTTGGCTAGGCGTGAGGTATGGTGTGGTTCCTAAAATTGGCACAGCTGGTGGAGATAACTTTCTTTTTCCGTAATGTCACAAGTTAAAAAAACACTGAGGTAAGTTCTTCTTCGGGGGGTAGGTAAAATCCACTGAATATACTTGACAGACAGTGTTCAGGTAGATCTATGTTCTTCTTCACAAATAGGGCAGTGAATAAAATATGTTCTGCTTCCAGTTTACTGTAAAGACTATATAAACTAGTATTTCAAAAGTGTTTCTTGGGTGGCTTTATTCTCAGTTAAATTCAGAGGAGCGGGGCCCATTACAGGTCGCCACAAGTTTAGCTTTAAAAAGTTCATATGTTACTGGAGTTATCAAATTGAGTTGGCAGAACTCTGTATATAATTAATAATTGCTGGGATGCAGGTTGAATGATCGTTCTGAATGAAAGATAATCAAAACAAGAAATGCATTACAAATCATATTATAATCTGACACGCGATAAATTACAGTTAGCCTATTTACTTTATTAGCGTCGTCAATTTAACAAATCAGGAAAACCCCCCGTGAGTTAAAAATAATCAAAAGCACATCTATCTATACAGAACTAAACTGTATTTACTAGTTATAATTCTCTTTAACGTCTGCAAAATTAATTTACGCGTTAATTGTATTAGGAAATACTTTTAGATGTAACATTTAGTTTGCACTAGAACTTTGAAAATGGGTTTATTTAATAAGGTTAAATTTACACCACAATCCAATGAAATAAATTGAAATAACTAGACCACTGATCACTCGAAGCTAATGTATAAATTACCGTCTGCGCAGAAAGAATACACTCCAATAGTCAACGAAGGTAGATGAAATCTAGCAGGAATCCGACTAGGCTATATGCTAGTGCAACTAGGATTCTGTCAGAACGAACTATAAAATGCAGTTTTCGGATTCTTTATTTATACTTCTCAAATGTAACTTAAATAGGACGTGTTAGATTTTCACACCCTTCTTGAAGTCGAGCAGAATCCGAGGTACCTCGCCGTTGTGTTAACCGCTGCGATTCCTCCGTTTCCCCCGGTCTACCGATTTTCTTCGTCTCAGGCTGCTCGCATGAGAGTGCGAAAAATTTCTCGAGAAGCTAATTACGTTAGCTGGGAGTTCCCTGATTTCTTTAGATCGTATACCGCCCCACGTTGAATTCTGAAGATCAGCCTGTCTTTGATCCAGCGTGTAAAATTCTCGTGGAAATGCTGCATGCGGGTTAAATTTACAATAGATGATCAGGGGTTCTAAAGTTATGAGAGGCCAATAGTCTGTTATAATCCATCGAGTCAGGGAAATTCATTTGTCATACTTAGACGTACGTCACAGTGATTATTTTCAGACTGAGAAGCGACCATTGCAGACGCAAACATTATCTGATCAACAAACTGAAATCCAGACAGACAGACGTGCCTATGTGGTGAGTACAAAAAAGCAATAGAGTGTATCCTCCAATGTTATTGGCTCCATAAGAGCGTCAGAGTTACAGCACAGCATTCTCTATACAGTTAGAAGAATCTGAGATAGACTCCCAACTTTGTAAGAGAGATATGTGATAGAATTCTCTCATAAATAAACGTATATATAATGTTTTGAGGATATCATTGACTACATGAACTCCAAGTTAAACAAACGTTACAATATTAAGATTATAAAACACAACGAACAGTCTCCAAGAAAATCATATTATATAAATACTATTATCCCATTCTCCTTTATTGCACTGAGAAAAATTTGGAAATAAAATGAAATCCAGTCCAACATAAAAATTAATAATCTTCAACTCATATAACAGGCATTACTAGACTACTTGTTTGGTCTTAAAAACATGGAAGACAAGAACATTTCAACAAGAAAGATACACATTTTCATAAATGAGGGATTGCGCATAAAGAAAACAGAAAGATTGGAGATTTGAGGAGTAGATGTTGAGTTGGGTAGGGCACATAGAGAATGTCTCTTTTCTGAAACCTTCAGAGTAAGCGAATACCGCAGTGATGCAGCCTGTTTCCAGTACCAGCACTTGGAGGTGGAGTAGGGTCGGGGTCAGCTCTGGTTCGTTGACCCTGACGCAAGCAGTAAGCTATGAGTCGATGACTGCATTCCTCACTGTTGACGCGTCTTAAAGATCCCATTGACTTGCCAGATACATTTTCAGAATCAATAGTGTCCATCTGTAATGTCTCAGTACCTACTGAAGCTCAATATTGGTAAAACAATCATGCTACTCAAAAATCTGGATACGAATAAATGTCTATTAAACGTCACCAAATTAGTTGTAAAGGACTACGATAACTGGGTTCTCGCGTAGAGTTGTAGAATTGAAATGGCACGATACCAGTGTGGAACTGATGACAAGAACCAGACAAGTTCCAGCGGAACAGGGTGTCAGAAATACACGCTGGCGAGGTATTCGACAGACGTTGGTTAAACCTGTTGACATTCTTAGTGGTTAGACCTTGTTCTAGAATCCCCATAGGGTGCTGATGACATGTGACACGTGGAAGACATGGTGTGTGTTTTTTTGACGGGCTTTGCTCCTAGAGAGTTGACGAGTTTTGATATAACTGAAATTATTTAACCAACATTACAGAACAACTTATCATGATAATGGTTAGCGATTCAGCTTTAAGATTTATGGTAAGCCTATAACGCATCGCAAGAAAAAAATGAATAGGGGCGACTTACCAATCACGAGGATTGTGACAAGATTGTAACCTACTGCTTATTTCACGTTTTCGCTGTTCTCTATGTTTGAGAGCCATACAATGTGACTTAATATGTCAGATGAAGATTATTTTTGTGTTCTACTCAATGTCTTTTAATTTCCATACAAATCACAATGGAATGAAAGCTTCTCTTGTCATCTCATTGTTACGGTGTTATTTTAAATGACGGCGTCTGCTGGGGTTTAGCCGTGCGCAACGTTTAGGGGTCATTAACATTTATAGAATATGTCGATATTTTACGGTATACTGAACGCGAAATATATGCGGAGATTATGACGCATTCGCGTTGGGAAGGTCACGCTGGGTGACATGGTTACATCGCCCTTGTTACGCTATCCGTCAAGCAAGACGGTCGTGTCTTGTATTTCTTCCAAGGAAAAAAAGGCTTAGTATATAGCCTATATTATATATATGAATCGATGTAGAACTCAGGGTCAGTTCGGATTTTAATCTATGTATGAGATTAATGAAATTAAATTAAATGATGGAAGGAGAATCGCATTATGATTCAAATTGTAGCTGTCAAGAACTCATGCGCTCATTTCTGGCTGTTGACTACAACAGCGCACGTATATAGGCACGATGTTCATCTGACATATTGTTTTGACACGGACGGATACTTACTGATATTATTTGGAATTCATTGTTATGCTGAACTGTACAGCACGTATTGTGAATGTCAGATATCGTTTGTATGAACCTTAATACATGTGGACTCAGAACGGAAGGCTTGATCTTTTATTTACGTTTCGGGTTTGGTTCACAGCTGTAACTGTTTACGTTTTCCAGCACGATAGCTCTCCCACAAGGGAAATCAACTAATATATAATATGCAAATCAGAACGTCGAAGGGATGTTCTGATGGACAGAGCTAACCACCCATACCAAACATTAACTCCATCTAGAGAGTGACTTTACTCTTCAATAAATAATAGAAGAACGAAGGAACAGCAGCAAACACACCACCAACCCAACCCGTCACAACTGGTGGCCATTAGTGGTCTTGGAATTTTCAAAAGAGCGAACCTCGAAATAATAAAACATTTTTCCTTTCGAGCCGAAATGGACATTATTATGCAAAAACACCGGTGACGTCATGCCCCTAACAACAGTACGAACGGTTGCAAAAGTCAGCAACATTCAATGTCCTTCAAAAAAATTTATTTGGAGCTCTCAAACAGCAAATGAAACGTATTACTAATGTCTTCAATGTTTCAAACAAGCTCGCGAGTCTGTTGGCGAAGCAGATAATGTACTGTATTACTGCCAAAAAAACAAGATAAGTAACTGATTTTAAACGTTACCATATTTCGTCCTGTTTGTCCGATAACGCCATGTTCTTTTTTTTTGTAGCCATGTTAAATATTGTTTCTGTCCTTTTACATGTAGCGGGTATGGATGGGCGGCGAATTATAATCTGTTCTATGGCTCCTTGGATGCTACGAATTGATTGTAATTGTTCTTAAGGCCGTGAATTAATAGCATTTCGCGAAGAACGCGTCGAATACATTATCGGTGATCGTGTCGTTCGGACTTGCATTAATTCACCTTGCATGTTAGGTGTATAGTCGTGTTATAATTGTGGTATTCCAGTGTATTTGGTTCTAATTTTTATTCAGTTCTTTAACAATGTTTGTAATCTATCGTGTTTTTTCTGACCTTACTATCTTTCAGTTTATATTTTTGTTGTACAACCGTTAATGAGTCCATGTATACGTCACTAATTGTTGTGTACGCAGGTTAATTATCTATTCAGTTCATTCTTTAATTCTCACTTCCGGTCTAGTCAACTTAGTTGTAAATGCATTTTTATTGTGAAAATGTCTTGGTTGTATGTTAATAATGTTCTGTAATCCTTGGTTAACCCATTGTATTGTTTGTCTTCATTTCATCCCTTTATAATTTAATGTTAATGCTTTAATTTATTCTTTAATAAGAGTATAGATTAATATGATTAAATTTTTATGAGTTTTAAGGAGGAATTAGGGACTTTGCACCAATTTGCAGTGGTGGTCCAAGAAATGGGCAATGCACTTTATAGCTCATGATTAAGGCATAATATAATATGATATATATATATTGATAAAATAATTTGACTTCATAGTCTGCCCTGCATATGGTAAACACATTGGATATTATTTAGTACACTTTTCCAGTACTAAAAGATTAGCTTAGCACATATCATTGATTGAATAATATAATTATTGAGGAATAATACCAATAATTATTAGGTGCATGATAGCAATTCAGCATCATAAATTAATAAGGGTATAATACATTGGTCTAATGTAATGAGTATATATTATTTATATATTATTGATATAAATTATTTGATGACAAAATAGTTGTGGGACTTACAACTAATGATATTAAGGAGATTATAGTTGGTTATATTGAGTGACAATACTTTGTTGCATATATGATTTGATTGACTAAGAGAGTCATAGATATATATATTTACCATGCGTACATTAGGGTATTACATGAATATGACACGTTTTTATTATGGTTTGCAGGGTGAAGATTTGAAAATATCTGCTATGAAATTCTTTATTGTAGATGAATGGGAAGAAAAAGGAAAGGCATATAATGAAGAAGAAATGGGAGTTGAGATAAGGCGTATTGAGGAACTGGAAGAAACTAAAAAGTTATTTGCATTAGAGGATAAAAAAATATGTGTCCATTAGAGGAGAAGAAGGTTGATGAGAAAAGAGAATTCGTAGAAACTGAAGTAAATATGAGAATACTGGAGGAAAAGGGTGTTGGCTACCCAACAGCTGCCTCTGCCACACACTCATTAGTCAACGGGTTCAAACAACTATTGGCTATTGCTGTTGAGACAGATTACACATTCAACGAAGCAGAAAGGACCAAGAAGTTCTTAAAAGACTTAAACATGACAGTTTTGGATAAAAATGTAGCAAATCTTGATTTGACTAAACAAGAACTCATGAAAGATATTGATAATTCTGAAGAGAATGGTGTTGATATTGAATTAGATAAGGGTAATACCGTGTTAGTAACTGATGATTATACACATACTGCTCAGAATCATGGGCTGAATTCTGAGGTTTCATTTTGGAGATTAAAGGTTAATGCACAAGAGGTGGTAATTCAGGATATGAAGAGTTCTTACATGGTGTTGGAGAATAAAATGAAACAAATTGAACTCGAGAATCATGAATTTAGACGAATTATCAGTCAACATAAAAAATTAACTAATGACAATTTCGCTAAACTCGATACATTGCTCCTTAAAGAGAATAATAGATATTTTGAACTAGAAAAAAGAATGCAAAAGCAGATTAATGCACTTTCAACAAAGCTGAATGCAGTTAATTCATTAGTTATTCATGATGAGGAACAATATAAGCAATTCTGTCTAAACAGGGGAATGAAGACAAAGATTGATATAGGAAAAAGGGAAAATAGGAGTATACCATTTGATGACAATAATATTGTGGATGTATGTCATTCATATAATGATAAAATTTATGACTTTTGTCTTAGACAGGAACAAAAGTGTGATGACGATGTAACTTCAGTGAAACTGATACTGAATGACCAGATAGGTAACGGGAAATCTGTCACGCAGGACTTGGCATTATTGCGTGAGGATAATAAGACACTTATGGTTAATTCTCATGGATGTAATGAGACTTGTAGGGAATTAATGGATGAAATGCAATCAGAAAACGAAGAAGGGAATACAGAATCGGGTATTAGTGTTTCTGTTTCCACCATGACTGATGATTATCTCATTGATAACAGGGTGACGACATTAGAAGCGTTACTCCTGAAGGAGAAAGATAGATATGCTGAATTGAAAAATGAGACACAACAACAAATTTACGATCTTGCTACGGCAGTGAACACATTTGATTCCTTACTAGCTAGTGAGAAGCAGATAACATTCAACTTAGATAAGTTAATTAAGAAGCAGAGGCAGGAGATTACATTCCTGACTTCTGAAAATAATAAACTAAGAATAAGGATTGATTGTCTACTAGACGTACTGGCAGGTAAAAAAATATTGATGAACAATAAAGGGAATAATCGTACTTTACGACATGACTCAAGTACAAAACTGATACTAAGGTATCAACACAACCAGCGAAGATTAGGGAATCATTTCGAGACAAGTACACCTTCCCTCGACAGAATATTACTGCCAATGCAGAAAATAATTGTTGGCGACAGGATCAGATTACAACTGATCCTAAGAAAACTGTTGACGTTGTCAACATTGACAAAAACATTACGAAGAAGAATAATAGGTTGAAGAATAATGCTGGACTTAAAAGGAACATGGATAATAAAGTTAACACAAATAATTATGATGGAAAAGTTTTTACTTTGCCCAGCAAAGACATGTCTACGACATGTAGGAAACTTAATACCTTTAGTAATAATAGGTGTCATCCTCAGTCCAGTCAGGATGATACATCATCTAATAAAAAGACAGTGTCGGTGTTGAAAGGGAAGGTTAATTCTTTGACAAAGAATACATATCATCATTGTCCACAATTTCGTGACAATGATACTACATATATTGGGAAAAGTGCGTATTCTCGCACAGTGTTAGTGCGAAATCTGCCACAGGATACTACCTGGCAGGCACTTAGTAATTTCTTTAATTACACAGCAAACGTTAAGTTTGTTCGTCTTCTGCCATCATGCAATGGGCAGAATAGACAGGCGATGGTTACATTTCGTAACAATCGAGACGCTCGTTGGGTAATCGTGCGTGATAATGGTGTTTATTTTCATCACCGTTATCTAAAGTTACAACTAGTACCTGATTCTGCGTCACGCAGATAACAGGGTACTGTAACCATATTCGTCACATCTTCGATGTCTCAGCATAGTCAGTCATCATTATTTTTTTTTCTTTCTTTCCTATTAATCTATTCAGGCGTATATTAGTGAATGTAGACTCTTCTATTAGGTGACACTTGTGTTGTCTTATCTACGATAACACTTTGTATTTCTGTCTTTATTTGTTTTACCATGCCTACACTAGACAGTAACGTGATTGACTGTTCTAATTATGCTCAGCCAATGCAGCATAAGTTTTGTATATCGTCTAATAGTCCTGTCATCGTTATTAAAGAAGAACATGCCATTAAGGATAAATTGGACAGACGAATGTGACAAAACTTTTCGCACTATCTTAAACATTTTTTCATGCCCAGCTGTTTTAAGATTATCAGATGCCTCTTAAAAGTTTGTTCTACGTACAGATGCGAGTAATTACGGACTCGGGGCTTGTCTACTCCAATATCATGATGATGTCCTTCACCCTGTACTTTACATCTCACGCAAACTGAAACCTCCGGAGACTAAATATTCGACTGTAGACAGAGAATTGCTCGCCGTAATCTGGGCAATTACCAAATTAGAAAAATTTTTGCTGGGATCTCCATTTCTGATCCAGACTGATCAGAAATCTGTGGCAGCATTACGTCGTTCAAACCATAAAAGTCCAAAACTTGCACGATTTGCTATTGCGTTGCAACCATATGAGTTCGAAATACAGTCGATACCAGGAACTGAGAACGTCATAGCCGATACGTTGTCCAGACATCCTACGGATTCTGAATGAATATTACTATTTCAAGAAAATTTTCTGACTAATCAATCATTACATTTACAATGAACGGTATTAATGCCACGTCAGAATATACAACACTTCAGTTGGACGTCCTACTTAAATAAGGACATTTCGAAATAAACTATTGTGATCAATATATCAAGTTTTACGGATCGTTTGAAAATTTGGACTTCACTTCCACTTTGCGTATCACTCATTTCGATTGAAAACTGTTAAAAAGGAACAATCTCTGAGGAAGAAGGGACAGATACTTTGATGACTTATTCAATTTACGTTCAAAGTTTAATAAAGGAACTAACGATGATTGGATAATCATATCATAATTCGATAATATGAACCTTGGGTTTTAATGAACTTTGATACAAGTCAATAGGAGGTAACAACGATTGGATCTTCATGTCCGATATTGTTAAATTTTCTAGTTATTAAATTAATATATAATAAAATAAAGTTAAGGTGTGATGAAATAAAAAAATAAAATATATACTAAGAAAAGATGAAACAAAATAATATCACACCAATTAAACCTTTTAATTAGTGTAATTATTAAGGTAATAGATATTAGATTATGACATTTCATATTTATAGTTAAAATGTATGAATTTTTTCTGTTCTTTTCTTCTGATTGCGTTAATTTAATTAGGTATCTATCCTTACACTTCATTTTCACACGCATTCTAATTTAATGAATACTTTAATATTTGGTTTTAATTGTCCGTACTTCTCAACTTTTATTTCTTTTACTCTCTTATACTTTTTCTCATTTTCTTCAATCAGATATTAATTAGTTAGTACCATACGTACATATTATAATTAATTATTTTAATTTTAATTAGTTAGAATAATTTTAATAACACCTCACATTATTAATTAGTCGATACATACATCAAATTAATTAGTTAATTAGTTAGTGACAGTGACATTTCCTTGTTTAATATAAGTTATATGTATGATATGACGTTGATTTTATTATAAGATATTACTGACATGACCACGACACTGTTCTAGATAGAACATCGTAGGTCATACGTCGGGTTTTGTTAAATTTTTGATAATTTGATTAATATTGTTAAAAAAAAAAAAAATCTATTTAATAGATTTTTTTTTCCCCGTCTGACAGGAAATCTGTTACGGTGTTATTTTAAATGACGACGTCTGCTGGGGTTTAGCCGTGCGCAACGTTTAGGGGTCATTAACATTTATAGAATATGTCGATATTTTACGGTATACTGAACGCGAAATATATGCGGAGATTATGACGCATTCGCGTTGGGAAGGTCACGCTGGGTGACATGGTTACATCGCCCTTGTTACGCTATCCGTCAAGCAAGACGGTCGTGTCTTGTATTTCTTCCAAGGAAAAAAAGGCTTAGTATATAGCCTATATTATATATATATGAATCGATGTAGAACTCAGGGTCAGTTCGGATTTTAATCTATGTATGAGATTAATGAAATTAAATTAAATGATGGAAGGAGAATCGCATTATGATTCAAATTGTAGCTGTCAAGAACTCATGCGCTCATTTCTGGCTGTTGACTACAACAGCGCACGTGTTTAGGCACGATGTTCATCTGACATATTGTTTTGACACGGACGGATACTTACTGATATTATTTGGAATTCATTGTTATGCTGAACTGTATTGTGAATGTCAGATATCGTTTGTATGAACCTTAATACATGTGGACTCAGAACGGAAGGCTTGATCTTTTATTTACGTTTCGGGTTTGGTTCACAGCTGTAACTGTTTACGTTTTCCAGCACGATAGCTCTCCCACAAGGGAAATCAACTAATATATAATATGCAAATCAGAACGTCGAAGGGATGTTCTGATGGACAGAGCTAACCACCCATACCAAACATTAACTCCATCTAGAGAGTGACTTTACTCTTCAATCAATAATAGAAGAACGAAGGAACAGCAGCAAACACACATCAACCCAACCCGTCACACTTATGCAATACAGTTTTGTGGAGTGGGATGATGACCTTTGGTCATTATTCGGCTCATAAGGGCACTTATCATCTTCGTCCATCTAAACGTTAATTTAGGCAGCACTAGGTGCCGGTCAAAAATATCCATATTCAACGTGGCTAAAGCAATGCATTAAAGCGAAACTTGTGTTATACGTAGTTAGTTACCTGTATATGTGACCTGTATATGTTTATTTATCGCTTTACAAATATAAATGCACATTAATATTAAAAGAAAAAAAAAACAGAGAATACCTTGTAACGGTCTAAAGGATGTTAATTTCTTCTTAATTTTACAATATACATTTTGAAAGAATTTAAACAATGAAAAAGTAATGCTTTAAATAATACAATTATTATTCTTAATTCTATTACATCCCTTGGTAATAAAAATTACATTCCTTAGAATTATAGCATAACTGTATCTTAACATTTTAGTATGAGGGAAAAAGTGATGCAATGGTGTGTGGAAAATTCAAAAGAGTTCGCAACATCAATGGCTGGTTGTGTAGTGAATAAAGAAAGTTAGTTAAAAGCTATTTAGCTTTCAAGATTGTTGTATCGTAATAAAGTACTAAACATTTGTGATTTCTGTCGCCATTGTATTTACCGCTTATCCGTATCTTGTGTCATATCAGGGCTTGTAATTTTGTTATTCCATTTTCTGCTTTTGATTTTCGTTGATTGTTGAAGTTAAGTGTCAGTATATTTTCTCGGTTTTTGTATTTTCCTTGCTTTGTTATTGCTCTTCACCAGTGTTGTTATATTTCATATATATTATTATATACACATTACGTGTTGCGTAGTGTCTATAGTATATTTCTTTAACCTGTCTATATTTCTTGTCCTTGTTGTTTATTTGTAACTGTGGCTGACGCGGGGTCAAACCTGAAACGTGCAGTGTTTCTTGTGTACCGTTAGTTTGTAAAATTGATCTAATACCTTTTTATTTGTTTATTTATATTTAAACATCACTCATCTACATTATACTTAACACATTAACTACCGAGTTGGAGAACACTCTGTGAAGTAGTGAAATTTTGTTCCCATTTTCATCCTGTAGGTGTTTGCACAAAGTAAGCTGTAGTTTTTGTAATTGTTTACAGATTTTTATGAATTAGACGTCATTTTAATGATAAATTAATGTACTATTACAAAAATCTTAAAAAGTATGTATTGCAAGATAGTAAATATTATTAATAATATTAATTGTTTGGAAGATAATAATGATTACCGTGTAGTGTATCCAATTAAAACAAAAACAAGCCCAGGGACAGACATACTAACTAATATTTACAGTATTGGTAGCTTACATAATGACACCTAAACCACTTCCATAAATTCTCAACATTTGCATACAGACCTGGTTCACGAGTTGGGACAATGTTGAAGGACTTTCGTGTGTAGTTACTGGTTGAGTTGCTTGAATTCTGATCGTGCTAATATTCGTACGCGAATGGGGTGAACCTCACCTTTGGGTTGTCGTAATGCCTGAACTTGGCATCAAGATGTAAACAACTGTTCATCTTATTAACTCAGCAACTTGATATAAAATACATAAGTCATAATGGTTGAATGTGTAACGTGATTCAACGAATAATGCCTCCGGTTCGAGTCCTTCACAATTTAATATGAATTACACACATACATAAACAGTTCAATTCACACATGGGGTACATGCATCAATTAATCAATAGCGTAGACTGCTGTTTTACATGTCAATGTCCGTTTAAGGATACAATGCAGTAATTGTCGTCAGAACATCACAGCTATATGCACGCGCAGATAGAATGGCTACCTGCCGACAGTGAGACTGTGAGTCTAATTACTTCGTATAAAGTAGACGATTATCTTTCTCCTTCCAAGGATTTAGTTAATCACTAACCTCCATAAGTTTCCTCTCATGTAGAGTTCTAGGACTGACCCTGGTCCATCATAATGCACATATAAATGGCTATATCATGCCATTGAATTGGAAGGTTAACAAAACGCAGCTATTCAGCTTGGCGGTCAAGTAACAAAGGGTAGCGTCTCCTAGTTACCGACTGTGTCCCAAACAACGCTAGACACGTCATAATCGATCGTGTATGGAGCGTTCAATAATTGAAACATCTATCGCAATATATTAAATGTCTTAACCTTTACAATTGCACGTCCGCTAACCTTTAGCAGACGGCGTTAATATCATATACCGTAACAATTCCCTGTACACCGGGGAAAAAAAATCGATAGATTTTTTTTTCAAGATCTATCCGACTTAACAGTTTTTCAAAAAAAATTTAATACAATCGTGACATATGGCCGACGATGTTCTGAGTAGAACCGTGTCGCGGTCATGTCAACTAACTATTTGTCATAGTCATCTAACATTAATCACATTATATATCAATATTATACATATTATTATATCAACTAAATAAAATGTCCAATGTTAATAGTGAATGATAGAGTTAAATTAAAGTAAGGTCTGTCGTATTAGTATGTCATATAGGAATTAATTTGAATAATTAAAATTAAATTAATTAATTAAACTAAGAGTTAAATTATTAAGATTCTAATATAACGCGATGTTATGAGAGAAGAAAAGACAAAATAAGTGAGAAGAAATAGAAAGAAATTCGAATATAAGTTTAACTTAATTGGGTGTGTAAAGTGTTAGTGAATAATAACTATCTAATTTAACTAACTAAATAACGTATAGGTACATTAAAAAAAAATATTAATCTAATACTTGTGTGAGATTTATTTTCTCTTTTCATAATTTCTTCTTTTTATATTTCGTTCTCTTTTTTTGTTCTTTCATTTCATTTTTTTCTCACATTTCATTTTATTGATAATAATTCAATTAAGAAGTTAAGTTAACTAATTAATTAGTATAGGATATGATGATCCATCCGTAGTCTTGATCCTGATGAATTCTTTTGGGCAAAAATGTTCAAACGTTTACGTTGGAAAGGAATGTCATTTATCCCAGCATCCAAGAATTAAGTATACACAGGATAATAAGTTCGACTTGTCGTCAGATATTGTTCCATGATTGTTCAACGAATATTCATATATTGTGTATGGACGTTAGACGAAGTTTCAATGTCAATATGTATACCTTGATTGTCTTTAGTTCAATTCTGTGATGCATATAGTGTTTATAAATATTAAATTGAAGGCAAGGTTAGTTCCCTTATAGTTGATACTTCGTTATATCCAATGTAGTGAAGATTGACGTAGTTTAGGAATGTCAATGTTGATTATTCGTCGTCAATAGGATTACGTGACAACGCATCCGCCACAATATTTTCAGTGCCAGGAATATGTTCAATGGAGAATTCAAATGGCTGTAGGATGATTGCATATCTGGCGAGTTTTTGGCTCTTGTGGTTAGATCGACGCAAAGATGCTACAGCACGTTGGTCAGTTTGGATGGTGAATGGAGCACCAAGCAAGAATTTTTCAAGTTTAGTTATTGCCCATATAACAGATAAAAGTTCCTTGTCCACTGTGGAATACTTTGTTTCTGCCGGCTTTAGCTTTCTTGAAATATATAAGGTAGGATGTAGAACGCCATCATGGTTCTGGAGCAGGCATGCACCAATGCCGTAGTTACTAGCATCTGTTCGTAAGAAAAATCTTTTGGAAGCATCGGGAAGTCTTAAAATTGGTTCATGCGAGAACAAATTTATAATTTTGTTGAAAGTTTCATTGCATATACCAGTCCATGTCACCTTCACCGGCATGTCTTTTTTTAACAATGAAGACAATACAGCCGTGATGGATGACAAGTTTGGTATGAATCTACTGTAATATTGAACAAGTCCTAACAAACTCCTGACCTGTTTCTTCGTCTGAGGAACTGCTATGTTTAGAATTTTGGCGACCGTACTAGGTAACGTTCGGATATATCCCGATCCAATGATATGTCCCAAAAAGGTTATCTCATTACACGCGATTTGAACCTTTGTAGGTTTAGCAGTTAGATTATAATTCCTTAGAGTGTCGAAAACATATCTAAGTCCCGAAACATGTTCCTCAAACGACGAACTAAACAAGCATATGTCGTCAATATATGTAATAACGTCTGGTCTACCTGATAAAATTTGTCGCATCAGGCGAATGAAGGTAGCTGGCGCATTAACAAGCCCAAAAGGCATCACATTCCACTGGTATAGACCTTGTGGAGTGGAAAATGCGGTGTAGTACTTAGCCTTTTCGGTCAGTGGTATCTGCCAATAACCTTTAGTTAAGTCTATCTTACTAAATATAGTTGCGTTGGATAGACGTGGCAGTAAGTCGTCGATAAGTGGATGTGGTTCGCTGTCAACTATAGTCTTAGCATTTAATTTTCTATAGTCAACACATAGTCTGATGTTATTGTCCTTCTTCCGGACAATCACTAATGGAGAAGAGAATGGCGAATTACTAGTCTCAATGATTCCCAGAGACAACATCTGTTCAAGTTCCTTAGTAGTTTTAGCAAGGAAATGTAAAGGAACCGAATAGGGATGTACACGAATAGGTGTATCGTCATTGAGAGTAATGTCATGACTAATAGCCGATGTGCGACCCGGGACGTCGGTCAACACATCTGGATAAGATTGTAATAGATTAGCAATCTGTAGACGCTGTTGCGGTGTAACCGTTGAAGAGATGATTACATCCCGCCAAGATTCAGTAGGTTGAACTACTGGTACCGGTAACGGTAACTGTACCTCAGGAAAAGAAGATTCTTCTTCCTGGATGACGGATAAGTTAGAATAATAACAAGTAGATACTGTGTTGTCATCTAGTTCATGAAAAATTGACTGTAAGTGTTCAGGACGTGTATGAAATTGCTTGAGCATGTTAATATGAAATATCTTTTTGTGTCCCTTGATATCTAAGACGTAATCAACGTCGGAAATTTTATCAATGACTTTGTGAGGACCATTCCAAGATATCAATAATTTATTGTTATTGTGAGGAAGTAACACATAAGCCTCATCGCTTGGGAATAATTGGCGTAATCGTCGAGACCTATTTTGTAGAGATCGAGCCTTAGCTTTTGCAGCCTCAGAAGAAGCTGTTGCCAACTGGCAAGACTCAATAATTTTCTTCCGAAGATTAATCACCTATTCGTAAGATGACTGAGTGTCCTGAGTCATCTCCTCGTCAATTAATAAGTCTTTTATTAGTCCCATAGGACCTCTTGGGGGAGCACCAAAAACTAATTCAAAGGGAGAGAAGCCAGTTTGTTCATGCGGTACCTCCCGATAAGCAAATAGCACAGCTGGGAGTGCTCTGTCCCAGTCATGAGGGTGCTTAGCAGTAACCTTATGTAGTAGTTGTTTAAGTGTACGGTTAAGTCTTTCAACCGCACCATTACTCATAGGATGTTAAATACTACTTAAATTCCTATCAATGTTCCAAGTTTTCATGACTTCCTTCATGGTGTCAGATATGAACTGTGACCCATGGTCTGATAAAAGTTTTCTAGGAAACCCTATTCTAGAAAAGATGAGATGTAGTGCATCAGCTACATCTGTGGTAGTGGTGGTTTTTAATGGGATAGCTTCTGGCCATCGTGTGCACAAATCAATGCACGTAAGGACGAATCTATGTCCTCTGGCCGATGGTAGCAATGGACCAATAATATCTATGGCCATCTTGTCAAACGGTCTTACTGAGATATCGCAAGCCTGAATAGGCGCCGTGTGAAAAGCTCCACGTGCTTTCACTTCTTGGCATGTAGTACAGGAACGTACATACTGCGAAATATCTCTTGACACTCCTGGCCAAAAGAATGAAGACAGTACTCGAGATCGTGTTCGAGTATATCCCATATGTCCAGCACAATGTGAGTCATGTGCATGTTGAAGAATGTACCGTCTAAAAGTATACGGGACCATAACTTGTTGTTTCATTTGTGATTTGTCATTAAAACATCTAATCAATATGTCATTTTTAATAACAAACCAATGTTTGTTATTATTACCTGAGGATAGATTGTCAACTTTATCAACCAGCTTAAAAAATTTTTTTAAAGATTTATCCTCTTTTTGTTTGGTTGCAAATGTTTCCCTGTGAATAGGTGAATTGACTACAAACTCCTCTTGGTTGTCTGCATCCATCTTATTATCACTAAATTTCTCAATGAGTTGAGTCTGCGCTCTAGTCGTCACGGCGTTTCCAGTGCATAGGTTATGTTTCTCCCATTCTATGATCTCATCTGGAGTACAATCTTTACTACCGTGTATACGACCAACCATCAGATCAGCTATAGGCTTTTTTAGCATACATACTTTTACATTCCCTGTGAAAAAGGGTGTTCTAATATGAACAATAGCTGTGGGGTAAAACTCAATAGTTCCACCAAATGTCATGCAGCGTACATATTCTCCTGTCGCACAGCTAGGATGTACCAGCGACTGACGTATACCAATCGTCGTGGATCCTGAATCCCTCAGCACTGAGACGACGGATCCATTAACTAATCCCCTGTTAAAAATTAGTAAGCCTGTTCCATCGTTGACTGCAAGACCTACCTCTGGTGTAATATGTCCGCAGTTAAGCACTGTTTCTTTCGCCTTCTGAAAAATAAGATTGCATTGTTGGCAACTATTTGCCACATTATAATTAATAGCAAAACATGCAGCAGAAGACTGTGTTGTATTATTGTCAAGTGGGACCTGAGCTATAGGGGTAGTATTATTTGTAACTGCCGCCCCTGTATTATGGTTGTAATGAGATGATCCCCGAGAATGAGATCGATTCCGAGTATAATTGTTAGAATTATCTCGTCGTCCTCTATAGTAACTATTATCTCGATGTCTCGAGCCATGATTATTACCATTCCAGTTATTGTTATTATTGGGAGTATGTGATCGATTATAATTAGTGTTATGTTGACCATTGTGGTAGTTTGTTTGAGGTGAATAATTTCTATCTCGTGATCTACCTCTGTTGAACTCATTTTTATTGTTGAAATCATTATTATGTCCCTTCTGAAAGTTAACATTGTGATTTCTTTGGAACCTACTTCTGTCTACACTGTGATGTCTTTGTTTGTTATTATGATTGTAGGCCATATTAGACGCCACAGGTAGAGGTTCTCTTAATGAGGAGTTAGAAATGGTTGCATTCGGATGTGCCGAACAGTAGTTTAAAGAAATTTTTTCTAACTCGTCGATAGTACCTGGTTTACGCTCCTGCAAATATGCAAAAAATGGCTGGCTAACCGAAGATAATACCTTATCCCGTAGTAGTAAATCAACTAATTTGTCGTATGATTTGTTGACTTCTGCCAGTTCAACCCATCCATTAAATGTATTGCGTATGTTCGCAATGAATCCTGCAAAATCTTTTGGAGATTCAGGTAAAATTCCCTTAAATTTCAACCTACAGTGTTCCTCGTCCAGGTGAAACCTTCGTAAAAGCAAGGACTTAATAGCACCGTAGTTATTTGCTATTGATGGGTCAGCATTTTGAGAAGCCGTCAATGGTTCTCCAACCAAGAATTCATTTAACTTGAGTACCCATGACTCTTCAGGCAAATGATTTGTTTTGCAAGTCTGTTCAAAACGTGACAGGAACGATGAAAGGTCGTCCACGTTTAAGTTGAGAGTGGGTAATTTAAAGTTGTAGAAATGTTTAGTTTGGCTGGATGACGATCCATTTTGTGCGTTATTATTCTGGTTTGCATCAGCACTTTGTGCTTGTAATCTTGCTGTCTCCAATTTAATACGCGCCAATTCCATTTCTTGTTGTAAAATAATTTCCTCTCGTTTCAATTTATTCTCTTCTTCCTGTTTGGTAATTGCTCTTTGCTCTTCTCTTTCACGTTGAGCAATCTCTCTTAATCTATTTTCCTTGGCAATTTGCTTCATCTCACGTTCCTCCTCCTCTTTCTTTAATGCAGCCTTTTGTTCCTCTATTTCTGCTTTATGTTTTTCCAGTTCTGCCTCAGCAAACTGACGAAGTTCTTGGGATTTATAACCATATTCCTTACCAATTTTAACGAAATGGTCTATAGTAAGCATTTTGACTTTTATCTGGTAAGTAATTATTGGTAATTACTGATTAAAATAGTCAATAGTAGCTTCAGAGTAATTATTATACTTACTCAACTTAGGAATATTCAATATAAATAATCACAATAGTACTGAACTCTTATGTCTAAGTTCAACTAATAGACAATATTTTGTAACAATATTGTATCTAAGTACTAACTATATCATAAATAGTTATGATATCTGTTAACTATAATGTAATTACATCACACAATTAATCTCAATATCCAATGATGTTGGGTATGATTCCTAGTAATTATATTGTTCAATGTACTAAGTCACTTTCTTAGTACCAGAAAAGTATATTAAATAATATACAATGGGTCTATTACCTCAAAGGTAGACTATAAGATTATTTTATTTGGTCAATATATATATTATATTATTATGCCCTAGGCATCTCTTATAAATTGCAGTGCTAATTTCTTGGACTATCACTGCATAATTATGCAATGTCCCATATTAACCTTAAATGTCAGAAAAAATTAATTAAATTAAATTACAAGTGTATTATTGAATATAATGTTATATTATTAATGTAGCATTTAATATATATCATGAGGACAAACAAAACAATGATGCAACTAAAGGGTACAAACAATGTCAAGACGCAAACAAGACATTTTCATAATTAAAAATGAATTTATGAACTAAATAAAACAAGCGGAAGTGTCACACGGAAAACGAAGGGTCAAAGATTGACCCGAGGTCAACTTAATATGCAAAGTACACAAAAAAAATGACTGCAAAAAATGATGACATCACAGGACTCATAACGGACGACATTTAACAATCATAAAATAAATTAATAGTAAGAGTAGACTGGACGAAATAGTTAACGAACATGATACAAAACTGAATAAAATTGTGAACTGAGTACGAATAAAATACACCAGTTATCTACGGAACGGTACAGCTAACACAAATCGTCAAACGACAGCAGATTTGGACAGACAGTCCAATGGCAAACCTCAATGGGGCTTCCAAAAGTGCAATCGTTTAACTGCCCTAAGAAACGACCGAAATCAATTCAGGCATCGTGAGAGCCACAGAATCTAATTTCGGTTCATCCTCCCTACCGTCCACTAATTAACAACACATTAAGACAACAAAAAGTACATTAAACATAGGTAAAAACATGCCGATGTAGGCAGAGGGCATGGACTCAGTTAGCACTGTCACGTTAACGACAATAGTTATTGAGCTAAACTTATCTTTATTTGCTGCTTCACTTGATGCTCGTTGTCGTCGACGGCTAGGCCTGTGCCTTTGACTGTCTGCTCCTGATGGGCAGGCGACGGTAGTCCATCTTGTGCATCTTGATAAATTTGAAGCGAACTAGAAAGGCGTTGAAAAGATGTCTTCTTCACGGCAACAATGCAACAGTGACGTCATGTTGCTATTCATGATCACGTGCGTCACGTCAGCTTCGTAATGGTCATGTGATCGAAAATTGATCGTAAATATTTGTGGTTAACATGTGCGTAAGGAACAGAAGTTTGTTTCTTTTTTCTGTCGTTCCCCACACTGGCCACCACTTTTGTTGAAGGACTTTCGTGTGTAGTTACTGGTTGTGTTGCTTGAATTCTGATCGTGCTAATATTCGTACGCGAATGGGGTGAACCTCACCTTTGGGTTGTCGTAATGCCTGAACTTGGCATCAAGATGTAAACAACTGTTCATCTTATTAACTCAGCAACTTGATATAAAATACATAATTCATAATGGTTGAATGGTGTAACGTGATTCAACGAATAATGCCTCCGGTTCGAGTCCTTCACAATTTAATATGAATTACACACATACATAAACAGTTCAATTCACACATGAGGTACATGCATCAATTAATCAATAGCGTAGACTGCTGTTTTACATGTCAATGTCCGTTTAAGGATACAATGCAGTAATTGTCGTCAGAACATCACAGCTATATGCACGCGCAGATAGAATGGCTACCTGCCGACAGTGAGACTGTGAGTCTAATTACTTCGTATAAAGTAGACGATTATCTTTCTCCTTCCAAGGATTTAGTTAATCACTAACCTCCATAAGTTTCCTCTCATGTAGAGTTCTAGGACTGACCCTGGTCCATCATAATGCACATATAAATGGCTATATCATGCCATTGAATTGGAAGGTTAACAAAACGCAGCTATTCAGCTTGGCGGTCAAGTAACAAAGGGTAGCGTCTCCTAGTTACCGACTGTGTCCCAAACAACGCTAGACACGTCATAATCGATCGTGTATGGAGCGTTCAATAATTGAAACATCTATCGCAATATATTAAATGTCTTAACCTTTGCAATTGCACGTCCGCTAACCTTTAGCAGACGGCGTTAATATCGTATACCGTAACAGACAAAACGACAACTATTTAATGTTTGACCCTCACTAACTTTCTGCCGTTGTTTTCGTTCTTTAGTTACATTATTTCCTGTACCATTTGTTACTCTATTCAAGGTGGTTGCTATTTTACGGCCCTCCGCGTGCCGAGGACTTGCAATATTTTCACTATCATAATTGCTTGTGACAGTATTGCTTCCCTTGCTTTGCAGTAATAGTCCAACAGTGGCCAAAACTCAAGGGTATCTAATATAGGTGTCGCGAGAGGTTCAGATGTTATTAAAAATAAGGAGATATCCTGGACATAAAAGTGTATCAGATGATACCAGGATAGAGCCAGATAAGAGTCTGGTCTTATCAGTAATACCCCCTTCTCTGAAGAGAGTAAAGGTGTATAGACATAAAGGTAGGGTCAAGCTATGTAAGTTCCCAGAGAAGATGGTGATGTAGTACTCTGAGTCCCTAACTGCTACCTCTCAAGATCCGCCTATGTGATTATGGTATTTAATATTGTTATTGACTCTGCTAGGGGTAATTATATAACTAAATTCACCAACAACAACTGTAATCCAACTTAAAGAATTTAAGAAAGTCTGCTGGTGAATATTTACAATTTATTAAAACAGTTTCTCTTTTCTGATTGGAAAAGCGTTAAAATCAAATATTTTACAACATTAAATAATAAGAACAGTTTAACAAAATTGTCTTTCTCTTGTGTAAGATGTCTATCTCTTGGTAGACAGTCTAACTTGGTTGATCTTTCATGTAAGAATTATTAATATTATCTTTACAATATAATTGAGCTATATACTGTTATTTGCATCATGAACTGGATGCGCTATTTGTTTGGTGAACCGGAATACGCTACACAGTTGCCCTGAGAGCAACTTATCGGAGTCACTGCAGATGGCTGCCTCAAATGCTGAATAGAGTCTTCAGTTTAGAATCTCCAAACTGCCACACCCAAAATGGCTGGCACTTTTCCCCAGAACTGGCAATGCATTCGTTGCAACTTCATTGAGAGATGCCTCTTCTTATTTGGTGTAGGTTTTCAAGTTAAATGATTAAACCTGAAACAAAGTTAAACGCAATTCCTGTATTTGTCTATCAATATCCCTCTATGACACAGATCGGGACGATTGAAAATTTCAGACTAGCGTGCTAGCAGATGCACAAGGTATAGTATAGTAGCAACAATCATTTTAATTCAATGTGATCATAATTTTCTTCCACCTTCTTAATCATCATTCGTTTCCCATGATTCGCCCCCATAGAATAATTTGGTTGTGGGTAAAACTATTAAGTAATATGTCAAACGATACTGTAATCAATCTCATTCATTCTTCTATATGTTCCTGTTAGGTGTCTCATTCCACTAAAAAATACTTCTTTAAATACGTTATCAAACTTACAGTCGTACTTTGGCCATCATTCTCAATATTTTAAATATTTACGAAGGCGGACTTGCCTCTAAAATTACACATGAGCCTGTAAGTTTCATCAGTACACACTGTCCATTTCTAACACATCTTATACACGTCGTATCTCACGGATGGATTAATCAATATAATTTCACATATATATATATATATATATATATATATATATATATATATATATATATATATATATATATATATATTTGTTCTTACCCACAGGCACACACAGAGTAGCCCTCAATGGTTGATTAAGGTCTGCTAACAAGTGCAGAAGGCAAACGCTGGCATTAACATTAGCACTGCTTTCCCCCGCTTTCTGTGCTTTCAAATAATAGTGACTAACCTAGTTTGTTATGCCAGTCTATTTATAGTTGACCTTGGACGTACAAGATGGAAATCCCGAGGACTGTAATCAAAATCAGAAAATGTGGGTACCTTTTAGCATACCGTAGAATGTAGGAAAACTGTTTTTTTAATTATCTCTGTTATTCCTGGTGCGATTTTATTCCCTCAAAGCTTAAATTATACTTGGGATTAGGCTTCATATATCTATGTATCAATCTTTTAGTTTACTAATTGCATTTTATAGTATGCATGGTTTAAACTGCTAAATTTAGGACAACCTGAAGCTTCGAGTGCTTTCAACCTAAGATTTCTCTCTTCCTATAATATTATTAGTAAAAGTATTATTTCTTACGGGTAGAGTAATATCCATAATATTGTTTTGATAACTTCTGCCAAGTGGTACTTCTTCTAAAATGCTGTAGCAAAATTCCGAAGTTAATCATGTTATATAGATAGGGCCTTGCCATATTTATTTTCCAAGCAGTAGTAAACACAGGATCAAGAAAGCGTTTTCATTGGTCAGTGTATCTTATCTTTTTACAATGTATGGTGTGGCGTATGGCCAGAAAATTCGTGATGGGAGACAGAAGTCATTTCACGACATAGCCTCCCAATTCAAAAGCGTAAATCCGCTGTTGGAACTTCGTGTCTGGATTCACAATCACGACATTCTTCCAATCTGGGATGAACTCTGCCTTATTCTTCTCTTGGTTTCCTTTAGGTGGGTGACTTCAAGTAGGCATTTCTCAAGAAATTGGCCTCACCATTCCAAGATCCAGTGAAAATACTGCATGTTGTACTAATAACCAGCACAGGTGCTGCTGTCTGTCTAATTGCTGATTATCAATTATATTACCTTTCCACCTCTCTGAGTCTGTTCAGCGACATGTCCAGAGGTGTTAGATGTTTCTCAAGGTTCCAATAGTTATGAGGATGTCATCTATAAAATAAGGTGATGGCTGAGTTTCATAAGGGATCCAGTAATTTCCTCATCACCCTGGATAAGACACTCGGAGTATTCTTCAACCCAACAAGCAACATATAGAACTCATAGTGCACCTCCGAAGTGCTAACGTCCAGTAACAGTCTGATTTCAGGTTTGACGGGAAACTGGTAAAACCTTTACTAGATTCACTAGTGACTCTGGTACAGTAATTATTTCCCAAATCCAGGCAGAGTCTGTTTTCACCAGGGGTTTTCTCAACTAAACGTCACTGGCGAGATAATATGATTCATATAGGGAAATGAATTTCCTGCACCAAGAAATCAATTTTCCCTTTAGCATTTGCTTTATAATATATAATCTCAGTCCATATCCGTGTCAATACTTCCAATGGACCGTGTAGGGCTGGCCAACTACCACTGTTGCCAGTGCCCTCTTAATACTAATTTAATAGCCATATAGTAATGTGGGCTGAGCATTAGGCCAATTGCCCAATCTCCCACTCCCAATTTTTCTGGGGTTATACCTTTATTTTCATTTTCAAAGTTGGCTGACTAACCATTCTTCTATTTTTAGCCAGTTCCAGGAATTCCGAGCAACATTGTGTCGGGGAGGGAAGGGTTGTTTCCCTTCTCGGTACGAGACGGAGAGTTGCCATGGTCGCTGGTTTATTGGAAGACTGGGTGTGAGAAAATGCTGGAATATTCACTATGTCTACCTTATTATTTTTATTTTTAGGCCTATTTTCACCGCAATGCGTTTCTAGGTCCTGTTGAGTTCCCAACTTGGGGATGTCACCTTGCTACATTGATCACAGGTGGTCAAATACTGAAATATGTCTTCAGCAATACCTGGCCAATATTATTTCACAGATGCTCTTTGACAGGTGGTACCAATTTTCACATGTCCACCGTCTGATACAACATGCGTTAATTCCATAGCCTTGTCCCTATAACTCAATGGCAGTACTAACTGTCCATATCCATGTTATCCTGCTCCAGCTTTTCTGTAAAGCAATCCATCCTTCAAATAGAACTGTCCTTTCTTAGGGGGGTTATGGCTCTCTGGCAAATTGCCAAAGCAAGGTTTTAATGATCTATCTTTAGCATGGGCATTTTTCATCTTTTTCGGATGAATATTAAGTGGTATTCCCTCCTCCTTCCCAAGGCCTGACCTGACCTGAAGTGTTGCCATGATTAAATTTTTTATTGGGTTCCCTAGGAAAAAATATCTCCTTCCTAACACCAGCGGGTAATTAGGATCATCACACACTGCTGCACTGATCACTCATTCCACATAGCGAGTCTTGACATTGATTCTGGCTATGGGAAGTGTTATGGTGACTGTTCCCTTTAATGCCCCTTATATCTCAACTTTTTTTGTGGTATATTGATCAGGGTGCACCAGAGTCGCACTCACAAATGAGTCATATTCCAATCTTGAATCGTGAAGGCACATAATCTTATTGCCATTACATGTTACTTCTTCACAGATGGGGGATGATGGAGGTTTGTCTGACTGTCTGTCAGGTCCTTCCTGCCCTTTCACACTGTTATCATACATGCAGCGTGATATGGAGGGACTTTCTTACCACATTCCAGTGTATTGTGGTTGCTCATTTTGCAAATGTTGCACCACTTATCTCCCTGTCTGTAGGGTTTCTTATCTTGCACTTGAAGGTTCCTGTTTTTATGATCAAATCTGGGTTTGTCATAGTCTTGTTTGTATCTGTGTTGTTGGTCTCTATTATCAAACTCATCTTGGCTTGGGCGTGGCCTACTATTTTTTACCTGCTTCTTCTTAATGCCTGCTATTTCTTTCTGAGCTGCTTGATTTCTCTCAGCAACTGTTAAGATCTCCCCTAATCTCTCTGCACCTTGTTCCATAAGACATTTTCTCATGTCTGGAGGCATAGACTCTCTCACTTGTTAAATCATGACCATTTCTTTTAGGTCTTGACACCTTCCAAGAGTAGTCCACTTCTCCAAGTAGGTTTCTACTCTTGCAGAGAATTAGTGGTACGTTTTTCCAGAAAGTAGCTTGGCAGTTCTGAATTTCTTCCTATAAATTCTGATTTTTTTCTCGTATCTAACCAGCAATGCCTGCGTCAAGATTTCATAATCTTCTTGGTCCTTTCTACTAAGTTTTGTAAAAACTTCAAAAGAAGCTCCTCTCGTCCCTTGTGATAACTTAAGGCTCCATTTTTCTTTCTCTAGGCCATAGTTAGTAGCTAATCTCTCGTACTTACTTAGATAAGACTCAATATCATCTTCTTTCTCCACAAATGGGTCCAAATGAAAGTTCATGGCTCCATTTGAGGCACATTGACTTGCACTAATATCAGAGGTAGTTGAGCTACTTCCATTTCCTGTAACATGTCCTTGAAATTCAAGCTCTCTCAACTTCAATTCATGTTTCCTTTGCAACTTCTTTTCATCAGCTTCCCTTTCAGCAACCTGTTTTCTTTCCTCAGCCTCCCTTTCAGCAACATGTCTTCTTTCCTCAGCCTCTAGTTGTAATTTCTTAGCTTCAGCTTCCCTATCAGCTTCTATTTGTAATCTTTTAGCTTCAGCTTCTATTTGTAATCTTTTAGCTTCAGCTTCTATTTGTAATCTTTTAGCTTCAGCTTCTATTTGTAATCTTTTAGCTTCAGCTTCTATTTGGCTAGCCTCCCTATCAGTTTCTATTTGTAATCTTTTTTCTGTTTCCAACTTTTTATCTTCTCTTTCTATATACCTGTCAAATTCAGTAGTGACATATTGAATAAGAGCCTCCCCACTTAGTCCAAACTCTTTTGCCGCCTGCACTGTAGCAGACCTAAACTTTGTCAAATCTTCCAGGCTCTCAATCACTACAATCAACAGACCAGATCCACTTAATAAATATAAGACTAATTAATTACAAGACCTCTGTCAGCGTATCCAGTCACCAACATTTTGTTTAGTATTCACTAGTCCTTCACTGCGCTTTATTTAGCTTCAGTTTATCCTAACTTTTATTTGATTTTTAAATTTTACTCCTACTGCTAACTCAGAGGATGTAAGTAACTATTAAAAGACGGAATGTCTCAAAGAAAAGACCCCATGGTAGTAAATGAAATCCCGGGCTGAGACAACAGATGTCGCGAGAGATTCATATGTTATTAAAAATAAGGAGATATCCTGGACATAAAGGTGTATCAGATGATACCACGATAGAGCCAGATAAGTGTCTGGTCTTATCAGTAATACCCCCTTCTCTGAAGAGAGTAAGGGTGTATAGACACAAAGGTAGGGTCAAGCTATGTAAGTTCCCAGAGAAGATGGTGATGTAGTACTCTGAGTCCCTAACTGCTACCTCTCAAGATCCGCCTATATGATTATGGTATTTAATATTGTTATTGACTCTGCTAGGGGTAATTATATAACTAAATTCACCAACAAGAACTGTAATTCAACTTAAAGAATTTAAGAAAGTCTGCTGGTGAATATTTACAATTTATTAAAACAGTTTCTCTTTTCTGTTTGGAAAAGCGTTAAAATCAAATATTTTACAATATTTAAATAAATAAGTACAGTTTAACAAAATTGTCTTACTCTTGTGTAAGATGTCTATCTCTTGGTAGACAGTCTAACTTGGTTGATCTTTCATTTAAGAATTATTAATGTTATCTTTACAATATAATTGAGCTATGTACTGTTAAGTGCATCATGAACTGGATGCGGTTATTTGTTTGGTGAACCGGAATACGCTACACAGTTGCCCTGAGAGCAACTTATCTGAGTCACTGCAGATGGCTCCCTCAAATTCTGGATAGAATCTTCAGTTTAGAATCTTCAAACTGCCACACATGAAATGGCTGGCACATTTCCTCAGAACTGGCACTGAATTCGTTGCAACTTCATTAAGAGATGCCTCTTCTTATTTGGTGTAGGTTTTCAAGTTAAATGATTAAACCTGAAACAAAGTTAAACGCAATTCCTGTATTTGTCTATCAATATCCCTCTATGACACAGATGGGAACGATAGAAAGTTTCAGACTAGTGTGCTAGCTGATGCACAAGGTATAGTATAGTAGCAACAATCATTTTAATTCAATGTGATCATAATTTTCTTCTACCTTCTTAATCATCATTCGTTTCCCATGATTCGCCTCCATACAATAATTTGGTTATGGGTAAAACTATTAAGTAATATGTCAAACGATATTGTAATCAACGTCATTCATCCTTCTATATGTTCCTGTTAGGTGTCTCATTCCATTCAAGAAATACTTCTTTAAATATTTTATCAAACTTATACGGTAGTCGTACTTTGGCCATCATTCTCAATATTATAAATATTTCCGAAGGCAGACTTGCCTCTAAAATTACACATGAGCCTGTAAGTTTCATCAGTACACACTATTCATTCCTAACACATCTTAAACACGTCGTATCGCACAGATGGATTAATCAATATAATTTCACATAAATATGTACATGATAGGAAACTCTTTACAGAGCGATACAACAGGAAGTAATCTGATCATCAGAAGAGGTCCCCCCGTCCGACAAGTGTTTCGGCCCTACATACTCCTTTACACTCTAAGGGGGGCGGCCCACTTGGGCCATGACTCCCAAGCGTCTCAGCCTCCTCTTGTCTTGTATCGAAAATAAACCCATTTCACTTATGGTAGCAACTTTAATCTGCAACTCCGCCAGCCGTGGAGGCTATTGTGAAAGTAACAAAGAGAAGACAAATTGTTCCGTTCGTTCGTCGCACATCACAACTAAGGACACACACTGAAACACCTTCGCGAAGCCGACGAGTCTAGCCACTGCGCGCTAGCCACTGAAATTCTGTGCCTGACACCCCTTATAATATACGCCGCCTGTTTCCCCGCAGTCACAGCCCTTTCACTAGTACACCAAAAAACTCAGCGCATTGTGGACTTATACAAATTTTGGTGTTTTCTGTATCGCAGCGTTTATTGTCACGATTTCCATTGCCCATTGCGGTTGTTCCACAGCCAGCCTGATGCCTTTTCGGCAGTTTCACTAAGCCTCTTCAGTGCCCTTGTTCTCGACTGTCCCTTTAGCCCCAACAGTTTCAATAGATCATACACTGATGCAGCCACAAGCCCTCTTGCGCCCACTTCAACAGCCATGACCATTGCAGTGAACCCATCGTGTCTCAGATCCTCGGTAAGATCACTATACTTGACAGCTTTGAACGAATGTTGCTCGTCTAATCTGGATTCAAATGGCACGGTCAGTTCAATCAGTATGACCTGAAGCGTTTCTGAAGAATGAAGCACTATATCCGGCCGTCTCCGCGATTTTCTGATACTCTGGATATGCCCATCGTCCAGGTAGGTCTACAGCCATCTCCCAGTCGTTTGCACAGTAAAGAAGAGATGGTAAACTGCTACCAGGTTTACTCGGTTTGGGGTGTGCTGACTTTCCTGCCATCAGAAAGTATGTGTTTGCGGTGCTCGGCCCGGGTTTGCTATTTGCCTTCATCCTTGCCAGATCTATTGTCGCAGCAAGCTCATTTAGCACTTTGTTATGGCGCCAAGTGTATCGCCCTTGCCCTAATGACACCTTACACGCTGAGAGCACGTGTTCGAGTGTCTGCCTCCCCTGGCACAGGGGGCACTGCTCATCATCCGACTTTCCCCATTTCACAAGGTTGGTGGTCGATGGCAGCAGGTCATACATTGATCTAACAACGAAGCTGAGCCTAAGAGGTGCCATATGCCACATATCATTCCATGTCAAGGACCTTTGCAGGGCTCCTTCCCATGTAGTTCATTGGCCTTGTTGGACCTGCTGCACTGCTTTTCGCAACCTCTTATCATTCTCAGCTCCTCGTATCTCCTGAACTACCATGTCTCTGCGCTCTCTGCTTGATGCCTTGGACCACCAGCGGATGTCTCCATGACTAAATCCCCGTCTATTGGTTTGTGTATATCCGATTACCTCCCTCAGTTTAAGTGACTCTTGGGCAACATCAACAGCTTCTTCCACTCTCCACTTCCTTCCCGTTTTTAGTGTGGGCTGAATGGACTTAACCACGTCATCAGCTGACTCGCGTAGCATCATTGCAAGCCTTGCCTTTCCAACTTTGTACTCTTCAACAACTGACTTGAAAGGAAGCAGAAGTTGAGACTTTTTGCAGTACAGTGCTACATATGACAGACCTGGTGGTACCCCTAGCCACTTTCTCATGAACTTGTTGACCTTCTGCTCTATAGCTCCCACTGTTCTTATGCTTATTTCATATATAAGCAGTGGCCACAGCAACTTCGGTATCAACATGAACTGGATGCACCAAAGTTTGAACTTTCCCAGGAGTCAGCTTTGGTCTATGATCTGTAGCCCTCTGTCTGCCATTTCTATTGTCCGTTGCACTGCCTTCGAGTCTTTTAATGAGGCATCACACACCCTGCTAAGACTTTTAACAGGCTCCTCAATGACAGTAGGGATTCTTTGGTTTCATCAGTTTCTTATAAGTTTCATCAGTACACACTGTCCATTCCTAACACATCTTAAACACGTCGTATCGCACAGATGGATTAATCAATATAATTTCACATAAATATGTATATATATATATATATATATATATATATATATATATATATATATATATATAGAGAGAGAGAGAGAGAGAGAGAGAGAGAGATAGATAGATAGATAGATAGATAGATAGATAGATAGATAGATAGATAGATAGATAGATAGATAGATAGATAGATAGATAGATAGATAGATAGATAGATAGATAGATAGATAGATAGATAGATATATAGATAGATATGTGGCAGGGTGGGCGAGATGATGATGATGATTATATTGTGATGTGTGATCACTCTCTTGTCACACTCGCACCGACCCGAACAACAATAAAACTCTTGATTCTAGAGGCAGGGGCTATATTTATTTTTATAACCCATTCAGTGACAAAGCAAACATTAAACAAATAAAGCGAACAAAACCAAACGAAACAAACAAACAAAACACCCAACAGTGCCCGATGCTAATGTGCTCAAGGCATTTACAGCTTGGCTCTGTGTCTTACTTCGTCTGTTCTCTCTGGGCGGCTGTGGCAAAGTAGGCCCTCTTTCCAGCCGCTATCTCTTTTTATAGGCACTAGGCTAATCACTCCCTTTACTGCGCGCTAGGCGTATTGATATGGCCGCATAAACAACACTCGCGATTATTTGCTTTAGAAGGCATGAAAACACAGAAATATACACTATTTCTAGAGCAAAAACACAATTCTACACCACAACTTAATTTAAATGCATTATTGTGGCCTTTTCATCAATCTTGAAGAATTTATATCTCAGCAGGCTTCGCGCACTTCTAAAATACATGGGCGATAAATCTGCCCAAAATCAGGAAGGGGGCGGGCGTCTCCTTTTCGGCCCCATCACATATCTCCCGCCTGATTTTGTTGTCGTCCCGACAACATCACTACCTCAGGCACTTCTGTCGAAATCTCTTAGATCGTTGGTGCTGCGTTTGATTATTCCTCAGCGGCGATGTTTTGGGCTCAGATTCTGTATTCGGTACAACTCGGCTGAGGACACTCTTGGTCGTGATGCCCCCAGTTGTACGATGTCGGGCTGTCAGCCGCTGTGGTCTTGAAGACTCGCTCACCGTTGCCGCGTCGCTGTCTGCCCGTGACATCTGCCTGTCAGTGCTTGCAACTGTCGAGTTTGAAGAGAGATCGCTCTTGACGTGCTTTCCACTCATCTTGTGTGGACGGTGGCTTACATTCCCTACAGTCTGCTTTTGATGAGTCTCCTCTGCTGAAATTTGACTTGCACTCCCTCCTATCTGCTTAGGGTGGGTTTCCTCCCCTAGACGACGGCCAATTCTCTCGGCGCCCTTAGTGTGACTGTTGTCGTGGCCATCTCTTGGCTTGCGCCCTGGTTGTGACAGTACGCTTCGGGAAAGAGCTCCTTGAGGGACAGGTAGATATCAAGTGTTCAGTGGACTTGCATCGAAAACATCTCTTCGGAAGCGGGCCTTGAGGGCACTTGGCTGCCATGTGGTCTGACAGGTCTCCACAATTATAGCATCTTATCTTTCTGGGCTTCCTCTGTGTCATGGGTCGCTTCCTGCTGCCCTTACACTCTTGACCGCCAATGCCGCATACATAAATTGCTTCCATGACCTGGACAGTTGGCTTGCTGTCAAATTCCACTCTCTCATTTCTCTCCAGACTCCGGAATCCCTTTCTGAAGATTTTGGTCTGATGTACGAATACATCAGTACCTCCATCATCTGGCGTAATGAACCCCCATCCCCTGCAGACACTGTACCACTTGCAAACTCCTTTCCGCCGTGTCGGTGCCACTGCGTTTATTGGTGTTGTCAGCTCACAGCTTTCCTTGACGACAGCCTGACTCTCACATACAAGAAGGGCTAGTTGCGGTTCCTGCGGACACACCTCCTCGTCTTGCGTTGGCTGTTCCCGAGGACACACCTCCTCGTCTTGCGTTGGCTGTTCCCGCGGACACACCTCCTCGTCGTGCGTTGGCTGTCCCTGCGGCTGGCATGGTGCTCTCTTTCTCTGCACCTCCTCTTGTGCTGGCGAACTGGCCTCTGACATCTGTGCTATCTGGGACTTTAGGAAGGATAATTCTGCTCTGAGTGCCTCCTCCTCCTTCTTAACTTCTGCACTTGCTATCTGGACCAGTGTCTCAGGCTTTTTACTTTCACTGTAGCGGGAGGTTATTTAAAATTATTATATGAGTAAGAGTATGCCAGTAAAGAGTTCTGACCTTACCAGTAATACCCCCAGTCTTAGAAATAAGCACTGGTGTATTGTTATCATAAAAATAGTCAGACTGTGAAAACCCTGGCCCAGTTGGTAAGAAGTAGTACCAGGATTTAAGGTGTCTCCTCCCTGTGACTATCTTATGATTACTTATATTCTAGGGGATAAGTAAAAGGTACATTCACTGAACCCACAAAATGGAAAAAGTGAATAAATCCTCAGGTACAGTTAAAATAGTTTAATAATTACACTAATATTCTATTTACTAGTTGGAAAAGAGTATACACATATATATAAAAAATATTCACACAGTTACTATTATTGTCTGTTTAGACTTCATTCATTTTAAATATATCACGGTTTTTAGTCCTCTGATAAATGTCATCACTTGACTATTTATTGTGTTTCATATATTGTGGTAGTCAGTGTCCTAAGTGACACTTATCTGTTCAACTTGATACTGCTGACACGGAACTGTCCTGTGCTGATATCAGACTTGGTAGGCCCAACAGTAGGGATGCCAATGACCAGTTGAAGTTCACTCTTTGGGGTCCTGCACTTTTGTGGGATTGCCTCTGATGAGTGACACCGGCTTCTGATTCTGGACAGTCTGGTTTGAGTTATTTCATGGAACCTGCAACATATCAGCCTTGGCTAGTATCTGGCTAGACTTGTAGCTGACCAGCACAGATGTCAGACCAGTCAGTCATCAGATGTCACCGTTATACAATCATAGTAAGTAAGGACATCAATTCAGTGATATAGCATTAATATTAACATTTCAAGTAAGGGTAACTGACTAGCACATAAGTCAGACTAGTCAGTCATCAGGTGTCAAAGTTATACAGTCAGAGCAAGTAACATCATTTCAATTATACAGAATTAATATTAACATATCAGTAATAAACATCATCTGGTTTATTCCGCTCCTATACCTTGATCCTTCTAAACCATATCAAGTACAAATTCAAATACTGATGCTATTCTTAGCATCTACACAAAATTAATACATAAATAAAGAAAGTGAGTGACCATGTGATCAGGTTGCTTTCTACTGAAACTGGCTGTAGAACACTCCAGTTTACCAGCTGTAAATGGGTACAAAGTTGTGCGCTCGAACTAGGGAAGGCAAAGGCAGCGAGGAAGGGGACTAGTCACCTTAACCTCGTAAACTGGGATCTTCCATGATGAAGTTTCTAACACTTCATTTCCCTATGACAATCTCTGCCATGGGACTGCCTTTATCTTCGTAAGCGATAAAGCAATATGATAAATATAACTTCATTAGGCCGTGGGGCTATTTGTGATTACTTTTTGTACAAGCAACACTCATCCATAATGCACATGAATAAATCATATTAAAATAATAATACGTTATATCAATGAATATTATACAGGCATATTTTGTGAATTCTGTATGAACCTGAAATAACAAATATTATACACGGTAGTTATCATAATTTCGCTTACCCTCAGACTTCAGATACTGGACTTAAAAATGTTTCTGGCGATCCGCTCACAATTCATGGGTAGTGGCGAAACTCTGCCTCCAGTCTGGCTCAAACCTCCTTCGATGTGTATCTCTCGCAGTTTACCGATCCGCTACTTATACGCAAAGCGCGGACGTATCGGAGAGTACCGACGTCACAGCTTAAACCTAACCTGAAAAATCCTTCCCGAACAGTGATTTCGGCCGATCTGTGCGTCGACTGAAATTTTGCGTTTCTCATTCACGGCATATATCATATCCATATAGTTCCATCTTATCTAGTTTTATACAGCTGATAAAACTCTATCTTCCTATCCATGTAATTTCCCAAACTGTTATTTGTTGATTTTAATATTTAGAACAGAAGTGGGTTTACATGCTTTTAGCGTAACTGTGAGCAGCCGAAATACGCATATATCTCCGTAAATGAGAACTTCCTACCGTTCCATCTTATATGCAGTTATACACCATCCTTCCCTGTACTGAAATGTAAAATCCTTTTCATACGGATTCCCTTCGTTTTATTTTATCGTTGGCGATTTCCTCTGTCCGATACACATTTCGCTGATACGCCGCCATTTTGAAAGCGGTCACTCGATCGTAGATGGGTTTATAAATCTAACTGAACTCATTTGCAATGACTTGAAACCAATTTTGCGACATAGCTCCCCCATATTTTAAGCTGGATGATATCTAGCTTAACTATTGGGTACAAGACAATTGCAAATCGACCATTCCGAGGTTAGTTTTCCTTCTTTCTATCCTCCTCAAGCTCTGTGGGATGGCGACTTAGAAAATCTGCGCCCACATTCTGTTTTCCCGGAATATATTCAATAGTGAAGGAATATGGCTGAATCAATAATGACCATCTTAGAAAGCGAGTATTTGCATGACGTGATGAGGCCAAAAATGACAGGGGTTGATGATCGCACTGGACCACAAATGGCTTGCCATACAAATAGGGTTGAAACTTATTGATGGCCCACACCAATGCTAAACATTCCCTCTCTATAGTAGAGTAATTCTTTTCTGCCGCGTTCAACTTGCGGCTGGCATAAGCAACAGGAAACAGTTCCTCATTCTGAGATTTTTGTAAAAGCGCGGCCCCAATTCCTACATTGCTTGCATCAGTCCGTACTATAAACTCTTGCGTCAGATCTGGTAACTTCAGAATAGGCCTACTAGTGAGTTTATGTTTCAATTCTGAATATGCATGCTCACACTCTGCAGTCCACTTTATTGTGTCCGGCTTCCCTTTCTTTGTCAGATCCGTCAAAGGTGTACATAAGGTATTGAAGTCTTTGATGTACTTTTGATAGAATCCTCCTAAGGATACGAACGACCTCACATCCTTTTTTGTCTGTGGTCTAGGTGCATTCCTTAACTTTTCTATATTTTTGGGATCAGGAGACATGTTTCCATGACAAATTGTATGTCCCAAAAATTCTAATTCCTGACATCCGATTACACACTTTGTTGGACGAGCAGTCAAACCTGCCTCTCTGAGTCTACCCAGTAACATTGATAGAGAATGTAGATGATCCTCAAATGTTTCCGTGGCTATGAGAATGTCATCCATAAAGTTGGTGATGTTAGAGTTGTTCAAGGGTTCCAGCAATTTCCTCATCATCCTTGAAAATACGCTTGGTGCGTTTTTCAACCCGAATGGTAGTACATTAAATTCGTAGTGACCATCCGAAGTGCTAAAAGCCAGCATGTGTCGGATCTCGGGTTTGACAGGAATCTGGTAATATCCCTTACTTAAATCGACCTTAGAGAAATATTTCGCAGTACTTAGCGTCGAGAACAGCTGATTGGTATCTGGTAATGGATCAGCTTGGGTTTCAGTGATCGCATTCAATTTCCGGTAATCGATACAGAGTCTGTGTTCTCCACTTGGTTTTCTCAACAGTACAACACTTGAACTGTAAGGTGATTCTGACTTGGAAATGATTTGTTCTTGCAACAGATAATCAATTTCCTCCTTCAATGCCTGTGCCTTGGCATATGGTATAGGGTAGGTCTTCATGCAGATAGGTGTTGGATCGATGACCTTCATATCATATGTCAATAAGTTGGTGCATCCTGGTTTATCAGTTAGCACATCTGCATGTGTTTTTAAAAACCTCTTTAACTTGCTCCCTCTGTTCCTGAGTTAACTGAGTACTAATTTTGACTTGTTCATATGTCTCAGTCGGTCTTAATGGATACTCTATTGAGGTAAGTGGTTCATGCTTCATTTCGGTTGCGATGGCCAGAGTCATCATATGAGCTACCTCCGTTGATGTCCTGTCATAATATTTCTTTAACAGATTAACATGGTACACCCTTTCTTTGCCCTTCTTGTCAATTTTGTAATTAGTCCTCGATATTTTCTCTAGCACGTTATATGGACCCTGCCAACCAATCTGCAGTTTGTTGTTACTGCTGGGCAATAGAAGAAGCACTTTTTCTCCAACAGCAAGTTCCCTATCCTTTGCTTTCTTGTTATAGTATTCAGTATGTTTCTTTCTGGCTCTGCGAAGATTGTCATTGGCCAATTTCCAGCCCATTTTCAGTCGAGTGGTCAACTCATTTACATACTGAATTGATGAGGTGACACTTTCCTCTGCCTTCTCATCTGTCCAAGTCCGCAGTAATGCTTCCAGTGGACCTTTTATAGGCCGACCAAACAACAATGTGGCCGGTGCCATTCCTGTGGAATTGTGTGGGACTTCCCGGTATGCGAATAATGCAGCGGGTAAGTATACATCCCATGTTTCAGGTTTTTCACTTGCCAGCTTCCTGAGAATAGAAATGAGCGTACCATTGAACCGCTCGACTTGACCATTTCCTTGTGGGTGATAAGGAGAGCAATGATAATGTCTGGCTTGAAAAATCCTGAACACTTGTTGGGTTAGCTTTCCCTTGAACTGGGAACCATTGTCCGTCAATATTTGATGTGGAAAGCCTAACCGGGTGAATATTGTCAACAATGCCTCTGCCACATGCTTAGAATCTATAGATGCCATGGCTACGGCCTCTCCCCACATAGAGCATGTATCAACTAGAGTTAAGATATAACTATTCCTTCTCTTAATCCTAGTGAGGGGTCCAACAATATCCACTGCAACTCTCTCGAATGGAGTACCCATGATTGGCATTTCTCCTAGAGTTGCTGGTGCAGTCCCATGCTTGGGGGCTACACGTTGACACTCTGGACAAGATTTCACATATCGTTTGATATCTTCCGTGATCCCTGGCCAGTAATAGTGACAAGCTATCCGTTGACTGGTGGCACCAATTCCCATGTGTCCACTAAATGGAATAGCATGTGCGAGCTCCATAACTTTCTCCCTGTATGACTTTGGTACTACCAGCTGTCCATGTCCTTGAGGTCCTGTACCAGCTTTTCTATACAGTAGTTAATTTTTCATATACAAGTCTCCTTTTTCTGGAGGGTTATGGGCCTTTGGCAATTTGCCAAAACAAGGCTTCAATGTGTCATCTTCTGATTGAGCCTGTTTCATCTGCTCTGGCTGAGTATTGTTAGGATTTTCCTCCTCGTTTTTGGTGCTCGACCTGGTCTGGACTGCTGCCAGGACAACAGGTTTTACTGGGTCACCCAAAAATACATACCTACACCCCAATATCAGCGGGTATATAGGGTCATCTATCACTGCGGCTGTTATCACTCCTTCCACGTAGCGAGATTTCACATTGATCCTAGCTATGGGAAGGGTCATGGTTGCTGTTCCCTTAGTTGCCCCTTGTATTTCCACGGTGTCTGTGGTAATTTGATCAGAGTGCACTAGGGTTGAACTCACAACTGAGTCGAAATCCAGGCCGGTATCATATAAGCACATGACTCGATTGCCGTTCACGGTTACAAGCTCACTCACAGGGGGATGACGGAGGCTATTCTGACTCCCTGTCAGTTCCATCATATCTGTCTTATACCCTGTTGCTAAACATGCAGCGTGATGAGGGGTTTTCCTTCTACAATCTACAGTGTTGTGGTTGCTCATCTTACAAATTTTGCACCACTTATCTCCCTGTTTGGAGGGTTTCTTTTCCTGAGTCTGAGGGTTCTTGTCCTTATGATCAAATCTTGGCTTATTTCTGTATGGATGATCCTTCTGGTCAAACTGGGTATTCTGCGGTGGTGGCTTATATCCTTCTACCTGCTTCCTTTTCGTTCCTACTAGTTCAGCTTGAGCGGCTTGGTACCTCTCTGCACATTTCAAAGTGTCTTCCAGCCTCTCTGCTCCTTGTTCCATAAGGAATTTCCGCATTTCTTGAGACATGGAATCTTTCACTTGCTCTAACATAACCATTTCTTTCAGATCCTCGTATGTTTTCTGATACTTACCTAAACTACTCCATTTCAACAAATACGTTTCTAGCCTAGCTGAGAACTGGTTATATGTTTCTCCAGGTAGAGGTTTAGAAGTTCTAAATTTCTTCCTATATGCCTCAGAGTTCTTTTCATACCGGATCAGTAAGGCTTGCTTTAGTATCTCATAATTTTCCTGATCTTCTTTGGGGAGTTTCAGAAACACATCATATGCAATACCTCTCAATCCCTGGGATAACTTTAGACTCCATTTTTCCTTTTCCAGTCCATAGGTAGAGGTTAGCCTTTCATACCTATCCAGGTATGACTCAATAGCGTCCTCCTTTTCAACAAATGGATCTAGGTGGAAGTTCATGGCCCCATTTGCTGTGTTCTCAAAAGAGCTATTCGCAGAATGAGGTGAGCTATTACCATGGGTGATAGTCCCAGCCTGAAGTTCAAGATCAAGCTGTCTCATTTTCAGCTCATGGTCTCTCTCTGCTTGTAACCTCCTTTCTTCTCTCTCAGCTTCTAATTTCTTGGCTTCTCTCTCTGCTTCTAATTCTAATTTCTTGGCTTCTCTCTCTGCTTCTAATTTCTTTGTTTCTCTCTCTGCTTCTAATTGCTTTGCTTCTCTCTCGGTGTACTTTTCACATTCCGTCGTGACATACCGGATCAGAGCGTCACCATCCATGCCAAGCCCTTTTCCCACCTGCAGTGTAGCAGACCTAAATTTGACCAAGTCAGCCATGATGTACCTGTAGTCTATTAGGGCAAGCGATCTTACTCAAACTAATTTACTACAATATAATTAACTTATATAAAATTAAAGTTAATTAAACTGACTTCACCATATATGAAACAGCTTTCTTTATCTGTACTCAATGGTACTCCTAAAAAATTTTATATTTCCTACTATGTTAACTCTTTCCAAAAATTTTCAAAAAAAAAAAAAAAAAAAAAAAAAATTTCTACACAGCAGAAATAGAAAGTTGGCTCAGGAATATCAAAGATATATCCCGGACGAGCCCCCACTGTAGCGGGAGGTTATTTAAAATTATTATATGAGTAAGAGTATGCCAGTAGAGAGTTCTGACCTTACCAGTAATACCCCCAGTCTTAGAAATAAGCACTGGTGTATTGTTATCATAAAAATAGTCAGACTGTGAAAACCCTGGACCAGTTGGTAAGAAGTAGTACCAGGATGTAAGGTGTCTCCTCCCTGTGACTATCTTATGATTACTTATATTCTAGGGGATAAGTAAAAGGTACATTCACTGAACCCACAAAATGGAAAAAGTGAATAAATCCTCAGGTACAGTTAAAATAGTTTAATAATTACACTAATATTCTATTTACTAGTTGGAAAAGAGTATACACATATATATAAAAAATATTCACACAGTTACTATTATTGTCTGTTTAGACTTCATTCATTTTAAATATATCACGGTTTTTAGTCCTCTGATAAATGTCATCACTTGACTATTTATTGTGTTTCATATATTGTGGTAGTCAGTGTCCTAAGTGACACTTATCTGTTCAACTTGATACTGCTGACACGGAACTGTCCTGTGCTGATATCAGACTTGGTAGGCCCAACAGTAGGGATGCCAATGACCAGTTGAAGTTCACTCTTTGGGGTCCTGCACTTTTGTGGGATTGCCTCTGATGAGTGACACCGGCTTCTGATTCTGGACAGTTTGGTTTGAGTTATTTCATGGAACCTGCAACATATCAGCCTTGGCTAGTATCTGGCTAGACTTGTAGCTGACTAGCACAGATGTCAGACCAGTCAGTCATCAGATGTCACCGTTATACAATCATAGTAAGTAAGGACATCAATTCAGTGATATAGCATTAATATTAACATTTCAAGTAAGGGTAACTGACTAGCACATAAGTCAGACTAGTCAGTCATCAGGTGTCAAAGTTATACAGTCAGAGCAAGTAACATCATTTCAATTATACAGAATTAATATTAACATATCAGTAATAAACATCATCTGGTTTATTCCGCTCCTATACCTTGATCCTTCTAAACCATATCAAGTACAAATTCAAATACTGATGCTATTCTTAGCATCTACACAAAATTAATACATAAATAAAGAAAGTGAGTGACCATGTGATCAGGTTGCTTTCTACTGAAACTGGCTGTAGAACACTCCAGTTTACCAGCTGTAAATGGGTACAAAGTTGTGCGCTCGAACTAGGGAAGGCAAAGGCAGCGAGGAAGGGGACTAGTCACCTTAACCTCGTAAACTGGGATCTTCCATGATGAAGTTTCTAACACTTCATTTCCCTATGACAATCTTTGCCATGGGACTGCCTTTATCTTCGTAAGCGATAAAGCAATATGATAAATATAACTTCATTAGGCCGTGGGGCTATTTGTGATTACTTTTTGTACAAGCAACACTCATCCATAATGCACATGAATAAATCATATTAAAATAATAATACGTTATATCAATGAATATTATACAGGCATATTTTGTGAATTCTGTATGAACCTGAAATAACAAATATTATACACGGTAGTTATCATAATTTCGCTTACCCTCAGACTTCAGATACTGGACTTAAAAATGTTTCTGGCGATCCGCTCACAATTCATGGGTAGTGGCGAAACTCTGCCTCCAGTCTGGCTCAAACCTCCTTCGATGTGTATCTCTCGCAGTTTACCGATCCGCTACTTATACGCAAAGCGCGGACGTATCGGAGAGTACCGACGTCACAGCTTAAACCTAACCTGAAAAATCCTTCCCGAACAGTGATTTCGGCCGATCTGTGCGTCGACTGAAATTTTGCGTTTCTCATTCACGGCATATATCATATCCATATAGTTCCATCTTATCTAGTTTTATACAGCTGATAAAACGCTATCTTCCTATCCATGTAATTTCCCAAACTGTTATTTGTTGATTTTAATATTTAGAACAGAAGTGGGTTTACATGCTTTTAGCGTAACTGTGAGCAGCCGAAATACGCATATATCTCCGTAAATGAGAACTTCCTACCGTTCCATCTTATATGCAGTTATACACCATCCTTCCCTGTACTGAAATGTAAAATCCTTTTCATACGGATTCCCTTCGTTTTATTTTATCGTTGGCGATTTCCTCTGTCCGATACACATTTCGCTGATACGCCGCCATTTTGAAAGCGGTCACTCGATCGTAGATGGGTTTATAAATCTAACTGAACTCATTTGCAATGACTTGAAACCAATTTTGCGACATTCACCATAAACAGCATATTCCCAAGGGAAATTCCTGGTCATCTCACTGACTGGTGGTTGCTCGCTGTAGGCTCTTTTGACAATTTCCAGTAACTTCTCAGGGCTGGCCTTGGCTCCACCATGTATCCGTAATTCTCTAGATACCCATGGTGTAACGTTGTTCCATATCATGTCTAACTTGTCTTCTGCACACCAAGGCGCCACCTTCCACGCGGCTTCCACATCCTCCACAAACTCTTGCCAAGTGGGTCGCCCCTCTCCACTAAATAACCTTATCTCTGGCTCCTCCACGTACAATATCTTCACAGGCGCATTAGCCATCTTGCTGCAGGAATGCATTGCTGGGTGTTTACAATATTTGTTCGTTTGCTGTTTGCTCAGTGTCACTGTCTGCCTTATCCTGTCGACGACGCCAATTGTGGCAGGGTGGGCGAGATGATGATGATGATTATATTGTGATGTGTGATCACTCTCTTGTCACACTCGCACCGACCCGAACAACAATAAAGCTCTTGATTCTAGAGGCAGGGGCTATATTTATTTTTATAACCCATTCAGTGACAAAGCAAACATTGAACAAATAAAGCGAACAAAACCAAACGAAACAAACAAACAAAACACCCAACAGTGCCCGATGCTAATGTGCTCAAGGCATTTACAGCTTGGCTCTGTGTCTTACTTCGTCTGTTCTCTCTTGGCGGCTGTGGCAAAGTAGGCCCGCTTTACAGCCGCTATCTCTTTTTATAGGCACTAGGCTAATCACTCCCTTTACTGCGCGCTAGGCGTATTGATATGGCCGCATAAACAACACTCGCGATTATTTGCTTTAGAAGGCATGAAAACACAGAAATATACACTATTTCTAGAGCAAAAACACAATTCTACACCACAACTTAATTTAAAGGCATTATTGTGGCCTTTTCATCAATCTTGAAGAATTTACATCTCAGCATGCTTCGCGCACTTCTAAAATACATGCGCGCACTTCTAAAATACATGGGCGATAAATCTGCCCAAAATCAGGAAGGGCTCGGGCGTCTCCTTTTCGGCCCCATCACAGATAGATAGATAGATAGATAGATAGATAGATAGATAGATAGATAGATAGATAGATAGATAGATAGATAGATAGATAGATAGATAGATAGATAGATAGATAGATAGATAGATAGATAGATAGATAGATAGATAGATAGATAGATAGATAGATAGATAGATAGATAGATAGATAGATAGATAGATAGATAGATAGATAGATAGATAGATAGATTCGTTCTTACCCTCATGCACACACAGACTAGCCCACAATGGTTGATGAAGGTCTGCTAACAAGTGCAGAAGGCAAACGCTGGCATTAACATAAGAACTGCTGTCCCCCGCTTTCTGTGCTTTCAAATAATAGTGACTAAACCTAGTTCGTTTTGCCAGTCTGTTTAAAGTTGACCTCGGACGTACAAGATGGAAATCCCGAGGACTGTAATCAAAATCAGAATATGTGGGTACCTTTTAGCCTATCGTACAATGAAGGAAAACTGCTTTTTTAATTATCTCCGTTATTCCTGGTGCAATTTTATTCCCTCAAAGCTTAAATTATACTTGGGATTAGGCGTTATATATCGATGTAATAATCTTTTAGTTTACTTTTGTATTTTATAGTATGCATAGTTTAAACTGCTAAATTTAGGACAACCTGAAGCTTCGAGTGCATTCAACCTAAGATTTCTCTCTTCCTATAATATTATTAGTAAAAGTATTATTTCTTACGGGTAGAGTAATATCCATAATATTGTTTTGATAACTTCTGCCAAGTGGTACTTCTTATAAAATGCTGTAGCAAAATTCCGTAGTTAATCATGTTACACAGATAGGGCCTTGCCATCTTTATTTTCCAAGCAGTAGTAAACAGAGGATCAAGAAAGCGTTTTCACTGGTCAGTGTATCTTATCTTTTCACAATGTATGGCACGCCGTATGGCCAGATTTATTAGAATTCGTGATGTGAGACAGAAGTCATTTCTCGACAACGGGCTTCAAATGTGTTTTCACTTCGCACTTGATTGCTCTTGGCAGATCTGTAAATAGAAGGGTAATGACGCTTCTATCTTAATGCAGTTTTTAACGAGAAATTCAGATAAGCGAAAACAATGCTGCTTTGGCTGAGCCCGTTAATTCTATAATCTGCCGAGACCTTTTGTGAAGAAGTAAGCAATGATTAATCTTAGCTTGTTCAAGCCCCCCACCTCTGATTTACTTAGTGGAATTCTTATTATTCTGGTATAGCTTTGCTTAGATTGTGTGTAGTAATAAAACTGAGACAAACAATCATCCTTCTATATGTTCCTGTTAAAATGATTAAACCGAAGTCAAATTTAAATAACTACAAATAACAAAATGTAATAATCATTTAAGTTTTAACAACTTGAAACTAATTTGAATAGTTATGGATCAAGAAACAGTTATCATCACTATCGTGATAGGATGTAAAATGTTTACAAGAAGTTCAAGTGACAGCATATATATTGAACTCTGCTGCCAATGACTGTTCTGCTCCTTCTAATGATTGGTTCTTTTTACACTGCTCACGCTCGTCGCTGTTCAAGGTTGTCGGGTGTAGCTCGTGTCCACGAAATGTCAGGGAGACAAAGATGGTCCCTCGTCTTAAAGCTTAGGCCACTGTTCTCTTCTTGTTCCAGAGATAGTGCTTTCTTCTTCCACCACCTTTAACTATAATAAAATAATAGAAACGAAACGCTGTCCAGAGTATTGCGCTTCCCGACAAATACTTATGTGTCCCATTTCTTATTCCACCATCCAATTTAACTCAGAATTTACCCTCGATGAGATAGTGTTCCTCGCAGACTCTCTGTTAGAGACCAGATAATGTTCCTCACAGACTCTGTTAGAGACAAGTTAGTGTCCACGACAGACACTCTGCTGGAGACAAGAAAGTTTTCCTCACAGTCTCTCTGTTAGAGACAAGTTAAGTTTCCTTACAGTCTCTCTGTTATATTCAAGATACTGGTCCTCACAGTCACTCTGCTAGAGACAAGATAATGTTCCTCATAGACTCGCTGTTAGAAACAAGATAGTGTTCCTCACAGACTATCTGTTAGAGACAAGATAGTGTTCCTCACAGACTCTCTGTTAGAGACAAGATAGTGTTCCTCACAGACTCTCTGTTAGAGACAAGATAGTTTTCCTCACATAATTTCTGACAAGGTAGTGTTCCTCGCAGACTCTATGTTAGAGACAAGATAATGTTCCTAAGTCTTTCTGTTAGAGACAAAATAGTGTTCCTCACAGTCTCTCTGTTGGAGACACGATAGTGTTCCTAATAGACTCTCTATTAGAGAAAAGATAGTGTTCCTCACAGACTCACTGTTGGAGACAAGACAGTGTTCTTCATAGACTCTCATAGAATCTCAGTTATAGCTGCACTTAGAACAAAAATAAACAAAAAGAGCTGCCTTTCAGAAGCACTAATGGAAACCGTAATTGTTTTTGTTATATGTAAAAGTGCAGTGGATCCCTGCCCATTACAAGATGTATGAAAATGAGAATACCGATAGAGTTGCTAACTAAGAGAGAACAAGTACTAAACTAATGTCGGAGACACATACAGAAGGTAAAATAAAAATTACGTAAGACGTTTAAATAAAAATGACAGAAGGATCGTCAGAGTCTGATACAGCTGAATCATACAACTCCTTGCCAAGAAGAGATGAAGTGAGTATTTTCAAACTGAGAAGCGACCATTGCAGACGCAAACATCATCTGATCAACAAACTGAAAATCCAGACAGACGTGCCTATGTGGTGAGGACAAAAAAGTAATAGAGTGTTACCTCCAATGTTATTGGCTCCATAAGAGCAGCAGAGTGACAGCACAGCTTTCTCCATACAGTTAAAAGAAACTGAGATGGACTCCCAACTTTGTGAGAGATATGTGATACCATTCTCTCATAAATAAACGTATAGATAATGTTTTGAGGATAGCATTGACTACATGAACTCCAAGTTAAACAAACGTTACAATATCCAGATTATAAAACAGAACGAAAAGTCTCGAAAAAATTCATATTACATAATTACTATACCCATACTCTCCGGGTATAGAATTATTGTAGCCCATACACTCAGAATTATAGAAACATTGTATCTGCTGAAGCGGGTTCTTTATTTATTATTAATGAGGGTCAAGGATTAGGTTGTCCTTAAGGTTGGTTAGCGTAGCAGTTTACATCGTCTTCAGTTCCTTATGAACTCCAACTAGTTTTATTGATAATCTAAATGTCCTTCATAAAAAGAGCGAAATCGCACAAAATATTAATTATCAATGAATTGCTTAATAGTGGAGCCAACTTCAACTTGATCGATTATATAAGTCCTTGTTTTGAGTAAAAATGAATACATGTTTAATACATTATACAAATACATCACAGTTAATGTAACAAGTTCATGGCATTGCAGGAATCATCGTATTATTCATATTTATACAGTGCAGTCCGTTCCAGTCATCTAGATTACTTATTATTTTTGTCAACAAAACGTAGTAGGCTATGTATACGCGTGGCTGCTGTGCATTCCACCGATAATGATACCAACTAGTTTGTGAGAACGAATCATAAAAATATCAATACTCCCTGAGTTCCTGACTCAAACAAACAATGGTTGTAATTAACCATTCCCGATCCATCGTTTTATCAAACATTATTATGGCTGACCCTCAAGCCAATCTCAAAGAAATACTTCTGTACTTCATACTATAAAGCGGGAGTTAATCAAAACGCATCTGACTTGCTTGAAGTTCAGATTCAAAAGGGTAAACCAAATTCGTAGTCAAGCGTGACCATATCAACCCTACCACGTCACAATCGAACCATGCGATTTGCGTTCAATAAAAACTATGAAGCATGAAAAACGTTCTATATTAAAAACCTCTCAACCTCTAATGTGTACTTTAAACGCGCTAACAAATATAGCAGACGACATCGTTAAAACATGTCGTAACAATTCCCTGCCCGACGGGGGAAAAAATCTATTTTGTAGATTATTTTGAAATATCCTGATTAATCATAGCAAACATTTAACCAAAAAAAAAAAAAAAACACACGGCCTACGATGTTCTGTCTGGAACATTGTCGTAAGTCATGTCGATATCATACCAGTCATATAATACATGAACATTGTTTTTAATTAACTAAAGAAAATGTCAACTGTCAGTAAATAATTATATAAGTAACTAAAATTATGTCTCCACCAACACCTAATGTGTTGTGTACTAAAATATTCAAACTAAATAGAAATTAACTAAATAATCAGTGTACTAGGTGTATGATCTAATATAATTAAAATTTAATTAACAGAACTACAGTACTGTATCGTTGTGGAGAAAGTAAAGAAAAGTAAAGACACGTAAAGTAAGGACAAGAATAATGGAAAAAGTATAAAGTTAAATGAAATATATGTGTACACTAACTAATATCTAATTAACTTAATGTATCACCTAACAAAATAATAATACATATCATATAATGTAATAATTAAGTAAACATTAGTCGCTAACTACATATAAGAATTATACTATTTATAAATATATTAATTATATTGTGTGGTCATGTTTTGTTTTCTCTTTTCTTTTCTTTTTTTTTCTTTTTATCACACTGTATTTTTATTTTATTAAATCAATAAGTATTAAAATGAATAATGTTCGTTATGAAGATCCAAACGTTGACATTTCCATGTGTGAATTTACGGGTTTGTACCATGTGAAGAATGAGTTAATAGTTCCTATCTGTATTCCGTGTAAGGATGAATACATAATTTGACAGAGTTCATTCAGTCAATATGATTCATATTTCAGAACGATCAGTCCAAAGATGACTCGAATATACATTTTCGACTGTATCATAAAGAGTAAGAGACGGATGGACACTAACCAAAGTCCAAACGTTGATAATTGACAACTTGAAATAAGTCTCGTGGAAACCGGTAACGTTGTTTTCCGCAGAATGTAAACATACGTTAGTCTATTGCAAGTTTCTTCAACGTGTCATTCGTATGCCTCGAGTTCATAACACATCTGCCGTGTAACATGACGTTGTAATACGGAAGCATAAAACTGTACGTAAAGTTCAATCTCAATTTGATAGTAGATATTCATGGACACGAACATGGCCAACTGTCTTTGATTGAGTAAACGTTCGTCGTCCTTCAACGCATGAATTATAACTTCTTTTCAATTGACTCAGCATCCAGTACGCTCGTGACAAATTCGATAGTACAGTTAATGAAACCTGAAACATCGTTCTACGTCTGAAGTGGAACTGTCACGTTATTAGAAACTGGAATTCTATCAAAAGATTACCAGTCCTTGGATGCGAACGTCACTGACGTTGAAATTGCCTGCATCTGAAGGAGATATATTTGCGTAAAATTTAGTAGTACATGGTTACCTCAATTTTAGAAGGCATTAAAGAAAAAAGATTCCCTAGAAATTTAGTGGACGCAATGTTAGCCTATGCAGTGCCTTTTGCTTTTATAAGCATGTCTTTTCTCAAGACAAATAGACGATACACGAACTTATGCTGCATTGTCTGAGCATAGTTAGAACAATCAACCACGTTACTGTCTATTGTATTCATGGTAAAAACAAATAAAGACTGAAAATATGTGTACAAAATTAAAGATGTCACAAAAATGTTTTCTAGAAGAAAAAAATCACTAAATCAATCTATATTAGGACAGATGAATATGAAAGACAAGAAATGATGACTGACCATGCTGAGTCTTTAAGAATGTGACAAACAGTGTTACTGCAATATGTTATCTGCGTGACGCAGAATCAGGTACTAATTGTAACTTTAGAGAATAGTGATGAAAGTATGCACCATTATCACGCTCGATAACCATTCGAGCATCTCTATTGTTACGAAATGTAACCACAGCGTCACCATACCTGTTATAGGTAGGTGGCAACAGACGCACAAACCTAACGTCTGCCGTGTAGTTGAAAAAATTGCCAAGTGTCTGCCATGTAGTACCTTGTGGCAGATTTCGCACTAACACAGTGCGAGAATGTGCACTTTTACCGATATATGCAGGACTATTGTCACTAAGATGAGAAACATTCAATCGGCCCATTCCTCTGGATATGATATTCTTATGAGATGATGTCTCATAATTATTGAACGTATTATGAGACCTATTAGTATTCAAGGCAGTAGGTTTGCAATATGTTGGATATGACTGCCTGTGAGGCAGAGTTAGAACCTTGCTGACAGATTTATTTATCTTCATTTTATTGTCCGAGGTCATCCGGATTCCAACACCATTACTCTTGTTAGGAACATCCTTTCCTCTGTTGACAACGTCAACAGTTTTATTAGGATCAGTTGTAGCCTGATCCTGTCGCCAACATTTATTTTCTGAATTGGCAGTATTATTCTCCGAGGAAAGGTGTACTTGCCTCGAAATGATTTCCTCACATTCACTGGAGTTGTAATATTGGCATTGGTCGAAGTATGTACAGGTACATCATAAGATGTATGCATCACCGTGTCAACTTGAGTGACAATTGGTGTGCATTTAGTGCCAATGTCACCAATTTGAATATCAACTTTGACATTATCATTATTATTATTTTGATGGAGAGTCTCATCATTCTCCTCTTTTTCAAAAATAGTACAAAGAGTAAAATGTGAAAATGCTGTGCCACATGTATTAAGATTCTTGCCACGTAATTGTAGCCATTGCAATGACGGCGTTAGCATTGCCATAAAATTGCAAATTCTTCCTTTCCCATTTAATAATTTCTTCCAGTGTACAGTCTTTACTGCCGTGGATACGACCTACCATCATATCCGCTATAGGATTTTTCAAAATGCAGACATTAACGTCACCTGTAAAAAATGGTGTGTTAACATAAATTATTGCAGTGGGGTAGTATTCAACAGTACCCCCAAAAGTAATACACCTGACGTATTCATTAGTAGCACAACTTAGATGGACCAGTGACTGTCTGACTCCAATGGTAGTTGATCCCGAATCCCTCAAAACTGATACTACTGTACCATTAACTATTCCTCTATTGAAAATTAGGGTGCCTGTGCCGTCGTTCGCCGAAAGACCAGCCGCTGGGAAAAGGTGTCCACAATTCAGCACTATATCTTTGGCTTTCTGAAAAATAGCATTACAATCTTGGCAACTATTTGCCACATTATAATTAACAACACAACATGAAGACGAAGATTGTGACTGATTATTATTATCAGAAAGACTAGAGGTCGTACCATCTGTGAGTGCCGCCCCTGCACTGTGCTCAAAGTGTGCTGGTCTACGTGACTGAGACCGATGTCGGGGATGATTACTGAAATTATTACGATATCCCCATGGTAGCTACTGTTTCTAGGTCTGGAATTCTGATAATTATTTTTCCATCTATTACCATTGTTATTAGTATTAGAATTATATGATCTATTCCAATTTGAATTTTGTTGACCATTGTTATGTCTGAACTGAGGTACATGATTTCTAAACTGTTGCCTACCTCGGTTGAAATTACCATTGTTGTTATAATTATTTTTCCCCTGATAATAATTGTCATTATATCTTTTATTTGAAAATTTTCTATTAAGGCTGTGTCTCTTGCTTTGTCATAACCGTGATATGACATATTGGAAGCCACAGGTAGTGGTTCTCTTATATGGGGATTAGATATGTTAACATTAGGGTGTGCCGTACAATAATTTATTGCCATTTTTTCTAATTCCTCAACAGTAGGTGGTTTGCGCTCCTGTAAAAAAGAACAAAATGTTGCACTAACAGAGGATAGAACCTTGTCCCTAAGTAATAAATCAACCAACTTATCGTATGATTTATCTACACCAGCAAAGTTCAACCGATCTGTTGAATGTATTGCGTATATTCGCAATAAAACCTGTGAAATCTTTGTTTGATTCAGGCAAAAGAGTTTTGAACTTCATCCTAAAACTTTCCTCATCTAAATGAAATCGTCGTAATAATAACTTCTTAACGGCATCATAATCGTTAATCATTGTAGGATCCATGTTCTGAGCTGCACATGAAGGTTCACCATCTAAAAATTCCCTGAGTTTTAGTGACCATGCAGCTTTATGTAATTTATTGACCTTGCACACATCCTCAAAGCGTAACAACCATGCTGATAAATCATCAATATTCAATTTGAATGGTGGTGATTTGAAATGATAATTGCTTTTAGTTTGGTTGGATGGAGAAGCATTCTGTGAATCAGTATTCTTTATATTTGAAGCTACTTGAGCTCTTAAGTTTAATTCAGCAATACGCATTTGTATTAACTCTTTTTCTTGTTGTATTTTTCTTTCCTCATATTCTCTTATTCTGTTTTCTTTATCAATTTCTTCCCTTTCTTCTCTTGCCTTTCTTCTTTCTTCTTCTTGCCTAGCAATTTATTTTTGTTTTTCTAATTTGGCCTCACGTTCAGCTTCCTCTTGTTTAGCAATAACTTTTCTTTTATCTTCTTCTCTCTTTAATTCGGCCTGTCTATGAGCTTCTTTTTTCTCATGTTCTTCTTGTTCTTGTCTAGCCTTGGCTAGTTCAGCCACCGCATAATCACGGAGTTCTGGTTCTTTGTAGCCAAAAATCTTTTCCAATCTTAACAAACTGATCCAAAGTAAACATTTTAATCTAATAATATATCTATTTAGTCTAATATTAATCTTATTCAACAATAAAATCCATTTATCAGTTATATATGTGACTCTCTTAGTCAATCAACTTATATATTCAATAAAGAAAGGTTACTCAATATATCCAATCAACCCTCTATCATGTTCCATTACTACTAGTTGTAAGTTAACAAATTACGAGGGGCGTTCAGAAAGTAATGCACCGCATCGTTTTTCTCAGCCAATAATGAAGATAGAAGCATGAAATTTTACACACTTTAAATATGGCATGTGTCAATTGTATGCAATAAATTGCACCGCAACCGGCCAAATAATACGGCTGCGCTAAATCGTTGAAATGGAGCGTGTTAGCAACTTGCGTTATAAACAGCGAATTGTAATAGAATTTCTCGTTTCGAAGAAGGAAACTGTTGTAAATATTCACAAGCGTCTATGTGATGTGTATGGAAGTTTTGCAGTCGACAGGAGTACAGTCAGTCGCTGGGTTCAGAGAATCAAAGAATCAGGAATTGAGATACGGAGGTGCTGTATCGGCCGCGCTGTGGACGTCCTGCCACAGCCACCAACGCAGAAATGTTGAAATGCGCAGAGGGCATTATTCTTACTGATAGGCGAATCACTACTCAACAATTGGCCTTACAGCTGTCAGTCAGCATTGGTAGTGCAAATGCAGTTATAAAAACTCTTGGATTTTCTAAGGTTTGCGCAAGATGGGTTCCTCGAAGTCTCACAAATGACCACCGATTGCAAAGTAAAGCAATTTCTTCTGAATTGTTGGAGCGTTTCAATGCTGATGGAGAGAACGTTTTGGCTAAGATCTTTACAGGTGACGAAACCTGGGCACATCATTTTGAACCTGAGACAAAAAGACAGTCAATGGAGTGGCATCATCCGCAATCACCAAGAAGAAAGAAATTCAAGACAATTCCTTCAGCTGGAAAGGTCATGATCACTGTCTTTTTGGACATTGAAGGTGTGATTCTTGTGGACGTTATGCCAAGAGAAGAGACAATCAATTCGCAAGCTTACATTAAGACATTGAAAAAACTCAATCAACGTTTTCACAGAGTTCGGCCGCACAAGAATCCAGCAGACCTGCTTCTCCTTCACGACAAAGCGCGCCCTCACACAAGTCTGGCAACACGGAAAGCAATCACCAAATTGGGTTGGACTGTACTGCCCCATCCACCCTACAGTCCCGATTTGGCACCCTTTGATTTTCATCTATTTGGTCCACTTAAAGATGCACTCCGTGGGACAAGGTTTGAAGATGATGAAGGAGTGATTGATGCAGGGAAGAAATGGCTACATGATCAAGACAAAATCTGGTACGGGCTAGGAATACATGCACTTGTTTCGCGCTAGCATAAAGCCGTACAAGTTTTATGGGGATTATGTTGAATAATACCTATGTTTACATAACATATCCATGTATATTGTCTATAATTTTCATGCTTTTTGAAAAAACAGCTCCTGAGAAAAACGATATGGTGCATTACTTTCTGAACGCCCATATTATTTTCACCCAATAAACTATATCAATATTACATACTCATACCAAAATACCTATTAGTTATAAAACTTGTTAGTTTATAATGATGAAAATATTTCATGCATTCAATAACTTCACTTAATAATTGTGGGTATCATTCATCCCTTATTATTTTATTCAATCATTTATGCTTAATAGCCAATATAGTCCCTTGACTAGACTAATCAATGAACATAACCTCAATATTCTCACCAAATTGAAGGTAAGATATAGTTTTATTATTATTTATCAATATTTTATCATCTCATTCCCTATGCAGCATGTGAAAACAATAGTGACTTGGACTACTAGTGCAAATTTATACAGTCCTAGTTATCAAGTATTTTATTTGTCAAACATTAATCAAATGTTTTATATTATTATTATATTATAATTAATGAAGCTTATAATCATTATAATTTCAATTATGAATTAATAAATACAAGAGGAACAATAAATTAAAGTTTTACAAGACGAAATGACTCCACAATTGACAATTTAAAACCATAAAATGATTCCATGAACGAAATAGAAATCGGAAGTAGTATAAGGTTAAACTGAAAATTAGGTCGAATCACATTACGCTAAAACCGATGACGTCACAGGACTCTTTAACTGACAAAACATGTTATAATTATGAAATAAACGATAGTAAGATTTAGAAGGAACGCGATAGTTTACGAACAAATGACGAAAATGAATAAAAATAAAACTTAGTACAGAAAAAATAACCCAATTATATACATAACTCCACGGCTAACAAATAATATTCGACTGAATTCGGGGACGAACAAAGTATGCGAAAGCCTTTAGCGGATTTTTCGTCAGCCGAAGATAGTCAAACTGTTTCCTATCGAACGATTCTAGATTCTACGGTCTGCGAAGCGACATTGTAGACATATCTAGAATTCCCAGCCAAGCGCCCACTGAAGTGTACACTACAACATACATGAATATTTTAAAAAATTTAACATTTTAAAAATGGCATCATAAAAACATGCCTGTGAATGGCGACATGGAAATCTATTGCTTACGCTCACCAAAAATGGTGACTTATCTTTTGAATTGCGATAAACTCCGCCAGTGTAAGAATGCGCCAAAGAACTATGGAGATGGTATGCAGTAATAATCATTCCTTGATAGGAGTTGTTCAATCGTTTGAGTCATTTTGAATGCTTTCAATCTCGCTGTCTTGTTGAACGAAAAGTTTGCAACGGCTGTGTCCTCCAATATTGTCGAGAAGGTTGTGACGTCAGTTACGTCATAAGTACGCATACGTATGTAAAATTTCCATGTCGATCGAAAGGAAAGTTTGAAAACACGATATTCTTGATCGTTGAATACTATCTTTTAAGTGAAATAGTTATTTCACAACCACACTTGGCCACCACCTGTTGAACCGGGTTCTTTATTTATTATTATTGAGGGTCAAGGATTAGGTTGTCCTTAAGGTTGGTTAGCGTAGCAGTTTACATCGTCTTCAGTTCCTTATGAACATTAACTATTTTTATTGATAATCTTAATGTCCTTCATAAAAAGAGTGAAATCGTGCAAAATATTAATTATCAATGAATGGCTTAATAGTGGAGCCAACTTCAACTTCATCGATCATATAAGTCCTTTTTTGAGTCCACATAAATACATGTTTAATACATTATACGAAGACATCACAGTTAATGTAAAAAGTTCATGGCATTGCAGGAATCATCTTATTATTCATATTTATACAGTGCAGTCCATTCCAGTCATCTAGATTACTTATTATTGTTGTCAACAAAACGTAGTAGGCTATGTATACGCGAGGCTGCTGTGCAGTCCACCGATAATGATACCAACTAGTTTGTGAGAACGAATCATAAAAATATCAATACTCCCTGAGTTCCTGACTCAAACAAACAATGGTTGTAATTAATCATTCCTGATCCATCGTTTTATCAAACATTATTATGGCTGACCCTCAAGCCAATCTCAAAGAAATACTTCTGCACTTCATACTATAAAGCGGGAGTGAATCAAAACGCATCTGACTTGCTTGAAGTTCAGATTCAAAAGGGTAAACCAAATTCGTAGTCAAGCGTGACCATATCAACCCTACCACGATACAATCGAACCATGCGATTTGCGTTCAATAAAAACTATGAAGCATGAAAAACGTTCTATATTAAAAACCTCTCAACCTCTAATGCGTACTTTAAACGCGCTAACAAATATAGCAGACGACATCGTTAAAACATGTCGTAACAGTATCCCATACCTTAAAGATTATGAAAATGTATTAAATGAACTTCTGGTTATAGAATTAGAGTTAGATGAATATGAACAAAGGAATTGAAGACATACCTCTTCCTCTTCTTCTTCTTTTACTAGTATCCTGCCTGGTGGCTAATGCGATCATGTATCTCCACAACTTCCGAACGCCAGTGCTATTTATGAGTTTTTTTGTTGACTTTCTTGCCATGTCATGATGTCAAACTATCCAGTACTTTATCTCTTTGTCGTATTCATCCTCTTTTTTCTTCAAACTTAACGATGATAATTATCTTGATGTGAAGCTTAGTAGCGTTTGAAATGGAAGACCCAACCGCACCATTTATTGGGACAATACGGGAAAAAAAGCATTGTAATGTGCCTGCAGTGAAAATTATTTTGGGAATCGTCAAGTAGAAGCCAATAATCTTTGTGTCATTTGGATTTTACAGATCTCTTTGCGCGTAACCCAACAACAAGTTACGGAGAATTTTAATAATTCAATTTTATAATACAAGAAATTTGCATGTTAATGTTGATGTTAGCGCTGTGCTAAAATTAAGGACAGGATTTACATTATAAAAAACAAACAAACATTTTCACACCATAACCGGTGTAAGAAATGATGGTAATTCACAAAGGAATACCATTTCTTTAGCATGGATTTCCTCTTGAGTTTAGTTTGTTCATTTATGTCGGCGTTTGGCTCGATGATTTCTGAACATCGTAAAGATCCCATTTACTTGCCAGGTCAGTTTCAGAATCAAGAGTGTCCATCTGAAATGTCTCAGGACCTACCGTAGCTCAATATTGGTACAACAATCATGCTACCCAGAAAATAAATTTTAGACAAACATAAAGGTATGTTTTTAGGCAGTCAGAAGAAATGCGCCAGACAACAGAGGGCAGTCCAAGAGGAATAAGATGGACTACATTTTCTACATTGGAAGATCTGGAATATGCAGATGACATTGCACTGCTGGCACATTCACATCAACACATCCAGAAAAAAACGGATAGACTTAATAAAATTAGCCAGCAGGTGGGCTTGAACATCAATTTAAAGAAGTCTGAGGTCATGATGCTCAATGTGAGCAACCCTGAGCCCATATCAGTAAGGAATCAGCAACTGGTACAGACAGATACCTTCACATACCTAGGAAGCATAGTAACACCAGACGGTGGGGCAGGCAAAGACATCAACATCAGAATGAATAAGGCAAGAACAGCCTTCTTTAGTCTAAATAACATCTGGAAGTCCTCCCAATACAGCACAAGCACAAAATTAAGATTATACCAGAGTTGCGTGCTTTCTGTGCTTCTCTATGGTGCGGAATGTTGGAGAGTCACAGAGAAGGAAATGTCAAAATTGTCCTCTTTTCACACAACATGCCTAAGAAAAATTCACCGCATCTTTTGGCCGAATACCATCACCAACCAAGATCTGCTTACTCGTAGCAAGCTAGAGGACATGCACACCATCATAGCTGGCAGACTCTGGAGCTGGGTTGGTCATGTCCTCAGAAGAGACCCCGATGCCATCACAAGAACAGCTATGTTTTGGACCCCTGAAGGAAAGCGAAAGAGAGGCCGACCAAAAACAACTTGGCGGAGGACTGTGGAGGCTGAGATGCAAAGAATGAACCAGAGTTGGGGCACTGTACGAAGGATGGCCACCGACCGTGCAAAGTGGAATCAATTTGTTGTTGCCCTACAAGACGCCACTAGGCGTGATGGCCACTGACTGCTTTGTCGGTCGGTGGTTAAGGATCGAAGAAGAAGAAGAAGAAGAGAAGAAATAAAGAGGTAGAACACTAGACAACAGAAAAACAACAGAAGTAAGTGGCTTACCCAGGATTCGAACCCCGGACCTTCCGTACGACAACACCGCCCAGCTATATAAGCAAATCACACTATCCTCCCGGCCAGCTAGGCATCCCCAAAAAAGATGCTTGATGACTATTAAACGTCACCAAATTAGTTGTAAAGGACTACGATAACTGGGTACTCGCATTGAGTAGTAGAATTAAAAAGGTACGACACCAGTGTGGAACTGATGACAAGAACCAGACAAGTACCAGCTGAACAAGGTATATGAAGGAGACGCTGGCGAGGTATTCGACAGACATTGGTTAAACCTGTTGACATTCTTAGCGGTGAGACCTTGTTCTAGAATCCCCAGAGAGAGCTGATGACACGTGGAAGACATGGTGTGTGTTTTTTGACGGGCTATGCTCCTAGGTAGCTGACGAGTTTTGATAGAACTGAAATTATTTAACCAACATTACAGAAAAAACGTAACCATGGTAATGGTTAGCGATTCAGCTTTAAGATTTATGGTTAGGCTATAACGCGACGCAAGAAATATGAATTGAGGCGACTTATTATCAATCACGAGGATTGTGACAAGATTGTAACCTACTGCTTATTTCACGTTTTCGCTGTTCTCTATGTTTAAGAGCCATACAATGTGACTTAATATGCCAGATAAAGATTATTTTTGTGTTCGACTCAATGTCTTTCAATTTCTATACAAATCACAATGTAATGAAAGCTACTCTTGTCATCTCATGCAATAATGTTTCGTGAATTGGATTGAAGACTTTTAGTCATTATTGGGCTCACAAGGGTACTTTTCTTCTTCGTCCGTCAGAACGTTCGTTTAGGCAGCTTTTTTTTTTTTTTTTTTTTTCCTCGCTTGAGGTCGCATATGTTTTCCTCGCATGAGGTCGCATTGTCCCCGCCGCACACCCGGCTCTGGTCAAGACAACATGTCCCAACACAAGAAGACCCAATGACAAAATGTGTCACCTAATGATCCTCTGTGTTCTCACACTAAGGGCCTAATGACACATGAATGTCACTGTACCGGTCCCCGTGTCTAGACACATGATCCTAGCCAAAGGCCGGATATTGGGCCGTGGGGGTCTTCACAGCATTATTAGTGCTGAGTTTTTCGTTTAGGCAGCACTAGGTGCCGGTCAAAAATATATGATATTATCATGGGCATACGTGCATTAAAGCGAAATTCGTGTCATACGTAGTTAGTAACCTGTATTTGAGCCCAGACTGTTAATTTATCGCTTTACAAATATAAATGCATATTAATATTTCTTTTAAAAAAGGAACAAAAAAAAATCTTGCAAACTACAAAGGAATAAATTCTTTTTCTTAATTTTACAGTAAATGTTTTGACATATTTTATTTAATTAAAAAAAAATGGTTTAAAAAGTATTATTACTATTATAAAATATATTATGTCCCTTTGTAAAACAAAAAAATTACATACCTAAGAATTAAAGCATAACTGTATCTTAACATTTTAGTATTGAGGGAACAAGTGATGGGCTGCTGTATGGAAAATTGATAAGAGTTCACAACGTCAGTGGCTGGTTGTGTAGTGAATAAAGAAAGTTAGTTAAAAGCTATTTAGCTTGCAAGATTGTTGTATGTGAGTAGTACGAGCAATAAAGTACTAAACATGTGTGATTCCTGTCGTCATTGTATTTACCGCTTCTCTGTTTCTTTTGCCGGAAGGTGTCATATCAATGCTTGTTGTTTGGTTATTCTATTTTCTGCTTTTGATTTTCGTTGATTGTTGAATTAATTGTCATTATATTTTTGTTCCGGTTTTTGTATTTTCCTTGCTTTGTTATTGCTCTTCACCTGTGTTGCTGTATTTCATATATATTATTATATACACATTACGTGTTGTGTCGTGTCTATAGTATATTTCTTTAACTTGTCTATATTTCTTGTCCTTGTTGTTTATTTATAACTGTGGCTGACGCGTGGTCAAACCCGAAAAGTCCTGTGTTTCTTGTGTACCGTTAATTTGTAAAACTGATCTAATACCGTTTTATTTGTTTAATTTATATTTAAACACCACTCAACTACATTATTTTTAATGTTGTGCCCAAGCTGAAGTTTGAACATGCGTACATGAGATTTGATGGGAAGTCCAGCAATATGAGAGGACGGAGCTGCATGTCACACTAAGTGGAGATGCTACGTTGTCACCTCAGATTGCGCCAGGCTCTTACAATAAGCATAAAAGAAAAGTAGCCGCCATTACGAACAACAGGCACAACGTAGCTGAGGATCGTCACTTCATGAACGCATTATCCTTATAGTTATGATTGGAGCAGGCTTCTACTACTACCAAACTTAATGTAATAAATAGCAATTGTTTAAAATATATGCAAGTCGTCGAGGTGTAAACTGGCAGACGTTTCCTTGCGAATCACTTGTAGAACAGATAACGTTAAAATTAGCACTAGTTTAAGTAATTATTAGAACAGTAAAAGTAAAACAAACTTCCCATGTCCCATACATGTAAGACACGAACCAATTCCGCCTCAACATACTGCAAAGTAATAAACACAAGTTAAAGAGAACACCCTAATGGATGTTTTGCTATTCAAGTTAATCGTCCATCAATGGAAGGTATTGATGCGTGATGCCATATGATGATGGATGGCATCCGCATGTCTGGTTTTGTGTAGTGTGTAGATGTGTTCAGTCAAAACAATGTTCATGCAACAATAACAGGGCAATCCACATAGGACGTCAGTAAACTCACGACGTATAAAGTCAATGAGTCTTGAAACAGCCGTTGACGTTTTTCTTCATTATTTATTGTGGACGCCACAGTGACAAAAAGGGTTACGCAAATGTGTAGGCACATCAAACAGTCATTATCACAGCAACATTCAATACAGCAATAAACGGTAGACAGCATTACAATGATGAATCAGAAGCATGTTATATTTCAAAGTGCTGTAAATGTAGTCAGGTGAACAACTCCATCCTTTTCTATAACAGCCAGGAGATAACCAGATGTATGAGATCAGTTCACTCTCCTTAGTTTGACTTCAGCAAGACAGACACGTCTGCCGAAGTATAAATAATGTCCTCAAAAATATCCTCTAGATAATAAAGGTTTTCCAAACCTAGTTCATTTAACAAAGTAGCAAGTAATGGTCTTGGTACCTGCATCAACCGATGCAGTACAATGCAGCGACATGTGAGCTAGGAAAACATCTCGTGACGACGACTTTCGCAGACAGGCTATGAATCGAAATCGCTCACGACCCAAAATCAATAGAGTTAATGAAAGAGTCAATTTACCTTGCTTTCATGAAATACACAGAAATATCACGCCTCCCGACATGTGGGAAACACTAGAGGTATTATCTCGAATAAACGAAATATCCATTAAGAGGACTACACATCCCTGACAGAACAAAAATAGCGGAGATCCCCTCTTCAACGAGGCATCTCTTTCGCCATTCCAAATCGCTCACTCCCACTAGTGGTGGGCGGAAACCGATCGACAAAGAAGCAAGACAAGTCATGCGCAGTCCAGCGCAAAACGACCACAGCTCAAACTTAACTGCATTCGATACTAACGCGAGAAGACAAATGCTTACCGAGAAAAGTGACTATAAATTCCAAGCAGTTGTTGCCCTTGCGTTATAAAACAGATATTGAAATAAAACGATGTTGCGAGAATTTATCACGCAACAGATATCCTAAACAATAAAGTCTAGAATGCATTCTAAAAGGAACTCTCACTCTAGACCTTGAAGTCTGAAAAAAAAAATTAAATTAAACTACAACGAAAAACGCAAGTCACAAAATCAAAAAAAAAAATACACATATAAAATCACAGAATAACTGAAATATAATTCAAAATAACGGAATCCCAACCCATAACTCAATAAATATTGTTTTAAACCATTAAAGGCATTAATGTGTTCCATTTTAAAAAAAGGCAATTACTCAGCGAATCACGTTCTATTGTCACGACATGACCATGCTCTTCATTTTATAGTGTTCTACCTGTTTTCTCTGTAGTGTACCTTCCATCAATGTCTTCCTTACTCTTATATTCTCTCATATTATAACACATGACACATACTTCGCGTTGTTATTTTCGCATGATCTACATTACTGACGAAGCACGTACATTTATTCAAGTGAGCTGTAATATATTAATAGATTACAGCACTCGCCTTACTAAAATAAACTATTTCGGCATAAGTACCGCAGTTAATAAATATAACAATCTAAATCGCGCCACAATTAAATATTGTTCAAACCGACTAAGTTTCGGATTTACACAACATCATTGAAGGTTTCCTTAACCCCAAACAATATGGGAATACTTAACCATTAATTTCATTTGACAAATGTAATAACTGAATATGTCAGTTCCAGTACCAGCTACGTGTTATAGTTCCTGAACATGGAATATCTGCTCCAGTCACGCCATGTCCGAATAAATTTATATCTAAAACCAACCGCACGTGAAATAAATAACTTTGAATGAACCATATAATTATTTAAACACGACGCCAAATTAATAGTGTACCTATAGTCCTATATTGTCTCTAACACTATTAGGACTGCGAAAATCTTCCTTTGCCAGATGTCTGTAAATTGTCCCCCGAAATTGGATAAGTTGAACATCTTATCATTTCATATTTTGCATGTGACAAGTTTAACTTGCTGGTGATTGAACATGTCCATAAAAGGCTGCCAAACTCAGCTCATGATAAAGATAGTCATGAAATACTACAGCTAGCATTGGTAACTGGTTCATACCGGTTCTCTCACCAAAAGCAAAGATAGCCCCAGGCTCCAGGTGGAGCAAGAAGTGGCTGATGATGACAACATTGGGTACATATTTATTATGTGAACATTTTAATACGTTTACATGTAAATTTAAATATACGTAAACCATGAAAAAGACGTTTCCGCTTCCAGTCACATTGTTTAATCAAATTAAATGAGAATAACACGGACTTTTCATCCAATCCACTGGTTTATGTTTTATGATCAGAGAAGGTAAAATTACTGCGGAAAAAGGAAAAGGTTCTGTAAAATTAACAGCGGAAAGGCGCCTGACTAGTGTCAGGAAACCAGTACCTAGCAGACACATTTGTTTCTTCTAAAGTTTGTGGTACAAGTTGGAGATACCAGTATGTGGTGCAAGTTTTAGATAACAGTGTATGCTACCAGCTTAATGTCAGTCTATGGATCAAGAGCTTGTGGTCTTCGCTAGATGCCTGTTTGTGACCAGTTATGAAGATCCTTGCCGTATCGACAGAAGCGGTTACCACTGCAACTACGTCTGGGACATGCCCTCAGCACAGAAGTCGTTAATTGACGGAGCAGTCAGCAAACTAGTTTCAGCATCGAGCCATTAAAGTTATTTTAACCAGGCCACAGCAAAAAAAAATTTATCACCATCACGTTAAACCACCCTCACCAGTTTTCGATGAGGAAATACTATATAGTGTAAACGCATACACATCACTTATTTATTTACTCGTGTTAAACAATAATTGATTATTAAACTTGTTAAATGTATTTACAAATTACTAGTCGATTTAATTATAGAGAGAACTGCTTTCGTATGAATCAGTGTGACGAAGTTGGGTAATAAATTGTTGGGCACGGGGTGGAGCGACACTCCCACCCCTCATTTCGTGTTGACTGTTATTACCACTCGCATTTCTTTTCTCTAATTTCTCTTCTGTAGATGAAAGGGGAGTACTCCCTGTCACTCTTGCTAGGACAGGTTCCCTCCCCTTGTCTGTTTAGTTGGTCAGAGTAATCTTTGAAGTGTTTACAACTCTGCGTATTGTTTCTTTGAGACCAGGGAAGATTAGCCACCTTAGCTGTCCACGTGCAAATCCTATTACATTCACCCACAGCGCGATGTTTCTTCGAGTGCAGTTTATATCCCCGGGACCCGTCTGAGTGCTCCAAGGAATGGCATCATATTATGATGATACTCTTTTCTTCTTCTTCTTTGATCCTTAGTCGCCGACAGTCAAAGCTCTCAGTGGCCATCACGCCTAGTAACGTCTTGTAGGCAACAACAAATTGATTCCACTTTTCTCGGTCGGTGGACATCCTTCGTACAGTGCCCAACTCTGTTTCATTCTTTGCATCTCAGCCTCCACAGTCCTCAGCCAAGTTGTTTTTGGTCGGCCTCTCTTTCGTTTTCCTTCTGCGGTCCATAGCATAGCTGTTTTTGTGATAGCATCGGGGTCTCTTCTGAGAACATGGCCAACCCAGCTCCAGCGTCTGCCAGCTATGATGGTGTGCATGTCCTCTTGCTTGCTCCTAGTAAGCAGATCTTGGTTGGTGATGGTATTCGGCAAACAGATTCGGTGAATTTTTCTTAAGCATATTGTGTGAAAAGAGGACAATTTCAACGTTTCCTTCTCTGTCACTCTCCAGCTTTCCGCAGCATAGAGAAGCACAGAAAGCACACAGCTCTGATATAATCTTAATTTGGTGCTTGTGCTATATTGAGAGGACTTCCAGATGTTGTTTAAGCTAAAAAAGACTGTTCTTGCTTTGTTCATTCTATTATTGATGTCTTTGCTTGCCCAGCCGTCTGGTGTTACTATGCATCCTAGGTATGTGAAGATGTCTGTCTGTACCAGTTGCTGATTCCTTACTGATGTGATCTCAGGGTTGCTAACATTGAGCGTCATGACCTCTGACTTTTTAAAATTGATGTTCAAGCCCACCTGCTGGCTATACTTATTAAGTCTATCCGTTTTTTCCTGAATGTGTTGATGTGAATGTGTTAGCAGTGCAATGTCATCTGCATATTCCAGATCTTCCAATGTAGAAAATGTAGTCCATCTTATTCCTCTTAGCCTGCCTTCTGTTGTCTGGTGCATCACCCAGTCTATGACTGTTAAAAAAGAGTGGATAATAAGGGACATCCCTGACGTACTCCTGTTTTCACTTCAAAGGTTAGGTTACTCTGCCCAACTCTATACGTAAAGTTGGCATAGAGGCTTTTTATGATTGACACTATGCAGCTTGGAATTCTATAAGCCCTCAGTATTTTCCATAAACTGTCCCTACGTATACTGTCCAAAGCCTTTTCAAAATCAACGAAATTAATGTACAGCTGTCTTTGCCATTCTGAGCACTGCTCTATAATGTTCCTGAGAGTACATATATGATCTACACATCTTCTGTTCTTTCTAAATTCTGCTTGTTCTTTTCTCAGTTTGTGGTCTACTGCTTTTGAAATTCTCTGTATAATTATCCTGCTTAGTATTTTGCTGGGAACTGAGAGAAGAGTGATTACTCTCCAATTATTGCAGTCTGCAAGATCTCCCTTCTTGGGCAATTTGACAATTATTCCTTTGTTCCACTCTGTTGGTGTTGTTCCTGTTTTCCAGACTTGTGAGTGGGTGGGGGTTTGTGGGGTTGTGGTATGGGGGGGGGGTAATTGGAATTGGGGATAGGAAACGTTTCTTCTTTTCGTGGAATGGCTGTATTAACATCTAGATCGTTTTCAGCCTCAGGAACATTCAATTGTGTCTCTGGTGGTTCCTTGTTCAGAGTTTGTCTGAAATGCTCTGCCCATCTTGTTTCCTGTCCATCTGCTGTCGTGATGAGATTTCTTTGCTTATCTCTTACTAAGTAATATTGTTTGCACCTCGTTTTCCGCTGATGAATTTAGTTATTGTGTATACTGTGCTTTGTTCATTTCTCAGTGCTGCCTCTTCTGCCTGTCTTACAAGATCGTCTAGGCAAATTCCTTTTTTTGGCTCGGGATTGGCATTTAACTTCCTTGTCCAACTGATTGTGCTGTTCGCTATTTAGTTGCTTTAACCTGGGGGACTTCGCTTCTGTTTTCTTTCTTTTCATTTCCTTTCTCATCGTTATGGTGTTTAATGTTTCTGGTGTTATCCAGTCTTGCTTCTTCCTTTCCTGGAATCCAAAGCATGATTTGCTGCTTTCCTTATATATTGTTGAAATGGTGTTGAATTTCTGGTCTATATCATCAGTCAATGTCTTTTCCTGACTTTTGGCAAATTGATATCGTCTCTTTATGTCAGCCGCAAAAGCTTTTCTGGAAAGGGGGTCCTTCAATTTGCTGATGTCAAACCTTTTCTGTGTAGTTACAAGGAGTCCAGCCCTTCTTATTTTCACTTTCAGTTTTGCTACTACTAAATGGTGATCACTTCCCACATCTGCACCTCTTCTTACCTTCACATCTTGTAATGCATGTCTCCATCTACCGTTAATCATGATGTGGTCTATTTGGTTTCTGTCCCGACCTTTTGGTGATTCTCATGTTAATTTGTGAATTTCTTCATGTGGGAAAAGTGTTCCTCCAATGACCAGGTTGTTAATGCTACAGAAACTTATTAATTTATCCCCATTTTCGTTTGCTGTTCCGCTGGCGCATTTCCCCATTACTCTTTCATTATATGTATTGTGTGTACCACCTTTCCCATTTAGGTCTCCCATTACTATAATAAGATCATATCTTGGTGTGTCTTCCATTTCTTTCTGCAGTTGTTGATAGAATTCATCATTGACCTCTTCATCGCTATAATTCGTTGGTGCGTAGCATTGTATTATTGTAGTATTGGTGAATCTCCCTCTCAATCTTAATCTTATCAGTCTGTTATTGATGGGATTCCATTCCAGTAATTTCCTTTCTATTCCTTTCTGTAGAATAAATGGCTACGCCTTCATTGTGCTGTCCATCCTCTTTTCTAGAGTAAAGTACTGTTTCTCCTGTTGCTGTTTTAACTTTTCCTGCCCCTGTCCATCTGCTCTCGCTTATCCCTAGAATGTGTAACCTATAGCTTATCATTTCTGCCGTGAACTGTTTTAGTTTACCCGTCTCGTTCATTGTCCTGACATTAAAAAATCCTATTCTTGTATCATGTTTTGCGGTCGGGATATCCGTTTTCATGTCAGTGGCTTCCTTTCGGCTTTCACCACTGACAGTCATACGAGCCACAGACTCTGTGCTCCAAAGAATGGCATCATATTATGCAGATACACGAGCGGTAAAAAGACACTGAAGACGGCTTTTGCTTTTCCTTGTTTCAGGGACCACTATTACGCCAGACTTATGGCAGGAAAAGTCGCTCGAAGCGTGCACGTGTCTTCGGTTTTTGATGCCTGGGAAATTAGAGGTAACCATTTCAACATGTTACTAAAACTCTTCTTGGAGTTGCATTCCCAGGAGAATTCTCTGGTCAGTTATTTTCAGTTGTTGTCTGCTCCACTATGCAGGTGTCCCACTAACGCTTGAACACCTGCTACTTTAGGGGCAATATATATATATATATATATGTATATATATATATATATATATATATATATATATATATATATATATATATATATATATATATATATATATATATATATATATATATATATATATATATATATATATATATGTAGTGTTCTGGTCTGTCTCTCATTGCTTCAGTCCTAAAATTCCTGCAGTGAGAAGTTAGAAGATTTAACGTCGGCTTGCCTGCTATTATAGAGTGGGAGATTCTGACAGTCTTGGTAAACAAGTTTAGTACTTGGTAATTAGTGTAAATTTGTGCATGGGATTTGTAAAAAGTCAGAGTAAGCCTTCATCTAGGGTTTAGTAATGTGGTAAATTACAGCAATCATTCAACCCGAAATCTGAAGCTATAGCCAGTTTTCTTTTTGAGAAAGGAATTATGATTGTATGCTGCTACTAGGTTTAAGAGCCAAATGGTTGTGTGACTTGATGTCTGATATAGTTCATTAAAAGGAATACCCGGCTTCCTCTCTCTCTCTCTCTCTCTCTCTCTCTCTCTCTCTCTCTATATATATATATATATATATTATATATATATATATATATATATATATATATATATATACGAGGGAAGGTCAAAACGTAATGCCTCCTATTTTTTATGTATGTAAATACTGCATTAAGGTGCAATTTGTAAATTTAGCAGGATTCCTCAAACACTCTTCTGCACTTCATAGCATTACCAACCTGTTTCAGTAACAGGTTGCACCACTGTAACAGTTTAAAAATGGCTGCCAAAGACGTTCGGTTAAAACAACGTTATGTCATTGAATTTCTCAATGCTGTAGGTGAGACCCCAATTCGCATCCACGAACGTTTGAAGAATGTTTATGGAGATTCAACAGTGGATGTTAGCACTGTCTGACGTTGGGTATATGAGACTTGGGTTCTTTTTTTTTTTTGAGCAAGAATCCAAGAGGCAGTCAATGGAATGGCATCACACAACATCGCCAACATGAAAGAAGTTCAAAAGTTCACCATCTGTAGGGAAAGTTATGGCCTCCGTGTTTTGGGATGAGAAGAATGTGATTCTTCTCGACTTCTTGGAACAGGAAAACACGGTGAATGCAGACCGTTACATTGAAACTTTGAAGAAGCTTAGAGGTCGTCTTCGGCGACTTTACCCATTAAAAGATCAGAGAACTGCACTACTGTTGCACGATAATGCCACGCCACACACCGCTAAACGCACCATTGATGCGATTGCAGAATTTGGCTGGACATTATTACCACATCCCCTTACAGTCCCGATATTGCACCTTCTGACTTCCATCTGTTTGGACTACTGAAAGAAGATCTTCGCGGACATCAATTTGATGACACCGAGACCCTTAAACGCGCCGTACGCCAGTGGTTTAGGAAAAAGGACACACATTTTTACCGTGCGGGGATACATGCCCTTGTGAGAAGATGGACAAAAACTGTAACAAATAACGGAGACTACATTGAGAAATAAATTGTTGAAGTTCAGACTTGGGGCTACATTTCAGTGTGAATTTTATCTGTTTTCTTGCCTATTGAATGAAATTAAAAATTACGAGGCATTACTTTTTGACCGTCCCTCGTATATATATATATATATATATATATATATATATATATATATATATATATATATATATATATATATATATATATATATATATATATATATATATAATTATTTAATTGAGTCTTTAACACACAAACAGGTTAATCTAGGCAATCGAAATATTTTGGGCTCAAGCCCGGATTTGTGTAAATATAAGTTAATCCCAACATGTAACTTGAATTTAAGAAAGCACTTGTACATTAATTGATTATTTTAACTTCATTTATAATGCTTTCCGAGAGCAGACTGCTGTTATAGACATTTGCTGTATGTAATTATTAAATGTGTCGAAGGCCAGTGCTACTAGTTTAGACTGGTCGGCGAACTGGGTATCTGCCGGCGGGTTAGCCGACCTGACTAATATTAAGGTCACATCTCGCCAAGAAACAGGGGGGGGGGAGGCAGCCTTGTATACATGCCTAAATCCCATTTCAGCGTTAGTCACGGGAAACCGGTCTTCGTATTATTACGCAAAAGCTACAATAAGACGGCCCTGCACTTATTGTTTGATGTCTGCTGTTCGGACTGTGAGCAGGGGAGAGTAAGAAGAAACTGCGAACAACCAGATCAAAACTGACCAGCTGAAAGGGCGAGGTGGGATAGTTGAATGTTTATCAGTACAGGTACCTATTTCGACCCTGTTTATCTGTTGTGCCGTGTTGTAATGTTTATGATTTAATTTAGCGAGTTGATCATAGGGTTTGATTATGCTTTCGTTACAGTAAACCCCTGTCATCTCAGGTAGACCATTGAGCATCAGCCTGACTTTGCCTTCGTATAACGGCCGGATAAGTCATCAACCCATGTACAGCTGGGTTGCACACCAACTATAGTAGTGCTTATTATCATCACCCTATTACGGGCCCATTGGTGAATGCCCTTGCTTGGAAATAAAAAAAAATTAATTCGTCCACCTTCAAGTAATAGGAGCGCCCGCTCCATTGGCACCAGTTTTTTTCCCATCATGCTAGGTCGTCCACTATTAATTATGGCTACTACATTAGTAGTGGGCCAATACAGAACGTGGATTTATTCCTCCGATCTATTGTATCGTGAGTGTTTCCATCTCACCTCTCGAGAACCTGGATTTACAGCCGGGTGCATTTATTACACGGATTAAGTCCGCAATTTCCATGTAAAAAAGAGGGTTAGCATACCTCCAACGACTAACGGTGATCTCACTGAAGCATCAACGCATGCGTGCCAACAAAGAAGGACTCGAGGAGAGTACACTCAAATTTGTAGAGGAGGAGGGTAGATTTTAAGAACACGGTGGACCGCAGCAGTTAGTTACATTTATTAGCAGTGTCACTGAACGGGACAAGTCAACGGGATTAGTTTGTGTAAATAGGACTCTCTATTTTAGGATTTCCAGCAAAGGATTATTAGTTTAATCGTCACCCCATAACTGTCGGAGTGTGGAGCCTCCTTGGGTTTTTTTTCTTAGTGGTCCAAATATTTCAAACTAACCTTCTCTTTTTTGTATCTCGTACATTGATACCTGCATTGTATTGAGGTTTTCTTTGATGTGGTGATAGATTTCATGCTTATTTTACCATCGTTTTTTTACTGCTGTTAATAAACTAGATAATTACTTAATGAATCAGATTTCCCTTCCTATCTGTACCTGTATTCGTTAACTTGTACTCGTACTGTTGTATGTGGATACACTGTGGTGTAATAAACCTTATCTCCTAGAAGAGGCATGGTGACAGTAGTTGAACAAAAGGTCACTGCGTGGCGAGGGGAGTGTGAGTATAGGATCTCACCCTCAATAACTATAAGTCACACTTTCAACCATCAACATCATTTCACTTCTATCATCTCAGACATTTCTCAGAAATTTGTCTTATCTCTGACATCACACAGACTTGGATTTCGTCTCAGGCACACTCTTACTTAACTCACTCGTGTTAATCAGTTATCTTATATATATATATATATATATATATATATATATATATATATATATATATATATATATATATATATATATATATATATATATTTTTATATATATATATATATATATATATATATATATATATACATGTCGTGGTTGAGTTAAAGTTTTAGAGTATTTGTAGAGTCAGACAATTTTTGTGAAATCGACAATGAGAGTGAACTGACATAATTATAGACAACACCGATAATATGTAAAATAATGTGAACTTGAGACGAATCTGGAAGTGGATTCATTAAAGCTATCTCTCTTTCCAAGCCCCTTATATAGTCTTAAGAACCACCCGCTCTCTCTCCTTTCTCTGGTCCAATAGAGACAATAGTAGGAGCTGCAATATTAAGTACGGATGAAGGGTCGTGAACAGCGCGTTAATAAATGAGTAAAATTTATAAAATGTTCTTGAAGGAAGAAAATATTTGAAATAAGTATATCAGCACAACAACATAAGAAAGGCATCAATTTTCCCATCACGTTAAGAAATATCCAATTAAACACCAACGACCAAACAATCCACCAACACAAAAAACCTCCTGTAGAAAACCTACAAATAAATAACAGAGTTCCTAATCCTTTCGCTTCTGTGGAACCAAATCCAATAACTCCAGTTAGTATCTTTATATGTATATCCTTCTACTAGAAATCCACTGTAGGCGCTATTACTGCGCCGTTGTTCTTACTTTAACAACAAGATAGGATGTAGATTACTCTGTCTATATTAAGCTGACCGCTAAAACGTGCAGGGGGTTTTGAGTGACCAGAATCCCACGCAAGACGAGGTCAATTTAGGACAAACGGTCAAGTGGACTATTATCCAGCGCCTGAAATAGGCCAGCGTACTTGATTTTTAAATCCGGTTTGGCTGGTTTGAACTGTATTTGTGACTAAGCGCTCCGTTTCAGCACACAGTCTGGTGCGTTCAATTCTGCTGAAGACGTTGTGCTGATCGATATGTTGGAAGTCACTATGCTCTGACTTGTGATCAAGAGGCGAGTAGGAAACCACTACTGCCAAATACGCTTTTATTAGAGGGATGGGCGTTAAAAAGGGTTGTACTTCAGGTATAGATGATAACTCGTGGGGCTAATTGCTTTCATGAACCGTTAGGTCGCGGAGAATGTTACGTTCTTCGCCTGATCGGAATCCTGCGGTAGCAGTGGGGTACCGTGGAACTGAGACCCAAAAGAAACAACCTTTACATAAAGCAATTAATAAAATTACAATAACGTTATAATAAACAGATATACCCCACTATGGGATTTATATTTATTGTTATCATTGCCAGGATAGTCTCGGGCTGTCTTTATCCAAATGAATCGCCCTACTGCTACTTTCACTCTATCAATTATCAGCATGCACTCTTAGGCTAATTTATCTTGTACATACATGTCTTCTTCTTCTTCTTCCGTCCTTAGCCAACGACCGGCAAAGCAGTCAGTGGCCATTACGCCTAGTGGCGTCTTAAGGGCAACAGCGAATAGATTTTCTTTGCCGTTGTTCCCATCACGCCTAATGGCGTCTTTAGGGCAACGACAAATCAATCCGTTTGTCGTTGTTTTGTACATACATGTACCTGTCAGCAAATGCCGTGACAGCAAAATCTACTCCAAGTCCTCTTCCAATTCAACACAAGGGATATCTAACCCTGTAGTTCCAGCTGAGTGGATATGCGATTCATCTTACAACATTAAGTGAATTTACAGAAAATACAAGCATTAGACATTACATAATAAATGGTATGCGTCCCTTGGTTTCGAAATACAAAAAGGGAAAAGTAATAACTTCCCAAAAATTGAAAAAAATGAAATGTTATTGCTATTTTAATACATTGTGACTTAAACAAAAGAAATAATTGGCAAATGTTCCGTAAATGATTTTTATTTGCCACTTAATGTTGAGGGTGTTATATTTCTTCTTCTTGCCAAAGGTAAGATATTCTGGCACTTGAAGCGTGGTGTATCACCCTCAGACACCAGGGATGATAAAGGCGAAATAATATGGTGTCTTTGGTCTGGTTTGTATGTATGATGTAAGTGTGGAGTTAAACAGCTACAGTTCCAAACAGGGACGTCACATCAACTTATAACGTAGAAAGTCAAGGAATCTTCAAACTGCAAGTGACGTTTCTATCATGTATTGTGGACACCACAATGACGAGGTGCATAGACATTAATATGCAGATACATCACATGTACGGTAGAACAGTCATCATTATATTGACATAGTCAGCACAACACTGGATATCAGACAGCATCATAATAATGGTGAATCATATGAATATCAGTACATCATAACCAGTTGTAAATGTAGTCAGGGGGAAACCTCTATCCCTTTCCATAATAGCCGGAAGATATCAATAGGAGATCAAATCCACTCTCCTTTATCTGACCCCAGCAAGACAGGCATATCTTCTGAAGTACATAAAAATATCCTCAAAGTTCCTTTAGTCAACAAAGGTATCAAACCTAGATCGAGCAGCAGAGTTCAACAAGTAAATAGTCCTTAGGACATGCATCAACCCGATGCATAACAACGTACGTGAAACGTGAGCTGAGAAACTTCTCATAACGTAGACTCTTCAATAAGCAGGCTACAAAAAATGTCAATCTCGAAAGATGGCGATAATGTTATTCAAAATGTAATTACCTTTTCTTCAGGAAATAAACCACATAACTCACACGCCTCCAGGTGCTTCGAATCACAAAAGAGATATCATCTCAGACGAACAAACAATATATAGAGGACTCCATTTCCTGATAGAATAAGCGCAGACGCTGGCAAAAAGGCGTCTTGCTCTCAAACGAATCTGCCGCACACTGCGGGGCGGAAACCCGTTCAGACAACAACCAAAAACTTAGACATGCGCAGAAACGCGTGATTCGAATACAGTTCAGATAATCTACGAAGCTAGTATCTTTTCTTAGAACACCCTAAAAATTCGAGCCTTAAAAGGATAGGAATCCGAAACATTGCAAGTTGCCAAATGCTTCCAAGAAAAGTGGGCCTGAGCGCTCCATACATGGACATGACTTAAGATCGCTCAAACAAACTTATCGGCAACCGAAGCCAACAAGCAACGAAAACTGTTGTAAGTAAAAGTGACTACAATTACACGGGTTTTTTCCCTTGCATAAGAAAAATGAATAGTACACAGAATACGTTGCGACATTCACCCAACATTTGCCACGCAACAATCATCTGATCAACAAACCGAAATCCGGACAGATAGACGTGCCTATGTGGTGAGGACAAAAAGCAATAGAGTGTATCCTACAATGTTATTGGCTCCACAATAGCAGCAGCGTGACAGCACAGTTTTCTCCATACAGTTAAAAAAATCTGAGATGGACTCCCAACTTTGTAAGAGAGATAGGTGATACAATTATCTCATAAATAAACGTATAGCTCATGTTTTGAGGATAACATTGACTACATGAACTCCAAGTTCAACAAACGTTACAATATCCAGATTATAAAACAAAATGAACAGTCTCCAAAAAATTCATATTATATAAATACTATACCCCATACTCTCCGGGTATAGAATTATTGTAGCCCATACACTCAGAATTATAGAAACATTGTATCCTATACCTTAAAGATTATTGAAATGTATTATATGAACTTCGGGTTATAGAATCATCGTATTACATACGTCCCGGGTTATGAAACCATTGTATCCCATACGCTCTATTGTGTTACTGGAACCCGATAGAATAGTAAAAATGTAACCTGCCAAATATGTCGCAGAATACCACTGAGGAACAGTGGGCATTAGGCCAGCTACACTATTCTATAAAAAAAAAAACTAAAACAAAGATATAAAATTCAAAAACAGCACAAATATGTCCATCTAACAAATGGAATCATGCGTGCATCTTAGCAGCCATAAAGACAAAGTTGGAGCAGCAGACAATGATCTAAAAATAAGAAAGCAACAGCCAAGAAACATGGAGACAAGAAAACACAACAAGAAAGATACACTTTCATAAATGAGGGATTGCGCATAAAGAAAATAGAAAGATTGGAGATTTGAGGAGTAGATGTTGAGCTGGGTAGGGCACACTAAGAAAGTCTCTTTTCTGAAATCTTCAGAGTAAGCGAATAAGAGTTAGATGAATATGAACAAAGGAATTGAAGACACACCTCTTCCTCTTCTTCTTCTTTTACTAGTATCCTGTCTGGTGGCTAATGCGATCATGTATCTCCACAACTTCCAAACGCCAGTGCTATTTATGAGTTTTTTTCTTGACTTTCTTGCTATGTCATAACGTCAAACTGTCCAGTACTTTCTCTCTTAGTCGTATTCTGCCTCTTTTTTCTTCAATCTTAAAGATGTCTTGATGTGAAGCTTAGTAGCGTTTGAAATGGAAGAACCAACCGCACCACTTTTCGGGAAAATACGGTAAAAACATTCATTGTAATGTGCTTTCAGTAAAAGTTATTTTGGGAATCGTCAAGTAGAGGCCAATAATCTGTGTGTCATTTAGATTTCACAGATCTCTTTGCGCGTTACCCATCAACAAATTACAGAGAATTTTAATAATTCAGTTTTATAATACAAGAGTCTTTCATGTTAACGTTAATGTTAGGGTTGTGTTAAAATTAAAGACAGGATTTACATTATAAAAAACAAATAAACAAACAAATACTTGTATTTTCACACCATAGGCGATGTAAGAAATGCCGGTAACGCACAAAGGAATACCATTTCGTTAGCATGTCCATTCCTCTGGTGTTTAGTTTATTCATTTATTTCGGCGTTTGGCTAGATGATTTCTGAAGATCTTAAAGATCTCATTTACTTGCCAGATTAGTTTCAGAATAAGGAGTATTCATCTGCAATGTCTCAGTACCTACCGAAGCTCAATATTGGTACAACAATCATGCTACTCAGAAACCTGGGATTCGAATAAATGTCGATTACCCGTCACCAAATCAGTTGTAAAGGACTACAATATCTGCGTACTCGTGTAGAGTAGTAGAATTGAAATGGTACGATACCAGTGTGGAAATGATGACAAGAATCAGACAAGTACCAGCGAAACAAGGTATCGGAAAAGATGCTGGCGAGGTATTCGACAGACATTGGTTAAACCTGTTGACATTCTTAGCGGCGAGACCTTGTTCTAGTATCCCCAGAGTGAGCTGATGACATGTGACATGTGTAAGACATGGTGTGTGTTTTTTGACGGGCTAGGTTGCAAGGGAGCGGACGAGTTTTGATAGAACTGAAATTATTTAACCAACATTACAAAATAACTTAACCATGATAATGGTTAGCGATTCAGCTGTAAGATTTATGGTTAGGCTATAACGCCACGGAAGAAAAATGAATTGGGGCGACTTACCAGTCACGAGGATTGTGACAAGATTGTAACCTACTGCTTATTTCACGTTTTCGCTGTTCTCTATGTTTGAGAGCCATTCAATGTGACTTAGTATGTCAGATGAAGATTATTTTTGTGTTCGACTCAATGTCTTTTAATTTCCATACAAATCACAATGTAATGAAAGCTTCTCTTGTCATCTCATGCAATAATGTTTTGTAGATTGGGACGATGACTTTTGGTCATTATTGGGCTCACAAGGGCACTTACCACCTTCGGCCATCAGAACGTTAGTTTAGGCAGCACTAGGTGCCGGTCAAAAATATATTATAGGCTAGGAAAAGGAAGTGCATTAAAGCGAAACTCATTATATATGTAATTAATAACCTATGCTTGAGCCCTGTGTATGTTTATTTATCGCTTTACAGATATAAATGCATATTAATATTAAAAGAAAAAATAACAGAAAAAATCCTTGCCAGCTTCAAAAGACTGTGTGTTTTTTCTTAATTTTCTAATAAAGATTTTAAAATAATTTAAACAATAAAAAAGTACCGTTTTAGATAGTATGATTATTATTCTCAGACATATTACGTCCCTTGGTAATAACAATTACACACCTAAGAATTATATCATAACTGTATCTTAACATTTTAGCTTTCAGGGAAAACGTGATGGGATGCTGTATAGAAAATTGGTAAGAGTTCACAACGTTAGTGGCTGGTTGTGCAGTGAATAAAGAAAGTTAGTTAAAAGATATTTAGCTTAGAAGATTGTTGTATATGAGTCGTAATAAAGTACTAAACATTTGTGATTCCTGTCGTCATTGTCTTTACCACTTCTCCGTATCTTATGTCGATAGTGTCATATCAGGGCTTGTTGTTTTGTTATTATATTTTCTGCTTTTAATTTTCGTTGATTGTTGAATTAAGTGTCATTATATTTTTTTCTGTTTTTGTATTTTCCATGCTTTGGTATTGCTCTTCACCTGTGTTGTTAAATTTAATATTTATTATTTCATACACATTACGTGTTGTGTAGTAAAAAAGGTAAAAGGATCCCGTTACACGCCCATTGAGGCACATTGGGTATATGGTGTTAGGCCCATATTTTCTCGACCGTCGGCACACTACGGGTGATGTGGTCAGCATCACGCCGGCCGCCTTAACCTTCCCAGAAGTTGCTCTGGTATATATCTGGGCTGGATCGACCCAGGAGCCATTTGCGGCCTAAAAAAAAATCCCACCTCATCTGGGGATCGAACCATAGACCACTGCGCTAGGAAGCCAGTGCACTAACCACTATGCTACCGCGGCTCCCTAGTGTTGTGTAGTGTCTATAGTATATTTCTTTAACCTGTCTATATTTTTTGTCCTTGTTGTTTATTTATAACTGTGGCTGACGAAGTGTCAAACCCGAAACGTGCCATGTTTCTTGTGTACCGTTAATTTATAAAACTGATCTAATACCTTTTTATTTGTTTATTTATATTTAAACATCACTCAACTACATTTTTCTTAACTTGCTCCGCCCTGTTGCGACTAAATGCGACATTACCCATTTTCCCCTGATGCGATATAAAGCAACGGAACTCTCGTATCGAGCGATATCCGGCGAGAACAGTAAAAAACTAAAGAGTTTCATTTTCGATTCGTTGAAAACCGGTGTTTTTATGTGGTTTCGTTCGGATTATATAGACGTTTGAAGTCAGACCAGAGTGTGCTGTGTGTTGAGGCCTTCAGTTATCAACAATCCACGGCAGAATGGCCTTTCAATTTATTGAGTCATTGATTGATAATGACGATCCCGACGATAACAACCAAGAGGACGAGTCAGATGTTGACGTAGATCACGAGGCAGTGGATTTATTTTATAACAATTAACAGTGAAACTAGTGACATCATTGGTGAAACAGAAGCAGATCTGGAGTGGGCTGACACGCTGAACAGTCAGGGACAAAATGGGGGCATTAACTGAAACACAAGGCGCTCTTCTTAATCAGGACCCAAACAGCTCACCATTTAACTATTCTAGTCTCTTCTTTCCAGTTACAATAATTAACCTATTTGTGGAACAGACAAACAAATATGCTGAGCAGCGGCAGGAAACTAAAAGTGCTGAAGACTCCTACTGGAAATCCGTTTTTTTTTTTTTTTTCTAAAAATAAATTACCATTAATGGCATAAATGTATACATTTCTTGAAAGTTCATTTTTCTTTCTAACATTTTTATTTAATTGAAATTGGTGAATATTTGCATGCTCAAATATGCTTTCAAAGATTACATGTCATGTGGTAAACAGAGTTACGACCCCTTGGTTAGGGTTGGGGAACAAAAATGTGCCAGACCTCCATGGTGGAATGAGTTAATGTTGTGCCCAAGCTGAAGTTTGAACACGTGTACACGAGACATGATGAGATAAGTCCAGCAATCTGGGAGGACGGAGCTGCATGTCACGCTAAGTGGAGATGCTATCCACGTTGTCACCTCAGATTGCTCCAGGCTCTTACAACAAGCATAAAAGAAAAGTAGTCGCATAACGAACACCAGGCACAACGTAGCTGAGGATTTTCACTTCGTGAGTGCGTTATCCTCATAATTATGATTGGAGCAGTCTTCTACTACTACCAAACTTAATGTAATAAATAGCATTTGTTTAAAATATAAACAAGTCGTCGAGGTGTAAACTGGCAGATGTTTCCTTGCGAACCACTTGCAGAACAGATATGGTTACAATTAGCACTAGTTGCAGTAAATATTACAGCAGTCAAAGTAAAACAAACTTTCCATGTCCCATACATGTAAGACACGAAACAATTCCACCTCAACATACAGCAAAGTAATAAACACAAGTTAAAGAAAACAACCAAATGGATGTTTTGCTATTCAAGCTAATCGTCCATCAATGGAAGGTATCCTAAACAATAAAGGTTAAAATGCATTCTAGAACTAACAATCGCTATAGACCTTAAAGTCTGGAAAAAAAATTAACTACAACGAAAAACGCAAGTCAGAAAATCCATATAAATACACATATAAAGTCACAGAATAACTGAAATACATTCAAAAGAACGGAATCCCAACCCATAACTCAATAAATATTGTTTTAAACCATTAAAGATATTAATGTATTCCATTACAAATAAAGGCAATTACTCAGCGAATCACGTTCTATTTTCACGAAATGACCGTGCTCTTCATTTTATAGTGTTCTACCTGTCTTTTTCTCTGTATTGTGCTTTCCATCAATTTCTTCCTTCCTCGTATTTTCTCTCATATTATAACGCATAACACATATTTCGCGTTGTTATATTCTCATGATCTTTACTGGGTGGAGATAACGTTAATAACCCAGCAAGGAGAAGACAGACGAATCTGACATACCTGTGTAAAACAAACATAAGCGTGAACGTACTCTTTCACATCAAGCTTGTCACCCATACGTCCCGTACAGTAATTGGAAGATAAACTGCGAATATACTTTGGTGTGGAAGAAATACAACATTACTGTTGGCGGGCTCCTGTTTGCATTTATGATAACAAATTAAGCCGAGGGTTGCTATGAATTGAAGAAATCTAAAATGCGGTAGTGTTAATAGTTGAGGATTCATTATGGAAGGATTATGAAAAAGTCTTTTATATTGTAGCACGAGCTTATACTCTGGCACCGTGTTCCATTGATTCAAGATGACACTTTCAGACACGTAGGGTTTCAATAAAGATGATTAGACTAAGTATTGAGGATCTTCTTAAATTAACCAGAAAGATAACTCGGTTTGACAATACTGTAAACCACAAAGTCCTCGGAACCTATATACGGGATGATAGTGGGATTTGAAGTGTGACAGGGCTAGGTTTTGTTGAGGCGAACTTATGTCAACGTGACTACCTCATACCCAAGACCCATGACAGGTGTTGTAATTATTGGTTGTTTGCAACCCTCTCAGCAGCTGATTTAGCAATTCAATCAACACATAGTCTTATGTAGAACAACATTTAATTTTACCGAACACTCAGTGTGTGTGGACGTTCTGAAAAAAAAAACAATATATAAAAACGATGTCGAAGTGAAACATAAATAGCATAAACAATAACACTTACCATTTAGACAACATACTTTCAGCACTGTCAGCCTACTTGGGTATTTTTTTTTCTGAGTGGTCCAAATATTTCAAACTAACTTTCTCTTTTTTTGTGTCTCGCACATTGATGATCTCTGACATCACACAGACATGGATTTCATCTCACACACACATGTCGTGGTTGATTTAATTTTTTAGAGCATTTGTCGAGTCAGACAATTTTTGTAAAATCGACAATAGGAGTGAACTGACAGAATTATAGACAACACACCGATAATGTGTAAAATATGGTGAACTTGAGAGGAACCTGGAAGAGGATTCATTAAAGCTGTCTCTCTTTAAAAAACCCTTATATAGTCGTAAGAACCACCCGCTCTCTCTGCCTTCTCTTTTGAGTGACCAGAATCACACACAAGACGAGGTCAATTTATGATAAACGGTCCACTGCGCTATTATCCAGCGCGTGAAATAGGCCTGCGTACTTGATGTTTAAATTCAGTTTGGCTGGTTTAAACTTTTTTTGTGACTGAGCGCTCAGTTTAAACTCACATTTTGGTGTTTTCAATTCTGCTGAAGACGCTGTGCTGATCGATATGTTGGAAGCCACTATGCTCTGACTTGTGATCAAGAGGCGAGTAGGAAACCACTACTGCCAAATACGATTTTAGATTTGCTATTGCTCGTTATACACTGCGTTAGGTCATTTCCCATTAGAGGGATGGGCGTCGAAAAGGGTTATACTTCAGGTATAAATTACAACTCGTGGTGCTAATTGCTTTCAGGAACCGTGAGATCGAGGAGAATGTTACGTTCTTCGCCTGACTGGATTCCTGCGGTAGCAGTGGGGTAACCTGGAACTGAGACCCAAAACAAACAACGTTTACATCAAGCAAACAATAAAATTACAATAACTTTAAAATAAACAGTTATGTTCCACTATGGGATTTATAATTATTGTTATCATTGCTAGGATAGCCTCGGGCTGTTTTTATCCATATGAGTCGCCCTCCTGTTACTTTCACTATCAATTATCAGCATGCGCTCGCACAGGATAATATATCTTGTGCATACATGTACCTGTCAGCAAATTGCCTGACAGCAAAATCTACTCCAAGTCCTCTTCCAATTCAAAACACGGGATATCTAACCCTATAGTTCCAGCTGAGTGGATATGAGATTCATCTTACAACAATATTTGAATTTACAGAAAATACAAGCAATAGACGTTACATAATAAATGGTATGCGCCACTTGGGGTCGAAACACAAAAAGGGAAAAGTAATAACCTCCCAAACATTGAAAAAATACAATGTCATTGTTAAAATATTACATTGTGACTTAAACAAAAGATATAACTATATCTCTGGCTGGTGGCTGCTTTTTGGATTGCCGTAAAAGTATGCATATAATAATCCCACACTCAACCGCTAGAAGTTTCTCTCAGAAAGTAATAAGTGACTACCTATTTTAATTCAAGTGTTATGGCGCACGCACGTCACTATTCAGGTTTAAGTAAATAACTTACACCACTGACATTTCCTTAAAGTAATGGTAGCTTTTTAACTTACTCTTTAATCCATGGTCAGCACTGAACGGACTATGAATATCTTCGCTAATTAAGTATCTGTTAGCATAAGTTTACCATTAACCCATTGTAAACAATAACACTAGGAGACATCCAATAGCTTAAGCACCAGTTAACTTAGGCGGTGACGGCGCTGCATTATCACAGAATTAATTACCGGGGAGAAATCACCTAAAATAAATCAAGTCACACTACTATCAGTTATATATATATATATATATATATATATATATATATATATATATATATATATATATATATATATATATATATATATATATATATATATATATATATATATATATATATATATATATATATATATATATATATATATATATATATATATATATATATATATATATATATATATAAAGGGGATTGACATAAGTCTTGGGCCTGACCATGAAGGAGTCACAGGAGGAAGATGAAACTTGGCACATTTAAAGTTCATCATATTTGCACTGAATGTGTGAAGTACGCGTTTGTTTCTTTAAAGGGTTTTTTTTGCTACGGTGCACGGCGCAATGTACCCTATTGACCGGATCTGCTGCTCCAAAAATTTGACAAAACAATGGAAAAGAAGGAGGCCAGAGCTGTGATAAAATTTCTGATGTTTCAGGGAAAAACACCTACAGAAATACACAGGGAGATGGAACCAGTGTTTCGTGATTCTTGTCCTTCATATACTTCGGTAAAAAACTGGTGTCAACAGTTTAAGTGCGGCCGCTCAAATGTTGCTGATCTGCCAAGATCTGATAGACCAGCCTCAGAGTGCAACGATGAAAATGCAACAAGAGTGAAGAAAATCATTGACCAGGATCGAAAATTAACAATTGTGGAGATAGCTAGTAGAGTAAAACTAAATGAAAGATGCAGATCTTCTCACCAAACTAAGAAAGGTTGTGACCAGGAAACGAGGGATAACGCGCACTCAAAATCTTCCTTTGCTTCAAGACAACGCGCCCTCTCACAAAGCACGGCTTGTGGAGCTAGCAGCCAACGATTTGAATATTGAAATTCTTCCACACCCACCATATTCTCCAGATTTGGCTCCCAGACTTTTTTCTATTCCCAAATCTTAAAAAACAGCTAAAAGGAAATCTTTTTGACAGCGATGAAGAGGTTATACTGGCATGTGATGACTGGTTTAGTTTGAAAAATAGGGTGTTCTACTCCCAAGGTCTTTTCAAGGTCAAGCAGAGATGGCAGAAGTGTGTCAATTTAAACGGTGGCTATATTGAAAAGGATTAAACACTATTCAAAATTTCAGCTTTCTGTGACATGTCCTTCATGGTCAGGCCCAAGACTTATGTCAATTTCCTTGTATATATATATATATATATATATATATATATATATATATATATATATATATATATATATATATATATATATATATATATATATATATATATATATATATATATATATATATATATATATATATATATAAAAGCTAACATGAATTATATATTACAAAAAATGTCAACTTACCCCAAGATGACGAGAATAGGCAACTCAATCTAGTTTTGTGCCCACAACTGCCTTTGTCTCATTGGGTCATCTACGGGCAGGACAAATTTACGAGTGTGCTTGACTGAGTAAAACTATCTAGATTTACATTCTACAAGCGACGCTAGCCCCGGCCAACGGGCATCGCACGGTTCCACAGACGTGCAGCGTATAACGTAATCATGAGCAAGACATATGTTTTTCTAGAGTCTACATCAGAAGACACCAACGGCAAGAAAGTTTCGTAGATTAGACATAATACAGGGTGTTCCACGAAAAAGCGGCCCGTGACGTCATGGAATGCTGATGTATTGTGTCGGAAGTAGTGTGAATGGCCAAGTTGTCCTAGTGTTGTAGAAATGTGACGTCCTAACAGTTGGCACTCTTCATTTTTTTTGGCATTAACGACCGACCCTGTTGTACGCCATTTTGAGATCAACTTCTGTATGCTACTCTTTGCAGGAATTTTAGAACCAGAAAACGTTGATGCAAAAATTTCAGATGTTTTGTTGAATGATCCCGTACGGATATAATTTTCAACAATAGCTATCCTTTCTTGCAGTGAAAACGGCATTGTGATAGACAGTTTATTTAAACACACACGATGGTTTTCAAATACTCACGGTCCAATCGCGGAAAATAATTTAGGGCAATCTAGTACTACTTAGAACCTTTCATAACCGACACATTTGTTAACATTGAAAAATGCTGAAAAATCTGGCTACTATCATTTTGTGAATGGGGCCGCTTTTTCGTGGAACACCCTGTATAATTCTAGAGCTAACTGCGGCGATCAAGGGACACAACAAAACTCTCAGAACGGAAGTGAGAGTGTCTCCCCTGAATCGGAGATGAAAGCGAGTAGCCAGACCTCAAAGGGTGTCTTCACCTTTGCTCACGCTACCAACTTTAGTAGGACAGTGGTTCGCTTCTTCAAAACAACTATTTCTCGCTCGTGATCACACGCTGTTACGAGCTAAAAGCGTTCTCCTAGACAGACAAACGCCAGGTGCAGATTAGGTAATAATATCGTACGCTGAAACTACTGACCGAGTGGTGCATTTACCACGACATGTGTATATAATATATATATCTCGTATATTGAGGGGATAAGACTGGGAAAATGATTATAAACCTTTACTGGAGTACCAACAACGGACGTGTCTGTCTGCATTAAAAGCCATTAGTTGTAGAGGTGGGAATTTAATGCATGGATTTACAGTCAGGATCGTGGAATTTAATTGGACTTTTATTACTGTGTTTAATACAATATTAATTCTGGCAGCATTTTGTGCTGGTCAAAAATACTCATAGTGAACTCGAGGTCATTGTCCTTTGAGAGAAACAAGTACTGTCACGGTTTGCCTCCCCTTAGCTCTACAGTAGTGGTCCACCAGTGGCCAACACTCAAGACTATCTAATATGTGTCTTTAAAGGTGTATATCTTCACACAAGATTACTCTTGGTAGAGTTGTAGATAGAAGAATAATGATGCTTCTATCTCAATAGAGTATCCACAAGATGTATACAGAAGTCAAGAACAATAATGTATAGGGCATATCTCTATTAACTTATATTTGATCCGTTGCCTTTTGTGAAGAATTAAGCTATGGTTTTAGTCTTGTGTGCTCAGACCAGAGACGACATGTATATATATATATGTCGTCTCTGGTCTGAACACACAAGGGTTACAGAAAGGGAGGGACAACAAAAACACATCAAGAAAGGAACAATAGTTAGATAGGTATGCAAAGGGTAGGGGAAACATGGAGCTCCTTTAAACAGGTGAAGCTAGACATGAAGGCTTAACGTGAGCTATAATGGTTTAAAAGAGCATTAGGATAATTAATGTATCACGTAAATGTGTATCACGGACAGTAGATAAGTAAAGCCAAGGGCTCAATGGAAGACGGCCAATATATTGTTGTACAGGCCAATGTTACAAAACCAGTGCATCTATAAAAGTAAATGATCATATCTGGAAGAAAGTCAACTTACTGTGTCTACAATACAGTAGACTGTTCATTAGCAGAAGACAGTAACTATTACTGATATGGGTGAGTTGTAGATTCGAACTTTTTAATGGCCGACTACTTTTGATTTCCGTATATATCTCCGTGCAATAAAAGTTGATGTTGGTAGGTGTGTTCTTTGTTTGATATTACCTCCTGTTGCTTCATGCTTTGTCTACATGACTACCAAAATGCATGCATGATTGTACTTTTTGCGTGAACTTAGTTATGCTGATTTTGAATAATGTTATTTATTTATTGTTTTGTCTAACTTTACTTTTCAAAGGCATCAAGTAGCCAGCCCAATCTCCGAACTTCCTCAGTCGCCTTCTGTGACACCAGGCTGGTTACATTGCAAACAATGGAGCCTGTAAGGTGCAGTTTTACTATAATCTGGAGTGCATAGAGTGCAAAATTGCCATAATGTTTAGAGCATGGCGTACACTATTTCTATGCTCTGGGCAGCATGGGATGTGGTATTTAAAATATGAAGTATTTGATGCCTGTTTAACTGGTTTTGTTTGTTGGTTTTATGATCTATAGAGTACAGCGTCAGTATGATGTTTGCTTAACGTGGAGTGCTTTGAGTCAGTTCTAGTTACAAAACATTATCTAAGCGCTTATTTGTGAGTGAATTGTATTTCATTAAGACTTTGTAGAATCCCACGTCTTTAAGGTTACAAATACAAGACCACGCCGTACACATGTAGTCACAACAGGCAGCAAGGCTGAGGTCGTCGAAAGTACTAGCCATTTTATAATCAACTAAACAGTGTTACAAAAACAGCTGCTGTAAACATACATAACACGTTTCACTTCGGGCCTTAGTTTATTTTAAGAAAGTATCTGCCCTGTTTCTGTAGCATTGTTACAGGTTCTATTTCATAGGCCATTTAATTCATAATCGTATAGTGGTAGTACATTTTTTGTGGGTGGTAAGGTCATCAAAATTTTCATCTTCCAGCTTGGTCTCTGGCTTCACACTTAATTTTTCCTTTTTTCTACGTCATCTGTTCATCTGTCTCTATTGGTTTTTTTCTTAATCTCTAACTAAACCACTAGGTATAAGCTTCGAGAGTGTAATCCTTATCCAATTTCCTATTCTCTTCCTAAATTCTCGATTTTGCGTCATCATTAGCTATAGGTCACATATACTGTGACAGCATGTGAGTATGTTATAGTGCAGAAAAACATTTAAAACAAAAATAAAACAGTTCTATTAGTCTTGCTGAACGGAGAAGGAAAGCTTGACAATCTTATATTAGAAGCAACAGACATGAAACTCGATATACTGGGAGTTGCAGAGGCAAGACTTTTGGATACAGGCTACATAAAAAGAGACCAGTGCACGCTTATACACTCAGGCGGAGAAAAACATGAAAGAGGGGTAGGAATGTTGATAAAGAAGGAGTTAGAAAAATACGTATGTGGATACTGGACACACAATGACAGAATGATGTTACTAAAAATGAGAGCAAAGCCATTCGACATATCAATCTTACAAACTTATGCACCAACTAAAGATCACAGCGAGGAAGAAATAGAAGAATACTATGAAGAGCTACAACACACACTTAAACCAGTCAAATCAACAGATGTGTTGATAGTAATGGGTGATATGAATGCAAAAGTAGGAAAAGGAAAATACAAGAAAATAGTAGGACAGTATGGATTAGGGACAAGAAATGATAGAGGAGACAGACTTATCCAGTTCTGTGAAGAAAACCAGCTGGTCATATGTAACACCTTTTTTGAACACCATTCAAGGAAATTATACACATGGAAAAGCCCAGGAGATATAACACGAAATCAAATCGACTATATCATGATAAAACATAGATTTAAGAACAGTGTCACAAGTGCAAAGACACATCCTGGCGCCGACATAAATTCAGATCACAATCCAGTCGTCATCAAAGTAAATATAAAGCTGAAAAGAGCAGGAAACAGAAGACAGGAGGAACCCCAGATAGAAATATCAGCGCTGAAACAACCAGATATAAAACAGAAATATTTAATCGACGTCAAAAATAAATATCAACAGTTATTGACAGAAAGCATGGAGCAGTATAGAAGAGAAAACCCAGAAGAAAAAGCAACCGCAAAATGGGAATGCTTAAAAACAAGCATACAATCAGCAAATGCAAATTTACCTAAAAAGGAGTCTAAGAAAAATCAAATTTGGATGACAGATGACATCTTGAATAAAATGGCCGAAAGAAAGAAAGCAAAAAAACACTCCAGAATATAAAACAATAGACAATGACATACGTACTATGTGTAGAGAAGCAAAAGAACGGTGGATAGAAACAAAATGCAAGGAAATAGAAGACTTGGAAGCAAAGCACTGGACAAGAGATATGCATGAAGAAATAAAGAAATTATCAAATCGGTCACGGTTTGCACAAGGAGGAAGCTGTATCAAGAACAAAAATGGTGTAATATTACTTGATGAGAAAGACATATCAAACAGATGGGCAGAATACGTAAAAGAATTATTCGAGGACAACAGAGGTAAAAAACCATCAACAGATTCTAATGAAGGCCCAAACATTCTCAGATCAGAAGTAGAGAATGCCATTCATATGATACAAAAAGGAAAATCAGCAGGCATGGATAACATAAAAATTGAAATGATAGAAGCTCTGGAGAGCTTTGGTATAGATACAATCACAGAAATATGCAACGATGTATACAATACAGGATATATACCACACGACATGAAGACATCAGTTTTTATAACTTTGCCCAAAAAACCAAATGCAACAGAATGTTCAGACTTCAGAACAATCAGCCTGATGAGTCATGCAATTAAGATACTGCTCAAAATCATACAGGAAAGAATAAAAAGTAAAGTAGACAGCGAAATCCAGGAAGAACAGTTTGGTTTTAGACGGAACAGTGGAACAAGAGAGGCAATATTTTGCCTAAGAATATTAGCAGAAAAATATACAGAGGTCCAAAAAAGTATGTATATGTGCTTCATTGACTATAAGAAGGCTTTTGACAGAGTCCATCATGAGAAAATAATTGAATGCCTCGAAGACATAGGTATTGATGGAAAAGATATAAGAATACTCAGTAACCTTTATTGGGAGCAAACTGCCACAGTAAGATCTGGAAGGAATTATTCACCATACATAGACATAAAAAGAGGTGTCAGACAAGGTTGTGTGCTGTCCCCCCTGCCTATTTAATTTATACACCGAAAAAATTTTCAAACAGATACAGGAAATACCAGGACTGAACATCAGTGGAAGGTCAATAAACAACCTTAGATATGCAGATGATACCGTGTTGTTAGCTGAAAGCGAACAGGAGTTACAAGAACTAGTGAAGCAAGTGAACTGTATAAGTCATGAATATGGACTCGACATTAATATTGAGAAAACATAAACTATGATAATTAGCAAAACAGACGATAAACCCACATTAAAGATAAGCGTAAATGGGGAAATCCTGGAACAAGTCAAGAGCTACGTATATCTCGGTCATATAATAACAGAAGATGGCAGATGTGAAACAGAAATCAAGAAGAGAATAGGAATGGCCAAAGCTACATTCAACAACATGAAACATATACTGACATCCAAACAGTTATCTCACAAATTAAAACTGAGAATCATAAAGTGTTATATATATTCTGCATTTCTGTATGGTGCAGAAACATGGACGATGAATAAGCAGTTGGAAGAAAGAATTGAGGCTCTTGAAATGTGGATATATAGAAGAATGGGGCGTATCTCATGGAAAGAGATGAAAACAAATAAGGAGGTCCTAGAAAATCTAGGTATGAAAAGAGAACTAATGAGGGAGGTCAAAGTTCGGCAGCTAAAATACTTTGGCCACATAAAAAGGCATAACACCTTACAGAAGACCATAACAGAAGGGAGAGTTGAAGGTAAACGTGCAAGGGGAAGACAGCGCTATAAGTGGGAAGACAACATCAAGAGATGGACAGGAAAGAGTCTATCAGAGTGCACCATCAAGACAAAAGACAGAAGACGTTGGAGATCCTTTACAGCCAACCTTCGTTGTGGAGATGGCAACTGATGATGATGATGATCAGTCTTGTCTTCTAGAGATGACTATATATGTGACATTTTCTCTTCACTTAAACTGCTTAGATTGGGGGGGGGGGGGGGGGGGGGGGGGGCGGTGGCGGGGGTTCAGAATAGCACTTTAACCGGACTGATTCTAAAGGCGACGAACTGGAACGGACTACGGACTACGACTTATGGAACATGGAACCCAAGAAGTATAAATGGGAAAGAAGAGGAGCTGATGGAAGAGATGAGGAAAGCAAAACTAGAAATCCTGGCTATTACCGAAACAAAGAAAAAGGGACAAGGAGTCATGGATCTCGATGACAACACTCTGCTATACAGTGGTGTACCCACATCTGAAAGAGCTAAAGGGGGCGTGGGGTGCATTGTGGCCAACATCCAGAAAGATAGTATCAAGGGATGGAACTTTGTCTCGGAGCGCATTATGGTTGTAAAACTAAAAGAAGGAGAAACCATAGTCAACCTGGTCATAGTGTATGGGCCAAATGAGGATGAGAGAGCAGAGGTCAAGGAAGAATTCTTCGAGCTGCTTCAAAGGACAGTGGATGACTGCCTAGATGAAATTATCATGCTCGGAGATTTCAATGCCAGAGTTGGAAATGACCATGCTAGATGGGGTGGAGTTATCGGAAGATATGGAGAAGATACTTTCAATGACAATGGAAAGCGACTCCTCAGATTCTGCAGTGAGCAGAATCTGATCATTACCAACACAAAGTTCCCCCATAAGCGCATACATGCATACACTAGGTGTGAACCAACAAAGAATGAGAAGTCAGTGATCGACTATGCCATTGTTAGGAGGAGCTCATTCAAATATGTCCGGGATGCTAGAGTCTGGAGGGGGCCAGAGATTGGAAGTGATCACTACCTGCTTACAATCAAAAGAACAACTGAAAGAGTTGCTCAGCCTAGGAACTGCCCAGCACCACGCAAGAAACCAAGTAAACGAACGGAAGAAATGAGCATTAAGACCTACAAGCTGAAAGAGCCAGAAATTAAGACCAGATATCAGGGGCTTATTGCTACAGCGGTGAGAAACACAGAAGAACAACCTGATGACTTGGAAACCCTGTGGCTTAAATTCAATGACATCATAAATACAGCAGCTGCAGAAGCATGTGGTGAACTCCGACTTGGAAACAAGAGAAAGAGGACACCTTGGTGAACAGAAGAAGTCAAAGAGAAAATAAGAGAGAAGAAAATGGCATGGAAACAATACTTAGGAGCTAAAAACACAGCAGGACAAATAGAGAAATATAGAGAATATGTGATACTCAGAACAGAAGCAAAGAACAAGGTGCTAGCAGCAAAACAGAAGTCCTGGGAAGAATTTGGAGAAAAGCTAGAAAAGGATGCGCAAGAAAACTAGAAATTGTTCTATAAGACCCTAAAGAACATGAGGAAGGAAAAACAATGCCCTCTTAAATTTATAAAGGACAAGCAAGGCAAATTGCTTACTGCCCCGAAGGAAGTAATGGAAAGATGGAAAGAATATTTCTCAGAACTCCTTGATGGTGAGCAAGGTAGAGCATCAGAAATGATAACCACTAGCACAGAAGAGGATACAAATGGTGATGAAGATGACATAAAGATGGAAGAACTGAAGGCAGCACTGGAGAAAATCAAGATGGGCAAAGCAGCAGGGCATGATGGTATAACACCAGAAATGGTTAAGTACATGGAAGCATCAGGCGACCTATTACTCCTAAGGGTCCTACAGGCAGCATGGTGCAACAAGGCCATACCAAAGGATTGGGAGATTGCCATCATAACACCGATTTTCAAAAAGGGTGACAATCGACAATGTGGAAACCACAGAGGCATATCCCTTCTCAGTGTCCCTGGTAAAATCTACACTAGAATAATAGAGCAGAGACTCCGATGCCTAGCTGAGCCACAAGTGGATGAAACCCAGTGCGGATTCCGAGCAAACCGAAGTACTCAAGACCTAATCTTCACACTCAGGCAGCTGAGTGAAAAGGCCCTTGAGTACAAGAGTGAGATCCATCTTTGTTTCATAGATCTGGAAAAGGCGTTTGACAGGGTCCCCTGGAGCAAACTTTGGGACTGTTTGGCAAGGAAGAACATTCCAGCACCTCTGATTCATGCTATACAGAGCTTCTACAAATCTTGCAGAAATTATGTGAGGACAGCAAACTATAAGTCAGAAGAGTTCAGGACCACCACTGGTGTAAGACAAGGTGATATCCTGTCACCTTATCTTTTCATACTCCTCATGGACGATGTCATCAAGGCATGTAAGGAGAGAACAAGAAAGTATTCAGTGGGGTATTGGAAGATGAGACAGGTCTGTATTTCAGAGCTAGCATTTGCTGATGATGTTGTCCTGATTGCTAAATCAGAGACACATCTCCAATCCAACCTGCAAGTCTGGAAGGAAGAGCTGGAGAAGAGAGGGATGGTCATAAGCAGCTCTAAAACAAAATCCATGGTGATATCACGAGAAGAAGGAAACATCAGATTAAGTTGGGAGAACAGGTCCTGGAGCAGGTCGACCACTTTAAATATCTCGGAGCTATTATAGACCGAAAGGGGGGCATCAAAGAAGAGTTGGCCACTCGAAAAGCAGCGGCTGGGAGACTTTATCAGGCCATAAATCGAGGATTCCTCAGCAAGAACGAGGTTGGTAAGAAAACGAAGATGGCTGTATACCGCTCCACCTATGTCCCAGTCTTGACATATGGATGCGAGTCATGGGCAATGACTACAACCCACAAAAGCCAGATCCAAACCTCAGAAATGAGGTATCTGAGGAAGGTGGTTGAAGTAACAAGAAGAGACATGGTCCGCAACCAGACGATACGTCAAGGCCTAAAATCCCACCCGCTGCAGACCGAAATAGAACAGTCCCAACTAAGATGGTTTGGCCATGTCTGCAAAATGGGAGAAGATCGGCTACCACGACAAGCATGGGAAACAAAGAGCCAGGGATCCAGACCTCCAGGACGACCCAGAGTCCGCTGGGAGGACAACTATAGACAATCTTTGAAGGACCGAGGACTAGAATGGAACCAGGCCAGGAAGAAGACAGCTGATAGAATAGTCTGGCGCTCTCTCTCTTCCAAAGCTCTACACCTCACGGTGGAAGAGGAACGACTAAGTAAGTAAGTATAATTTATACAAAGCGTATGTTATGTAGGAGCAAATCATGATTAATTAATAATGAAAGCCATAATGTGATGGGGCCGGGAAGACACCCCTGAGGCCCCACCCCCACTTCAGTTCAAGGCATGTTTGTCGCCCATATATTTTCGGTCGGCCCACGTGACTGTCAGCTCACGTGACGGCGCGAGCCTGGGTTGTGAAAAATCTGAAGTAGAAGATATGTAATTAGGCCATAATAATGCCTAGAAATTAATTGTGGTGTATAGTTGTGAGTCATATTTGATATTCGTGTGTTATATTAAATAGCTGTAGGTTTTATTTGTGTTTTCGCTATTCCTAAAGCGATAATCGCGTGTGATATTTAAGTAGCCAAGATTAATACGCCCAGCGCGCAGTAAGTGAGTGATGCGCCATAGGGCCTATATAAGAAGCGCCTAGCCGGCGAATGAGCGATTTTGCAAGAACCGCCCAGAGAGAGAAACGAGGCGCCCTGTGTGGGTAAGCAGAAGAACACAAAGACATGACACATTAGCAATCGGGCACTGTTGGGTGTTTTGTTTGGTGTTATGTTCGTTGGTTTATTTGTTTAATGTTTGCTGAATCACTGAATGGGTAGTAAAAATAAATGCAGCCCCTGCCTCTAGAATCAAGAGTTTTATTGTTGTTCGGGTCGGTGCGAGTGTGAAAAGAAAGTGATCACACATCACAATATAATCATCATCATGTAGATTGGCGTCGTCGGCAGGATAGGCAGATAGTGACACTGAGCAAACAGCAAACGAGCAAATATAATAGTGTAAACACCCAGCAGTGCATTCTACAGAAAGATGGCTAATGCGCATATGAAGGTAGTGTACGTGAAGGAGCCAGAGATAAGGTTATTTAGTGGAGAGGGGAGTCCCACTTGGCAAGAGTTTGTGGAAGATGTAGAAGCCGCGTGGAAGGTGGCGCCTTTTTGGGCAGAAGACAAGCTAGACATGATCTGGAACAACGTTACACCATGGATATCTAGAGAATTACGGATATATGGCAGAGCCAAGGCCAGCCCTGAGCAGTTACTCAAGATAATAGAAAGAGCCTACAGCGAGCAACCACCAGTCAGTGAGACGACCAGGAATTTCCAGGCCGGGAGTCAGGGGCCTAGGGAATGTGCTGTTTTCTGTGAAGTCAAAAAGCCTGTGACACTGGTCCAGATAGCAAGTGCAGAAGTCCAGAAGGAGAAGGAGGCACTCAGAGCAGAATTATCCTTCCTAAAGTCCCAGATAGCACAGATGTCAGAGGCCAGTTCGCCAGCACAAGAGGAGGTGCAGAGAAAGAAAGCACCAAGCCAACCGCGGAAGCAGTCAAAGCACAACGAGGGGGTGTGTGAGCAGGAACCTCAACTAGACCTTCATGTATGTGAGAGTCAGGCTGTTGCCAAGGAAAGCTGGGAGCTGACAGCACCAATAAACGCAGTGGCACCGACAAGGCGAAAAGGGATGTGCAAGTGGTATAGTGTCCACAGGGGATGGGGGTTCATCACGCAAGATGATGGAGGTATTGATGTATTCGTACATCAGACCAAGATCTACAGAAAGGGATTCCGGAGTCTGGCGAAGAATGAACGAGTAGAGTTTGACAGCAAACCATCGGTCCAGGGCATGGAAGCAATTTATGTATGCGGCATTGGCGGTCAAGAGTGTAAGGGAAGCAGGAAGCGACCCATGGCACAGAGAAAGCCCAGAAATATAAGGTGCTATAATTGTGGTGAATTCTCAGGCCACATGACAGCCAAGTGCCCTCAAGGCCCTCTTCCCAAACGATGCTTTCGATGCAAGTCCACTGAACACTTGATAACTACCTGTCCCTCAAGGAGCTCTTTCCCGAAGTGTACTGTTAATACCAGGTTGCCTTTAGGGCGTAAGCCAAGAGATGGCCACGACAACTGTCACACTAAGGGCGCCGAAAAAATTGGCCGTCGTCTAGGGGAGGAAACCCGTCCTAAGCAGATAGGAGGGAGTGCACATCAAGGTTCAGCAGAGGAGACTCATCAAAAGCAGATTGTGGGGAACGTAAGCCACCGTCCGCACAAAATGAGATGAGACAAGACGACCAAGAGAGTCCCCAGCCGGGCTGCACCTATTACAGAAGCTCAGCCCAAAGCATCGCTGCAAAGAAAGAGTCATACGCAGCACCAACGATCTGAGAGGCTACAGTCGAAGCGCCAGAGGTAGTGATGTTGTCGGGACCCATATATTTTCGGTCGGCCCATGTGACTGTCAGCTCACGTGACGGCGCGAGCCTGGGTTGTGAAAAATCTGAAGTAGAAGATATGTAATTAGGCCATAATAATGCCTAGAAATTAATTGTGGTGTATAGTTGTGAGTCATATTTGATATTCGTGTGTTATATTAAATAGCTGTAGGTTTTATTTGTGTTTTCGCTATTCCTAAAGCGATAATCGCGTGTGATATTTAAGTAGCCATGATTAATACGCCCAGCGCGCAGTAAGTGAGTGATGCGCCATAGGGCCTATATAAGAAGCGCCTAGACGGCGAATGAGCGATTTTTCAAGAACCGCCCAGAGAGAGAAACGAGGCGCCCTGTGTGGGTAAGCAGAAGAACACAAAGACATGACACGTGAGTTAATTTAAATTAGCCTTAGTATTCTGTAGTTCTATTATTAGTATTCAGCGTGTCTGTTCTAATGTTTAAATGAAAAAGTGAATGTGTTTCCAGGACCTGATAATTTAGTCTTGAAATATAATTGAGTGAAAATAATGTTTGATAGGTTTTATTAGGCACGCAAAGCCCAAATCACAGATGTAAGAGTTTAAGAGCAATTATGTCAGTCATCAGACCGGGCAAGAAAGGCAAATTTAGTAGGGAGCTATTTCGTACATGAAACTGGACAGGGAAGCGATTTTTTACTTTAATTTAGATGATATTGACTTGTTAGCAAAATATCAAGATGGCGGCCCACGTGGTCATGAAAGCGGCGCGGTGAATAAAGAAGGCGCCAAGGGGTCTGCGGTAACACTCTTAGTTATCACTTAATGTTACGCAGATTTATATTGTGTGAATTGACACGTGGGTGAGAGTAGTAAAGATAATTTTCCCCAGTAAAGGAAAGAGAGTTTTCGTTTTTTCCTTTATGTGATGCCTAGTTTAGTTGTTAAGTCAAGAGTAATTATTTTTATTTCTTTATGTAAAAGTAATTGAGTGTATTTCACGATAGCCTACTTATCATAAGTCTACTGTATATATTTAATGGGTTACTGTGAGGTGAGAATATGTATTTAGATTTCTGGAGAGCGCGAGGCCACTCCTTTGTTGAGACATGTGTTTCTCTGGTTGCTCCCGGCGGAGCATGGAAACACCAATGTGGCTGGTGTCTATCACAAGCCGACAAGAAGCATTTTTATGCTATTGCAGTGGTTGTTTCGGTAACGATGTGTTTCATGTGATGAGATTCCCAGTCGCACCAGTGGTCATATACGACACGCTTGTTGCCAGGCGCACCAGTCGTCACATACGACATGCTTCAGAATGCAGTAACGAATACTGATGTGGATCGGTTACGAGGTAGTAACTTATTCTCATTACTGAGAGTATTTGTTGTACATATAGTTGAATATTATTTTATGTCCATTTTATGATTATTTAATTATGGTTATGTGAGGAATGGTTGTGAGAGCACGTGGGCTCACTTCAAGGTATATATTTCTCTTCTCCGCTCCTGAGGGAGCATGGGGCCAACAGTGTGGTTTGCCTCCATATTAAGTATTCATATGCTAGGGCAGTAGTGGTTTCGGTAGCAACCGATGTTACACGGTGAGATTGCCAGCCTCATGCACAACACCTTACTAGTCGCACTGGACGACACGCATGAGTGTGTGCGTGTGTGATAGTTGAGGGTGTCAGGTGGCGTGGAATGACTGTTTGGCAGATGAGAGTATGATTATTTAACTACTATGATTTTAACCAGTCGTTGCTTTGTTTGCTTCTCCAGAATTAGCAATCGGGCACATGCTGGATGTTTGTTTTGTTTTGTTATGTTCGCTGGTTTATTTGTTTAATGTTTGCTTCGTGTGTTTAAGTGTCACTGAATGGGTTGTAAAAATAAATACAGCCCCTGCCTCTAGAATCAAGAGTTTTATTGTTGAATCGGGTCGGTGCGAGTGTGAAAAGAGAGTGATCACACATCACAATATAATCATCATCATCATCTCGCCCACCCTATCACAATAAGATAATCAGGAACTTATATTATTTGGTTTTACAGTACAGGAGGTCATTTCGTGTCACATGGACATCAATATAAATGAAGGATCAAAATCCTGGTGGAGGCAGGCGTGTAGGGTATGCAGTTAGACAAAGGAGAGTGAAGAGATAGTTGGCAGTTCGAAGAACGTAAAAGACTCAAATGAACTATTGTTGATGTAAAGAGCTTGAGGGGGATAAGGCTGGGAAAAGGGTTATACACCTTTACTGGAGTATCAACAACAGACGTGTCTGTCTGCATTAAAAGCCATTAGTTGCAGAGGGAGGAAGTTAATGCATGGATTTACAGTCAGGATCGTGTAACTTAATTGGACTTTTATTACTGTGTATAACACAATATTAATTCTGGCAGCATTTTGTGCTGGTCAAAAATACTCATAGTGAACTCGAATTCATTGTCCTTTGAGAGAAACAAGTACTGTCACGGATTGCCTCCCCTTAGCTCTGCAGTAATGGTCCACCAGTGGCCAACACTCAAGACTATCTAATATGGGTCTTTAAAGGTGTATACCTTCGTACAAGATTACTCTTGGCAGAGTTGTAGATAGAAGTATAATGATGCTTCTATCTCGATGGAGTTTCCACAAGATGTTTTCGGAAGTCAAGAACAATAATGCATAGGGCAGAGCTCTATTAACTTATATCTGATCCGTTGCTTTGTGTGAAGAATTAAGCAATGGGTTTAGCCCGTTCAAGCCCCCAGGTGGTGAAAATTCAGCGGAATTCTTTTATAAGTAGTTGCTCTGTAGATGTAAATATATGTCTAGCAGTATATACATTAAAGAGTCTTTCTCATACGTTTACTTTAAACACCAATAATAACTGAATCAACTATGATTGTTTTGTTTTAAAATGGCATGTAACAATTTTAATAATCAATTAGTTTTAACAGGTTAAAATATCGATGGAATGATGGTGAACTTTAGGTTTAAATAAAATTGTCCTCATGGAGACATGGTTTGAGAATTTAAAAAAAAATCAATTGTCCTTTTGCTAGTACCTTTTACAAGAACTTAGCTTGGTATAAGTGAGTCCTGCAGCCGTGGTTTCGTCAATTCTTCGGTGATGAGGGCACTTCCTTCACACAACTTGTCCAATGTAGGCGGTTAGTATTGATTCCTTGCTTTGAACACAAAACTAGTGACGCCGAAAACTTTCGTCTTGCAGCTTCGTTCCACGAACAGTCTGATAGCTTCGTTCCACGAACTTTAGATAAAATAAAAAGAACAAATGCCTCTGCTAAGTACACTGGGATGGAAATTAACAGGTGCATTGTCTCGCTGTCCACCTTGCATTGGTAGCCTCCCTGAATAATTAAATTCTTGAGTATACACAGCATAACTTATGGAAGATGATTAGAAATCATCAATTTTTTTCTGGGTATTAAACTGGAAAAAAAATTGCTTGGAAAGCGTGAGCGCAATGACGTGCCTGAATTAACATTAACGAGGTACATATTACTCACTAAATGATACGATACAGTTGAAGGACATGTGATGTCATCATTAATCATCACTGCTCCAGTCGGAGTCTGCGGTCACCTCTGCTGTCGGTTTTCTGTACGACTAGCACAAAACAATCACTAGCGCTTGCTGTAGCGGTTTATTAGTATATTAATTTCATATGTTGAGGTTGCCAGCCTCATATATAACCACTTATTAAGGAAAATATGTCAGATTCACATTTGTAAAATAAATGTTTAAACTTACCCCAAAGTAACTTTTGGGAACACAATCTCCTGCCACAGCTTAGAATGGACACAGCACCTAAGGTTAGATGCTTTCGAATCACTTGGTGTGGAATTTTTTGTTTTCCTCTTATAACGGGTGATCTGATTCCTTAGGTCTCCAGTCTTTGTATTTAAAATTGCAATTTTACTTAAGTTTCAAAGTTGCCCAAATACTTTTCTTGGTCTTATAAGGTTCTTTACGTTTCCAGTCTTCGTATTTGAAAATACGAGTTTACGTTTAAGTTTTATAGTTGCCCAAATACTTCGATCTGTCACTTATAATTTTGTGTGGAATCCTTAGTCCGATGTATCTCTCTGGCTCTGGTGAATTGCTAGCTTGACGTGGGCATGCAGTCTGATCTGTGACTCCAATTTCGCTAGATTATACTTCTAAATTTTAGTTCAAATCCCAAATTTCACGTCAGACGAATTTGACATTGAAAGTCAGTCTTTTTCGGCTCTCAAATTAAGCACCTTTAGAACTGTAGAACAAAGAGAGGAACATTAACGTAACATTTCATCCGACTGAGATGAAAAGGGCTCAAGCAGCAGACATCACACTGAAGTCTTGCTTTGGCACATTGCCAAAGCACATAACCCTCCAGTCAAAGGAGACTTATATATTACAAATGGCCTACTATATAGAAAAGCTGACACAGGACTTTACGGGCATGGACAGCATGTAGTGCCAAAATCATACCGGGAGGAGGTTATGGAGCGATAGCATGCTATACTAGGTAGTGGTCACAGAGGAAAGGATGTCACTAGTCAAATGATATTATTGCAATATTAATGGCCAGGTATCACTGAAGACACAGAACGGTATGGGAAATCCTGCTCAGATTGTAACCAGGTAACCTCAGCATGTAATGTAAACCAGTTACAGGGCCTAGGGAAGCATAGCTACGGAAGTAGGCACCCAAAGAAAACCAGAAGGAAAAACCAGAAGATAAATTGTTGATATAACAACACAACAGCAGAGGGTAGGGAACTTGCAGTAGGGGAGAAAGTACTTCTTGTGCTGCCCAGTAGCATTAATAAAATGCAAATTAATTGGCAGGGACCACATGTGATTCTGGAAAAAAACTCTCCAGAACAAATTACAAAATTGGTAAGAAAGGGAAGGAAAATGTGTACCATGTCAACCTTCTTAACAAGTATTATGACAGGGAATCTTCGGAAGTTGCACATAACTCTAGCCATAGAAACAGAGATGAAAGACGAACCTCTCTCTTCTATAGAATATCCAGTACAAGCTACAGAGAGTTATGAGCAAGTAAACATTAGTGATCGTTTGGCTCCTGAGCAGATGAAGCAAGATCAGAAGGTGTTACAAACCCATGAACATGTGCTCACAGATAAGCCACGTTGTACAAATATGTTAGAGTACGAAATGAAGGTTACTGATCCTACACCTATATGTATGAAAACATACCCTATACCTTATGCAAAAGCACAAGCTTTATGGGAAGAGATTGACTACTTGTTGAAGGAGAAGATCATCTCAGAGTCAGAATCTCCCTATAGCTCAAGCGTAGTGCTATTAAGAAAGCATACCGGAGAGCATAGATTGTGAATAGATTAATAATAATAATAAATTCTTTAAGCACCAAACACGGCGCATAAGGCAGAAACCAGTGCTCTCCAGGTTGTTCGTTGTGACGCCACTCCTCTTAGCTCTTGCACATTATTTAGGCCCAACGTTCTTCCTTCTCTTATTATTGTTCTTCTGAGTGTTTCTTTTGGTCTTCCTTTTTTCCTCTTACCCTCAGGAACCCAAGTGAGCGCCTGTAGTGGTATTCTGTTGTTTTGCATTCGTAGGACATGACCGATATATGACCATCGTCTTTTCCTTATATAGTCGGAGACATATTTCTGCCTAGAGTCTTCTCTTATTTGTCGATTAGTCTTGAATTCTTTCCAACTGATGTTCATGAGTTTTCTAAGACATTTGTTCTCGAATGTATTCAGCTTGTTCTCCAATGATTTTGTTATTTTCCAACTCTCACAGCCGTATGTTAACACTGAGATAACATTTGAATTAAACAGACGAAGCTTGGTATGTATATTCAATGATCGTAATTTCCAAATGTTAGATAATCTATTGAAGGCGCTAGCTGCCAAAGCAATTCTAGTATGGATTTCTCTTGTTGTGTCACCATCCTGAGTCATTTTACTGCCTAAATAATTGAAACTTTCAACTTTCTGTAGTTTTTCCCCGTTCAAGATGATATCAAAGGTCTCGTTAGAAAAGTTCATAGCTTTAGTTTTAGAGGCATTTATTTGGAGACCTATTTTAACCGAGAGATGACACAAATTATTTATTGCTTCTTGGGATTGTCTTGGTGTTGAACTTAAGAATGCTACATCATCTGCGAAATCCAGGTCCCCCAGGAATTTTCCATTTGTCCATTTTATACCCAATTGTTCATTGTGGGTATAGTTTCTCATAACCCAATCAATAGCTATTCCAAAAAGTAGTGGTGACATAATACAGCCTTGTTTAACCCCTGTTTCTACTGTAAACCATTCTGTATTCCCTTTATTTGTTCTAACACAACATCTTGCATTGTCATATAGCGCTTTGATTATATTCACATATTTTGTTGGAAAACCATAGATTGTAAGTATCTTCCACAATGATGGGCGGTGTAGACTATCAAAGGCTTTTTGAAAATCGACGAAGGTGATAATAAGTGAATAGATTATAGGAAGCTAAATGCTGTTACAGAATCTCAGGTGGACCCATTACCTGACAAAAATAAATATTTCTCTACACTGAGTAAAGTTAGATATTTCTCTAAAGTAGATCTCAGCAAAGGATACTACCAAATACCAGTGAAACCATACATTATACCTATGTTGGCATTCAGTACATTAGAATGGCATTATGGGTTCAACGTACTGACATTCAGTCTGTAAAAACGTTCCAAGCGTGCTTTCCCGAATGATGAGGAAACTACTGAAACCTCAAAATAATCCATCAATCACTAATTTCATGTATGACATTTTTGTTGCTACACACATGTTTAAAGAACATATAGCATCACTATCAATGTCGTTTGACAGACTTAGACAAACTGGATTAACTGCACGTCCAACCAAGTGCTATATCGGGTGTAAGGAATTGGAATTCCTAGGTCACACTATTTCTAAAGGTCACATGTCACCTGACCCAAAGAATGTAGAGAAGCAAAAGAAGGCACCAAGAACCCAGACAAAGAAAGATGGTAGGACTATTGTGCCCTTATGTGGATTTTATCAAAAATATATTCCCAACTTTAACTCTTCGTGTGCATCTTTAACAAACCTGACTAAGAAAGGACAACCAGATAAGATTCAATGGAATGCAGATTGTGAGGAAACTTACACCGAGTTAAAGAGAAAACTCACAAGCAAACCAATCCTCACATTACCCAATATCACTCAGGAATTTATATTAAGGACGGATGCTAGTAACATAGGGATCGGAGCAACTCTTTTTCAAAGTCAAAGGAACAGCCGGAAGAACTTTTGCCAGTAGATAATGCTAGTAGGAAACTCAATTCAGCAGAGCTAAATTACTCGACAATTGAGAAGGAAGGTATAGCGTCAGTGTGGTCAATCCAGAAATTTCAGACATATTTGTATGAGCGGCATTTTATTTTTCAATGCGATCACCAGCCATTAGCTTTTTTGGCAGAGTCAAAGAAATTTAATTCTGGCTTGCTGAGATGTAGTCTCCTCTTGTCTCTTTATTCATTCACGGTGAATTACATTCATTAAAAACATAACGTGGGTGCTGATTTTCTCAGTAGACATCCCACCATAATGGAACGAGAGACGGACTATGAATAACTACGACATTTGTTTACATGTCAGCTGGACTAGCTACTGCCGTTCCTTTGGATCTACCGGCTGTGTGGAGAGGGGGAACATGCTGCATGGGCAACAGCTTGATCTCCATATAACTGTGCCCAAGCTCACGCCCTGGAGAGGACACTCCAGCTTCACCTTATAGGTGTCGGCAAAACACGGGAAGTAGCAGTTACCGGTTATAAGCATTATGCCCAATTGGCGTAGGGCATGGCGCCAGGGGCTACTTCCGACAGTGGGAGAGGTTCTAGGATCTCACTGGACAGCTACCGCCCGCTTTAAGCTGGGCAGCCCCCAGTCAATAAGGTGTTGTCCCGCCACTGTCTGCTTTCCCCATTGGGTGCATGGGGATTAGGGTCAAACCCGAACTGTGGACAGAAAATTTTGCACCAAGCAATTATCGAAAAAATAGAAATAAGCAAACTCTCAGATTGGGATGCTGGAACGTCCGGACTATGTTGACTGGACTATCCGAAAACCTACAGGATGTAAACGATGTAAGGAAGACAGCCATAATTAATGATGAGCTTAAACGACTTCAGGTGGATATAGCTGCACTTCAGGAAACGCGCCTGGCGGGCTCTGGAATGGTGAGCGAGAAGGACTACACATTTTATTGGCAAGGGAAAGATCTTGATAAAGCTAGAGAACACGGAGTAGGTTTTGCGGTAAAAAAAATCGCTAACTAACATGGTTGAACCAGGCGAGAATGGATCAGAACGCCTGTTAACGCTCCGCCTGCAAACTAGCACAGGTCCCATCACCCTTGTCAGTGTGTATGCTCCTACTCTGTACTCTGCCTCAGAAGCTAAAGATGAGTTCTACGAGAATCTAGCAGCAGTAATCAAAAGCATACCTAGGCAAGAACAGCTTGTTCTCCTTGGGGACTTTAACGCTAGAGTGGGTGCCGATAATGTTTCATGGCCTTCGTGTCTGGGCAGGTTTGGTATTGGCAAGATGAATGAAAATGGACAACGGCTCTTAGAGTTGTGCGTCCACCATGACCTCTGCGTGACCAACACCTACTTTCAGACAAAACCCCAGCATAAGGTGTCATGGAGACACCCACGATCCAAGCATTGGCACCAACTTGACCTGATTCTCGTCAGAAGGCCACTCCTCAGGTCTGTGCTCTCCACGCGCTCGTACCATAGTGCAGACTGTGACACAGATCACTCCTTGGTTTGCTGCAAAATCAGAGCACAACCAAGAAAACTCTATCGTGTCAGACATGAAGGGAAACCACGCATTGATACCAGCAAGATGTCAGACCCTTTCATGATCGCTCAATTCACTGCGACCTTCAAGAAAGTGCTCAGTAGCCCTCAGCATGGTGATACTATTACTGAGAACTGGGAGCATCTACGGAACACCATTCAAAGTACTGCACTTGCCACCTTTGGTAAGAAAACAGCAGTCAAATGACTGGTTTGACGCTTCATCAGATGTGATGGCACCAGTTATTGAAGCTAAGCGCAGTGCTATGAATGAATACAAACGTTCACCGAGTGCCAGAACCCTACAGATCCTGAGGGCTACGAGAAGCAAAGTTCAACAAACTGCTCGACGCTGTGCAAATGACTATTGGCTCCAGCTCAGTGAAAGCATTTAGATCGCAGCGCAAACAGGCAACATTAGACAAATGTATGACGGTATAAAGAAAGCACTTGGCCCCCATAAAAGTAAGACGGCACCGCTAAAAACCATCAGCGGAGAGAAGCTAACCGATAAGGGTAAGCAGATGGAGAGGTGGGTCGAGCACTACTCTGAGCTTTACGCTAGAGACAATACCGTTACGCCTGCAGCCCTTGATGCTGTCAATAGTCTGCCAACTATGGAGGAGCTGGATGCCGAACCAACATTAGAGGAACTCAGTAAGGCCATTGATAGCTTGGCCTCTGGCAAAGCACCAGGCAGTGATGGGATTCCTCCTGATTTAATCAAATGCTGTAAGAGCACGCTATTACATCCCCTGCATAGGATGCTGTGCCAGTGCTGGGAAGAGACAACTATTCCGCAAGACATGCGAGATGCCAAGATTGTAACACTGTATAAAAATAAAGGAGACAGAAGTGATTGCAATAACTACAGAGGCATCTCTCTTCTTAGTATTGTTGGTAAGGTTTTTGCCAAAGTCATCTTAATGCGGCTACACAAGTTAGCTGAGCGCATATATCCAGAGGCACAGTGTGGATTCCGAGCTGGCAGATCAACAACAGACATGATCTTCTCTCTCCGCCAGCTTCAGGAAAAATCAAGAGAGCAGAAAAGACCATTATATATCGCCTTTATAGACCTCACAAAAGCATTCGACCTGGTTAGTAGGGATGGACTCTTTAAAATCCTCCTGAAAATAGGCTTCCCTTCTAAAATGCTGGAAATGATAAAGTCATTCCATGACGACATGAAGGGAACAGTCCAATATGCTGGAAGCACGTCACAGCCCTTTGATATACGAAGTGGCGTTAAACAAGGCTGTGTTCTGGCTCCGACCCTCTTCGGAATCTTCTTTGCCTTACTCTTGAAACATGCATTCAGAGATGCAACTGAAGGAATATGCCTTCACACTAGGTCAGATGGCCGTCTGTTTAATCTTTCAAGGCTGAAGGCAAAAACAAAAATCAGAAGGGTCACTATAAGAGACTTGTTGTTCGCTGATGATGCTGCAGTCGTCACTCAAAGCCAACAGGAGCTTCAGAGCTTGATGAATGTGCTGAGTCAGGATGTGGATGCTGCACCAGTTATCACTATCGATAACTATGAATTGGCAGTGGTGCACCACTTCACATACCTAGGGTCTACCATCAATGACAAACTCTCACTGGATACAGAAATCGACAGCCGCATTGGCAAAGCTGCAGCTACCTTTGCCCGCCTCACATCGCGTGTTTGGGGAAACTCTAAACTCACAATGAATACCAAAGCTGCGGTATATAATGCCTGCGTCACCAGCACACTCCTATATGGCAGCGAGACCTGGACGACCTATGCTAAGCAAGAAAGAAGGCTCAATACCTTCCATTTGCGGTGTCTACGCCGCATCCTCGGCATCTCGTGGAAAGATAAAGTGACAAATATCGAGGTGTTGTCACGTGCTGGCCTTCAAAGTATGTATACGCTGCTTAGACAGCGCAGACTTCGCTGGCTTGGCCATGTTCGCCGCATGTAAGATGGTCGCATCCCAAAAGATATCTTCTACGGACAATTAGCAGATGGCAAGAGAACAGTTGGGCGACCACAGCTGAGGTTCAAAGATGTGTGCAAGAGAGATATGAGGGCACTGGACATGGATCCAGCAACATGGGAGGATGAAGCTGCCGATCGCACTAAGTGGCGATGCTATTTACGGCACCACCTCAGATTGGGTGAAGAGAGGCTCACACAAGAAGCAGAGGTGAGGAGAAAACGTCGAAAGGAGCACCAGGAAAATAAGCAGCTGAGGGCTGCCACCTCAGGGGCGCATTCCCATAGTCAGTTATGACTGAAGGGGCTATTATTATTATTATTATGGACTAGGTCACATCTTGAAAAGCGAGGGGCTGTGTAGCGTTATTTAAACACATTGCCCTGTTATGATAGAATGAAAGTAAATATTGGCAGCCAATCGAAAGCCGCGAAGCTCGCTTGAATACAATCCTGGTTTTACTATGGCGTTCTGCAAGAGGAAAGGAAAGTGTGTTTGACAAAAATGGATTCATGTTTCGTGCTATGAAATGGAGAGACAGAAAACAATGACAGTGATTTCGTTATTGAGGAATAAAACCAGCTATATTCACTCCAGGTGAATAGTTGCTGTGTGTATTACTTTTGGAGATAATTGAAGGTAAAGGTGCCACCACGATGAACATTGCAGTGTCTTTAAAAATTTGAATTAAATCGAAGTCGGGACCAATTATAGAGAACTTTATATAAAAGGAAAGCAGAAGTTATGGAAAGTAAAAGTAGATATAAATAAAAGTCATGGATAACAGGTTTGAGAAGCATGAAGAAGATTTTGGGACCCAGCTAACGCAAGCTCGCTCGAGTCTGCAAAAAATACAGTCTGCAAACTGAAACGTCGCTTTGCTCTCTAATACGCCCGGACTCAACCTATATAACGGCCAACAGTGGACTATTCAAATTTACACACAGACCGCAGAAGAAAGATAGACTGAAGAACGGGGATGCTCGTCAGGTCTATAACTTTACCATCAGTTTGCCGTGCAGCTATTCCGTCACCAAACCGAGTCTGTTCAGTACTTTTCATCTTTCCTAAGAGGGTATGTTAAGAAGGTTAAGAAAGAGGTTCCTGAAGCAGCATGGCAAAACAGTATGGTAAATAAAAATATTAGAAAGAAAATGAAACAGGCTAAAGAAAAATGGGTAGCTGATCAATGCGAGTCCATTAATACGTGGCTAATAAAAGTTAACAGCAAGGCAGCTTTTGACACATTAAGAAGACTTTCAAAACCCCAACAGCACAGGGTAACTGTCATAGAAGATAGCAATGGGGCTCTGCTCAATGAAAAAACAGCTGTAATGAGAAGGTGGAAAAATATTGTAAAGAATTATATAACTGTAAACTCGACACTGACTATAGCATATTAAACAACATTAATTCCGAAAACAGGGAAATGCAGCAATGTAACGGGAAGAAGTGGAAGAGGCTATATGTTCGATCAAAGGAGGGAAGTTATCGGGTGTGGATAATATCCTATTTAATACTCAGTCTACATAACGGCCAACAGTGGTCTATTTAAATTTACACACAGACCGCAGAAGAAACATCTGCAACTAACACTGCTGTGTATATTCAGAAAGGACAATTACAGAACTTTAATGTTAAGTATTCTATGTGACAAAATTCCATCAATCATTGTGAGTGTTCAAAGCAAAGTGGCTAGTGTGTTATGATGAGAGCACAGTTCTGAAATAATAGACCAAACAAGAGAAACTTTAGTGATAAAGGAACATTGGATGAACATTTTATACTATTTTGAAGATTCCAGAGACGACTTCCTATTTAGTCATTGAATATAACTCAACTATCATTCAACTTTGTAACGAAATTTTATTCAATCAATTTTCATCATTTCGTCATTCATAATAGTACAAGAAGAAACAAATGATAGATGTACATAATAAATGATTCAGTAATTGTAATTCTTTGACTTGTCAAATTTATATTGTTGCATTTTTGAGTGTTACTGAATTGTTAATTATCATAGGTTAGTTACTAGCAAAGGTGGCATCTTAGGCTTTAACTTTAATCTGAATACTAACTGAAGTAGAGACCTTCACAGCCGTGACTATCCTGTGATACCAGTGCTCTTCTCTGAAACTGGGACTACATTCTTGTCAGACAGAATTATTCTTCTGTTCTATCAGTGACTACTACAGACTACTACACTCATAAAAACCTTTCGCTACAATGGTGTTGAAGAGAGTGACAGACTATCAGGCCTTATTTAAAGAGAGAAGAATTTTTTTTAAATGTATTAAGATTAAGAAATAAATAAATAATTTATTTGTCATAAATAGATGGGGGATTGCCAATATCAGTCATGACAAAAAGATTGGTAGATGTCGATTACAGACAGGCTGAAACATTGACAGGTGGAGTGATAGAAAGACAAAAACAAACAAACAATTAAACAATTAGATTGGAGTAAACAGAAAGATCCCAATGGAAGTTACATTGAAATGATATGATGTAGTCACCATTGTGGAGCTAAATACAAGAACCAGAAAAATATATACAATTAAGTTAAAAATTAAGAAATTTAGTTCTTTCTCAGTGAACACTAGCACTAAGTGCTGGTAAGCGTACGGACATTGAAGTCACCATGTGTTCTCGCTACACCACAGAACCTGAGGTCACGGAACGCTGCTTATTTTACGCCAACAACGTTCCAATAATGTAAAGTAAGACAGATTAATTGTACATATATAAAACATTACGTGTAACTCGCGCAAAATGATTACCAAGGAACACAATTAATAGTGAACATTTAAAAAAAAAAATTTGCTGCATGAATCACATTTGTTTTTATTATTAATTAAAAGAAACTAGTTTTTTGGCTTATGTACAATGTTATGCATATATTTGCGAATTAAATACAAGAATTGTATACACAATAAGAAATACAATTAAATTAAACACTAAACACTGTTGCTATGTAGTAACTATTTATATTTTTTATGTTTTATCAGGGTGATACCTCATTGTACTTTGGTAAATGCTGTATTTTTGACCTGCACAGAGTGTGTTATACATCCCGAAACTGCGCCAGACGCTCGTAACCCTCCAACTTCGATTATTTGTTTTCGTTTCTCGCAAGGAAACAACAATTAAGGCCACAAGAGAGGAGCTAAATAAAGCAAAAATTCCCCTGAAAAGAAGGGATTACTGTGTGGACTACTACCGGGAAGCGATGCAGTGTTACCAAAAGAACGTCCCACAAACTAAAAAATATTGTTTACATTAGCTTCATGCCTGGGAGCACTGCGAGATAGATGATGAGGTCTTGCGCGTTCGAGAGAGAGAGAGAGAGAGAGAGAGAGAGAGAGAGAGAGAGAGAGAGAGAGAGAGAGAGAAGCGATTGAAGGAAAAAGCAAAGAGGAAAGCTTATAAAGAGGAGGCTGAGACCATCAACGAGTAATTGCTGTATCATTTATTGTTTAAATTTGCTTTATATACGTATGTTCAGACCTTTCAGCTTGGTATTGGTGACAGTCAAGTCATACAGTGCTGATAATGCAGATTTCTGTTTTGGATCAGTCACATTTTTACCTAGAGACTTCTTATAGATTCTGGGGATTTCAAAGCATATAAAGTTGTTTCTTAAGACTGCCTGCTGGTTAGAGAAGAAAGTACAATTGTTGCTAATTTATGATTTGTAAGGTGATTGTAATCTTAAGATTTGCATAGAACACATCTCTGGTTTTATCAGATTAATATAGACTGCCTAACACAATGGTTATAATCACATCTCCTTATTTATGTAGTCATTGTAGGTTATTTTTGTTTGTTTGGAGGAGTTACCTACACTTAAAATGCACGCAGTAATGAAAGCATTTATAGCTAAAAACTTATTGTGGTTGATCATTGTTTCCGTATGTATCTTTCTACTGGTGCTTCAGTAAACAGTTAATTTTTGTAGAAAATACGGTCTGTTTTCTTGCTACTAATTTTCATTTGAACTTAATTTGTATAGGTATTTGCAAAATATATTGTCTGTTCATATTTAATTTGATACGATGTCAGTTGACGCTAGTATACAAACCAGTATTTTGGGTGAACCGTAATAAACTGTGCGTTTCAGAAGAAATACACTTGTATTTTCAGATTAAACCCACACCCAAAAAAACAGTGTCGCCAAATTTGATGTTGGGAAACATCAGTATAATATCTTCCTAGTGTGCTACAATGCAGTCGGAAGATCAATTCTGTTACTTATACCCCCCAACCTTTGGTCTTTGCAATAGTTTATAATCCATTCTTTAGATACCCATGAGATCTGTGATAGTGTTCTCTAAAACCACATCATCTATGCTCCCGTTTATCCTGTGATAGCTGTAACCCAGGTTCTGTGCTTGTGAAGTTATTTGTTACATCTTGACCCCTTGTATATCTACTCGATTAAGCAACTGATGATCGTGACCTGTCTATGTCTTTATGTACGCTGTCTGTAATTATATGCACCGTTCACTTTTGACTTGCCTACCTTGCTCATGTGACTGCTGAGATATATATTAATGATCAGACAACTATGATGACTGCAATGACTGATCGACTCGTACCTGACAACAAAGTTCTTTTATTGTTGGCAATAAACATATTCACAATTGGCCATCTTCGTGCCTGATTATAAAGTAATAGAACATATGAGACTTCTACGTTGACACTCATGCATCCTATAATTCACTGTTCAGGAACTAGTTGATTAACTCTTGATCTCTGCTGACCACTGTAATACCGTCTACTAATCACTATTTACTAATTGGCTGTTCTCAATATATTCAATTTGGCTTCGAAGTATAAGCTGGGTCACCACCAGTGCTGAAAACTTATTCTTAGCCCCTAACTGATCTTTATAAAGTCTGCCCTATGCGTCCGACACTGGACCACTGTTTCTAACACTTGTCCTTGACTACCTACACTTGGTTAACTATACGAGAGTTTACATACCAAGGTTTTTTCTTGAATAATCTGCTGACGACCTACTTGACCACAGCTCGTCATGAAAACAATTTGTCGTAACATCTTGTGTCTGTCTTCTTTTCTTCTGCAAACTGCCGCAGTACCATAAACACCATGGTACCTGAGCTGGCCATAACTTTGAAGATGGTCGTTACGGTTAGTCTACGCTAACCTGCTCTCAGCTGACGACCAGTGAAGAGTGACTCCCAACTCTTCAGTCAGCGCACGGACTTCCCGTGTCACTGATGACGTATAACTAAGTCCTGCTACTCAATAATTATCCCTTCTTATTCTTATCTCAGTTATCTCCTGTTCCTATCACATTACCTGCCCTATCCTAAAAAAAAAGATTTGTCCCTCAGGACAAACTTTTCTCTCCCCTTGATTACTACACCTTCCTCTACCTTAAAACTTAATATGTATGCTTCCTTTACCAGTAATACTATACATAAACACATACATCAAATATATATCATCATTCATTTTCCTACTATCTCATCATATTGTAATCATATGATGCTGACCACAAAACATAATCTGTAATCACTACTAACTGTGACCTATTTATAACTTGTACGCTTCTTTCATCTACAATTTATTATATCTTTCACACTCCATTTTCACTCTCAACATCTCCATTTCCTACTTTGTTTCTGAGCTCAACCTTTTCAAATATTCTGACATATCCACCTCTATTTGTCTAACATTGTACATCATTCTATCATGACCTACCGAGCATCATCATACTCGTATTCACTTTCTTATTTACTTCTTCTGTATTTAACACCTTTTCACATTATATACTGTAACTGCCTGTTACACTTAATTTATAATATATATACAATCGTTTGTGACCCATTTAAAACATCATGGTGTCACTGATTCTTATTATTGCTATACCCCCTGGCTAAACTTCCACCAATCTTTGGACCTAAAATAAAATCTGTGGTCCCCTAATACGAACTACTTGCGTTTCCGTATCGTCTATCTATTCCTAATATCTTTAATCTTCTTTCTATTTCTTTATTTCACGTGCCTCTGCACTCTCCTACTTTCCGTATTCGTTCATTTCAATCTCTTTCTTGCCTATTCTTCTGTTCCTCATAACATTCTCTCCTTTTTCTTAAAACTTCTCTTGCTATATTTGTTCAGTCCAGTACTCACATTCACCTCTTGTCGTCACACTTATAATTCCTCCGTTATATGTTCGTTATATTTTGGTTCCTTCTAGAACCTTTCTCTATATCTCTGCCATTTACACATGGCTTCTCCCAACATACTTATGTGTACTCTCCATGTATCTCTCTGTTATTTCTCTATGGTTTCGCAGACTTCATTATCTCTGCCATCTCCTCCACCCTTATCCACTGTATCCATTCCCTGTGGAACAATATCCCTAAATACTCATGTCTGTCATCCCCCTATGACTTCTCCGATCTCAAACCTTTTGCTACCTTCACTCTGGCTTCTTAATTACTCCTATAATCCAAGCTTCTCAATTCTCCCATACTCCAAGCTTCTCAATTCTCCCATACTCCAAGCTTCTCAATCCTCCCATACTCCAAACTTCTCAATTCTCCCATACTTCAAGCTTCTCAACTCTCCCATTCTCGCCATTTTCCTCATGTCTTATCTTCACCATTTTTCTTCCCCTCATCTCTTCTGACATTACCCATGTCTTTTCTTTCTCTACTATTATTGCCAATCTCCCATGGCCTCTGTTCCGACTTCTCGACACTCGAGTCATAATTATTATCTGTCTACTGCAGTAGTCTATTGTTCAGACCTAATCAGCTTCTTAATATGTTCAGTCTAAACCGACTGCATCTAGTTTACCATCAGCTAGACTCCCGCTGCAGATTTCTACTTCTCTCCTTCTCACCCTTATCTCCTCTACCTCTCGTTCCCTCCTTGGAACTGTGCTCTCCAATTTCTCAATTATAACTCTCTATTCATCTCCAAATATATTTCTCCATGTTTTCTGCTGTCCTGATCTACGGCGTCTCAAATTCTCAATCTCGATATATCCTGCAGTCGTCACCACGGCTTTTCACATAATTTCCGCCATACTACATCTACTTGCTTTCTCTTAACTCTTCTTTACTCATCTCCTCCTGTACTGCAGTACCTAATTGGTCAGGTGTACTCCGTTTACCTCATATGTGCAGTACAGACCAATCGTATTTAAGTCTCTTCAAGACCAGCAACCGCCGCAATCTTGTTCGTATTATGTAAGCTATGCCTTCCCTCACCTAGCCGCCTCCCCCTCCTCACTTTCTATCTCACTTCATCATAAGTTTATACAGCCTCTCCAGGGCTTCTTGCTGCTTATTCACATTTTGAGTCTCCTCTACTCTTCTGACTTAATCAATAATTTGTTTCCTCTCTACCTCTCTATGTCTCGTATCTCCATATTTTCTCTGAATCTCTCTAATCCTCACTCCTTCAACCGTTTGATTTGATTTTTCTCTTTGTTCAATTTCCTCCTTTTTCGTGCTCCCTGAGTTTCTTTAACGTTCTATGTCACTACCTCGACCTCTACTTGTACCTTCTCCATCCTTATTTCTCGTCTTTTACTCCTCTTTACTGCTAGATCGGTATCTCCTTCGATCCGTAGCAGTTTCTCTACTTCTACTACTGCTTCTATTTGTCTCCTCCTTCTTAGCTTCTTGGCTCTTGGATCGGTAATCCCTTCGATCCGTATTTCTTCTCTCTTCGTCCTTTATAGCCTCCCGGCTCTTGAACCGGTAACCCTGTCGATCCTTATCTCTTCTTCTATCTTCACTTCTATGTCTCAGCCAATCTCGGCTCTTAGATCGGAAATCCCCTCGATCTTTATTCCTCCTTCTTTCTCTACTATTATCTCTCCTATTTTCTTTGCTGTCTCCAGTCTTGGGTCGGTATTCTCTTCGACCCGTCTCCCTACTTGCCTCCATAGTATCTCTACTCTTAGATCTCACATCCACCTGTTCTACCTGTCTCAACTTTTCGAGTCGCTTTCTATAATCTAATGAATTGTCTGTAGACGACCAACATTTCTTCGCCTTTCGTGTACTCCCTTCCTTTATCTCCCTTCTATGGAATCTCCGTTTGCTATGTCTGTGACCCTTGTCACTCTCCTCAGACGACATACTGTCTGAGTCACTTGACATTGATACCTCTTTTGGAATCCTTCTCCTTCTGCTCCTATTTTCCACCTCATTAATCGTTTTCCGACCCTTTCATCGTTTCGGTCTATCCTCCTCTGGTTTTTACCTGTGTCTGCTTCTCCACTTCGGGCGTACCTGCATTAGTGCTGTATTTCTTAACTTCAAGAGTGGCATATTATATTCTGACGAATTGTCAGATGACGTGTAATATCTTTTCTTCCCACGTCTGATGTCTCTTGCCCTGTCCTCCTGCTCGTCTGTTTGTTCACTTTCCTCCATTTCCTCTTCTCCCTGCTGGTTTTCTTGTTGTCTCTCCGCTTCCTGCAACTGTCGTAATTGTTTCTCTTGCTCTGCTAATCTATTTTCTCTCTCTTGCAGCCACTGTACATGTGGTGGGTTTAGATGTTAAGAAGAATGATGTGCGTATAGTTGTACTTGAGTGAGATCAACTGTGAAGGTCTCTGAGGTAAACAATGAACAACTGTGTTACAGAGTACCTTTCTTGTTACCACCCTACAATCTCACTCTAAGTTATATTCTGTATTGACTAGCGTGACTGAAAGCTACATAAAGTGTCTAGGGTATTGTAAGAGTGTTGTTAAAGAATCTCAATACAAAAACATATACAAACATATACTAATTACTATGATAAACTCATCTAACTCCAGCTGGTAAATTTTATATTTAAAAATTCTTTTGTTAAACTTTATTGGTCCTGAGCCTAAAGTTGTTTTGGTCAGGACGACAGTTCAATGAGAATCAATTTAGATGGATAGATATATTTGCAAATATATATAAAGATATTTACATACAACAGACAATATGTCTATAGTACATTGTTACAAATTTTCAAGTTGATGTTAATTACTCTATTTACTACTGGTACTAGAAGGCAAGTTGGGGATTATCATCATCCCAATGTTCTTTTGTTTCACTAGGATTGTTTGTTAGTCTTTTGGAGGAACGTTTTTGTCTATACAGGAGATCTTTCTTTAGTCGTGATAAGTTGTCCCAGGCCAGATATTGCACTTATCTGGATCTTGGAATCAGAGCAGTTGTAGTTGGTCTCCTCTGGTCTTGAACTTCTTTAATACAAGCAGGTGCCAGAGACTCTTAGAAATCGTGCTGAATTTCTCTATCATCGAGTACCAGCAAAAGACAAGTGCCAGTAGGAACCCATGTCGATGCAAGTTATGGTTCTGTCTTAATATCAAATTAATTCCTCCTAATTTACATGTAAACATATATTCAATACAAAAGAACATGGTCAGCTCTCTCTGACAACTCTGCTTCTCCACTTTAGTTTGATGAAACAATTTGTACCAGTATTCTTTTCTCTTCCCTAATGGATGCTACGCCTCTGTCATTCCTGCAGTAATCTTTTCCATGCAATAAGATAGGTGTAATGTTCCTGTATGACCATCATATTTATAGCCCTGTAGTTTTAAACTTCTTAGATAGTCCCTTATATGATGGATCAACATCTAGGCTATGCCTAAGTCTGTCATGGAACTATTTAATTACAATCTTTTACATGGCCTTTTCTTTTTTCACACAACCCTTTTTTAATTAAAAAGTCAATAAAATCAATCTTACCACATATCAAGGAAATATAAACAAGTAACGATGAATTAGGCAATAGAATATGGCACACTTTCATCACTGCCTCTGTTCAGACTGCTTTCTGTTGTTAGTTATTTTAAAACAAAGCACAAGTCTGCTCATCGCTGCTTGTTCCTCAGAATATTTTGAAAAAATGGAGGCGAGCAGCCTACTTTTCCTATCATGTAAAAAGCTTTGGCCAATGAGACCAAGCATCTCTTTTTTTAATCAAACTTTATTTTTTTTAAAATATCTCAAACCACTATGCGTTACTACTACCAACTAGATTTGTATATTTAGGTTAGCCAATAATATTTCGGCTTCCTTCAAATTTCATCCAATCCACTTCATCGTACTATCTTAGCCTTTCTTTCACCTAATTTTTCCCAAAAAATTATGCTATCCAATCTAAGCAGACATGACTTGACCTGACAGTATCTCCGAATCTCTATGTATTATTACCAATAGTTGATTATCTAATGGACTATTTAGACAACTATTCTTGGTCAGCAAGTCTTCAGGTACACGAATATATGATTTTTATGGGGCTAAGTGGCTTGGTTCAAAATTCTATCTTTTTTTCTATGTTAGTTGTTTATTTTAAAACTACCTCCTGTTCAATTCTTTTTCCATGTACTTTCAAGCTAAATACGAGTCTCTCGTAATACACGAGAATTACGTCATTCGCAACAAGAGCTAAGCGTGTTTTCATGACCGTAGTGTCCACTTTTTCTTATCTATCCGTGCCCCTCCCCTCTACAATGTATTTTAGGCAAATACTTCATTGAACTTGGAAAAGTGGTACGTTTGTCTCAAGGACGAATTTGAAAAATAGGGTACCCTTTTGGTTCGGCCAAAGCGTTATCAATTAATATGCTGAAGGCGTAGACGACGACTACAATTCTCGCCGAAAATTTGTAGTACTATCCTATCTTTGACTTTATGCACTATACTGTTATATTCTAATTTAGAAATTGTATTTAGAAGTTCACCACATATCTCCCCACTTAGAACAGACTATCTTATGTCAGTTCCTACTTCTAAATACACATAGATAAATTTACTACCTATGCCTGGTGACTACTCTGATGATCGTCGTACGGATGTCTGCTTAAAAAATCGGCACCTACATTGGTTTTGCCTGGAATATATTCTATGGTAAACTGGTATGGCTGTAGGAGCAACGACCAACGTAATAATCTAGCATTTTCATGCCTTGCTTGTGACAGACACACGAGTAGTTTATGATCTGTTTGGATCTCAAATGATTTACCATAGAGATAAATCTGGAACTTTTTAATAGCCCATATGACAGCTAAACATTCTTTTTCACTTGTTGAATATTTTTGTTCTGCTGAGTTCAACTTACGGCTAGCATAAGCTACTGGGGTTAATTCCCCGTCAAGGGAAGTTGACCTTTGTAATAGAGCTGCACCCAAACCTATATTACTAGCATCCGTTCTCACAATGAATTCTTGACTCAAGTCAGGTAATTTTAAAATAGGCCTGCTTGTGAGCTTTTCCTTCAACTCTTGGTAGGCTAATTCACACTGCGCTGACCAAGTAATTCTATCAGGATTTCCTTTGCGCGTTAAATCAGTCAATGGAGCACATATGGAGTTAAAGTTTTTAATATACTTTTGGTAGAAACCACATAATGAGACAAAAGATCGCACATCTTTCTTTGTCTGTGGTCTTTGTGCTGTTTTCAACTTCTCCAGGTTCTTGGGGTCAGGGGTCATGTTTCCCTGATATACTGTGTGGCCCAAGAATTCCAGCTCTTTACATCCAACACAGCATTTCGTCGGTCCAGCTGTCAAATTTGTCTCTCTAAGTCTATTAAACAACATATCCAGCGAGTTAATGTGTTCCTCAAATGTTTCAGTCGCTATGAGAAAATCATCCATGAAGTTGGTGATGCATGGATTATTCAGGGGATCCAGTAACTTTCTCATCATCCTCGAAAACACACTCGGTGCATTTTTCAGCCCGAATGGCAACATGTTAAATTCATAATGTCCTTCCGAGGTGCTAAAGGCTAAATAAGGTCTAACCTCTGGCTTTACTGGAATCTGATAGTAGCCTTCGCTCAGATCCACTTTAGAGAAATATTTAGCTTTATTCAGCATGGCAAATAGCTGATTTGTATCAGGTAATGGATCCACCTGACCTTCTGTGACAGCATTCAGTTTCCTGTAATCTATACACAGTCTGTGTTCTCCAGAGGGTTTTCTTAACAGAATCACACTGGAGCTGTAAGGAGATTCACTGTGCGAGATAATTCCTTCTCTCAACAGATAATCTATCTCCTCCTTCAAAGCTTTATCCTTAGCCAACGGAATCGAATAAGCTCTCATACAGATTGGTGTTGGGTCTATGAGTTTCATATCATACTCTAATAAATTTGTATGCCCCGGTCAGTCCGTTAACACATCTGTATGATCATTCAGAACCTGTTGAAACCACTCCCTCTGATTTTTCGTTAAGTGCGTACTGATTTTTACCTGTGCAGCGGTCTCACAGGGATGTAAAGGATATTCATGAGAGGTGAGTGGTTCCTTTTTTATTTCCATTGCAACAGACAAGGTCAGTAGGTGTGTCTCCTCCTGGTTTTCTCTATCCAGATATTTTTTCAGGAGATACCCATGATAGATTTTCTTATTCCCCTTCTTATCTATCTTATAATTTGTTCTAGACACCTTCTCTAGAACTGTATATGGACCTTGCCATCCAATTTGCAATTTATTATGGCTGCCGGGCAGTAGAAGAAGCACCTTCTCTCCCACAGCCAATTCTCTGTCCTTCGCTTTCTTATTGTAATAGGCAGCATGCTTTTTCCTGGCTTGTCTCAAATTTTCATTGGCAAGTTTCCAGCTAGTTTTAAGTCGAGTGGTCAGCTCGTTCACATATTGATATGATAAGGTAATATTTTCTTCTCCCTTTTCATCGGTCCATATCCTTAACAAGGCTTCCAATGGACCTTTTATTGGCCTTCCAAATAACAAGGTTGCCGGGGCCATACCGGTTGAACTATGGGGTACCTCCCGATAGGCAAACAGGGCGGCGGGAAGGTATTGGTCCCATGTATCTGGTGTTTCATGTGCAAACTTTCTCAGGATCGACATAAGTGTCCCGTTAAATCTTTCCACTTGGCCATTTCCTTGGGTATGGTACGGGCTACAATAAAAGTGTTTGGCTTGAAAGATACTGAATACTTCTTCCGTTTGTTTCCCTTTGAACTGAGAGCCATTATCAGTCAAGATTTGGTTGGGAAAGCCTAACCTGGTGAAGATTGTGAGTAATGCCTCTGCCACATGTTTCGAATCGATTGATGATAGGGCTACCGCCTCTCCCCACATAGAACAAGTGTCCAACAGAGTCAGAATGTAACTGTTCCTCCTCTTGGTCCGAGTGAGAGGTCCCACAATGTAAACTGCAACTCTTTCAAAGGGTGTTCCCACTATGGGCATTTCCCTTAAAGTTGCTGGAGCAGTCCAATGTTTTGAATCTACCCGTTGGCATTCTGGACAGGATTTTACATATCTCTTTATGTCTTCAGTTATCCCTGGCCAGAAATAATGACAAGCTATACGCTGTCCTGTTGCGCTGATCCCCATATGACCACTGAAGGGAATCGCATGCCCTAGTTCTAACACTTTAATCCTATATGAAATGGGAAGGACCAGCTGTCCATGACCATGGGATCCAGTTCCAGCCTTCCTATAAATCAATTTGTTCTTCATATAGAAGTCTCTCTTGCCTGGAGGTGTATGACATTTGGGCAATTTCTTAAAACAAGGCTTGAGGGTCTTATCCTCCGCCTGTGCCTTCCTCATCTCATCTGGATGGGTATTTATGGGATTATCCTCTTCCTATTTAGACTGTGATCTGGTCTGCACTGTTGCCATGATCACAGGTCTCTTGGGATTCCCCAAGAAGACATATCTACACCCCAATATCAGAGGGTAGATTGGTTCATTTATCACTGCTGCTTTGATGATTCCTTCCACATATCGCGTTTTCACATTTATCCTGGCGATGGGAAGTGTCATGGTCGCTACGTCCTTGGTTGCAGCATGAATCTTCACTGTTTCTGTGGTGTATTGATCTGCCTGCACCAGGTGAGAACTCACAACTGAATCATAATCTAATCCAGTATAATACAAAGACCTTATGGTGACTCCATTGTATGTTACTTCTTCACACACTGGGGGGCGGTAAGGTTCCTGTTGTTCAGTAGGGTTGACCTTTACTCCCTTTCTCCCTATTTTCATCGCAGCGAAATTAGGAGTTTTCCTTCTACAATTTTCGGTATTATGGTTTTCCATCCGACAATTTTTACACCACCTCTTTCTTTGGTTAAAAGGTTTTCTTTCATCATATTTCCTGTCATTGAATTGTGGGGTTTTATTTTTATAGTCATTGCGTGGCCTATCAAACTAGTGCTTACCTTTGTTCTGTTCTCTATGGTCAAACCTATTATAGTTTTTGGGGTGCCTTAAAATTGTCTATGTAGTGGTTCTGATGTTATTGTATGGTTGTTGTGTTACCTAGTGTAATGTATGAGGTCAGCTGTGAAGGCTCATGAGATAAATGTTGATGGGAATTACAGAAGGCCCTTCTTGCTACCACTTACGACCTCAAACATATCTCTTTTTTACTAATATGAATGTAGCTACGTTAAAAATCTAGGGTACTGAAATGTAATGTGTTGTAGTGGAAGGTACAAGCACATACAGATAATTAATAAGTCTAAGAATGTTAATAAAAGATATAACACACTGAACTAACTCAGACTGTTTAGTTAAAATATTAAATTTTTTTCTAAATTTATTTGTTCTGAACCAAGGTTTTATTTTGGTCAGAACGTAAGAAATGTTATGAAGTTATAAATGGAATGCATACATATATGGCAAAATAAAATGAAATTTGTGTACATATGTAGTTTTAAGACTCGTTAATATTAATATTAATTCTAATGTCTTTGGGAGAACTAATTTTGGATGTGCTGTTGGGGTGGTGTCATCACACCCACTCTGTGATTACACGAAAGTTTGTCCATTATCTTATACACTTTAATAAATATGTCTTTCCCAAAGTTCAGTATATTCTGATGGGAAATAGTTATAAATTCTGTAGGCGTATGGTGAATCTACAGCAGGCCACTAAACACTCATCTTGTCTGCGAAGATCTGATGATGGATTCCAGTGGCCCACTCCTCTCGGTAGCTAGAATACAATGGCAGACTGCGCTGACACACTGTCTGGCTGCACACACATCTACTTGTGTAGGCTTGATTACTTATGTGGCACTAGCCTAGTGCCACAACAGAAACTCACAAGTCAGAATTCAGAATTGAGAACACAGTTATTTGCTAGCAAAACTGAGCTGAGCTGCTGGCTATATTATGGCGTCCCACTGCTTTATATGAAATATATTCTGGGAAAACACCACTGGAATAATTAACTGCGTCTTATGGACAGACTCTAGTCGAATGGCAAAAATGCGCATCTCTGTCTTGCCAATATGATTACATTGGACCAATCACAGACTTCCCCCTTTCAAATTTCAAATCTACAACCAAAAGTCAAATTCAGTCAGATCTCAGTCAAGTATGTATTATTGTCTGTTGGTCCGTCTGTCTCTACTTGTTTTTTTTACACAAAACCACCCTTCGTTCTTGAACCAACTTTGCCCTACCCTACACAATTCTGCCACCTAAGTTATTTTTAGCCAAAATTCTCCACTTTTCCCCCTCTCTTTCATTACAGCTAGATTATTGCATTTCTTTGCTTCAAGAACGCAAATTTGGAACTTTAGTGAAGCATGCACAACAATACTGTCGCTAGTCTGATATGAACAATACAGTCTTTTGTCAATATCTTCCTTGTTATCTATCCGTCTGGATAATTTAAAGTATATTATTTGTCAGCTCAAGATGGGCTATCAAACTAGCTAGGTTTTATATTCATAACTCTATTATTAAGAAAAAACATATTTTTTCTCAAGGTTAGTTTTTGAAATTTGTTTGCGATTCTTGGCCCAAGGCGTTTGCCGCTGAATTCAAATAAAACGACCAAGTATCGTAAAAGCGTCCAAGAAATGACTGTTTCGAATAAGAGCTAAGGCTTTTCTGTCCATTTCCTTATATTGTGTCAACTAGTGACGTGAATTTTTCCTTTTAAACTACCAATTGCGTCTTTTAGCCTTGCTAGTTTCAAACACGTGTTCAGTCATATTTTTCCTTTTTTATATATCTCCGTCTTTCCCCGTCTACAAAGAGCAAACCGTTTCGTATGCAAGTCTAACTAATTAGTTTAAATGGCGGTAGGAAAAGCGGGCATGGGCGAGCATGTCTCCTAGTATCTTACGCATTATTTTTATCCCTACATTTTATCCTTAGAATTTGGAGATATTTTAACGTTGTATCATGGTAAATTCATCACACATCTCCCCACTTGAAAACATGCCTACGGCAAGTTCCAAAACCAGTGATACACATAGATAAAATTACTCCTCACGCCTGCCACTACTCTAATTTTGATCACAGGGGTGCCTACTGAGGAAACCTGCACCGACATTTAATGACCCCGGGATGTATTCGATAATAAAATTATAAGGCTGTAATAATAAAGACCATCTCAACAATCTAGCATTTTCATGCTTAGCCTTAGATAAGAACACCAGGGGCTGATGATCCGTCTGGACCACAAAAGTCCTACCATACAGATAGATTTGGAACTTTTTTATTGCCCAGATTAACGATAAACATTCTTTTTCGCTTGTGGAATATCCTTGCTCCGCTTTATTCAATTTGCGGCTTGCATAAGCGAATGGGTTCAGTTCCCCATCAGGTGAAGATGACCTTTGCAACAGAGCCGCCCCGAGGCCTACATTACTTGCATCTGTTCTTACCACAAAGTCCTGTGTCAAATCAGGCAATTTGAGAATAGGCTTGCTAGTGAGTTTATCCTTTAACTCCTGAAAAGCCAATTCACATTGCGCAGTCCAAAATATTTTATCTGGATGTCCCTTGCGAGTCAGATCAGTCAGAGGAGCACATATCGAGTTAAAATCTTTGATATATTTTTGGTAAAATCCACATAACGACACGAATGATCGCACGTCCTTTTTTGTTTGTGGTCTAGGTGCTCTCTGCAGTTTTTCCAAGTTCTTGGGGTCAGGGGTCATTTTAACCTGATATACAGTGTGTCCCAAGAATTCCAACTCTTTGCATCCAATACAACATTTTGTTGGTCTAGCAGTTAAATTCGCCTCCCTAAGCCTATCAAATAACATTTTCAGAGAGTTAATGTGTTCTTCAAATGTCTCTGTGGCGACGAGAATATCATCCATGAAATTCGTGATACATTGGTTATTCAGAGGATCCAACAATTTGCCCATCATCCTTGAAAATACACTCGGAGCATTTTTCAGTCCGAATGGTAGCATATTGAATTCATAATGTCCATCCGAAGTGCTAAAAGCCAAATAAGGTCTCACTTCAGGCTTCACTGGGATCTGGTAATAGCCTTTACTAAGATCCACCGTTGAAAAGTATTTTGCCTTGTTTAATCTGGCAAATAACTGTTTTGTGTCTGGTAATGGATCCACTTGTCCTTCTGTGACAGCATTCAGTTTCCTGTAATCTATGCACAGTCTGTGTTCCCCAGACGGTTTTCTCAACAAAACTACACTGGAGCTAAAAGATGATTCACTGTGAGAAATAATCCCCTCCTTCAACAAATAATCTATTTCTTCTTTCAATGCCTTCTCATTCGCGAACGGAATAGAATAGGCTCTCATACAGATTGGGTTTGAGTCTACCAGTTTCATGTCATACTGTAGCAAATTTGTATGTCCTGGTTTATCTGTTAATACATCTGTATGTTCCTCCAGAACCTGTTGAACTCTCTCCCTCTGATTTTTAGTCATGTGCTTACTGACTTTTACCTGTGCAGCTGTTTCACAAGGATGTAATGGGTATTCATGTGAGGTGAGTGGTTCATTTTGCATTTGAGTTGCGATAGCCAAGGTCAGTAAGGGGGTGCTTTCCTGGAGTGGTCTGTCCAGATACTTCTTTAAAAGGTTTACATGATATACCTTCTCCTTCCCCTTTTTGTCAATTTTATAGTTTGTTCTAGACACCTTCTCTAGAACCGTATATGGACCTTGCCATCCAATTTGTAATTTATTCTGGCTGCCGAGTAGTAGAAGAAGCACCTTCTCTCCCACAGCTAGTTCTCTGTCCTTTGCCTTCCTATTAAAATATGCTGCATGTTTCTTCCTGGCTTGTTTTAAATTATCATTTGCCAGTTTCCATCCAGCTTTCAGACGAGTGGTCAGTTCGTTCACATATTGATACGATGAGGTAATAGTCTCCTCAGCCTTCTCATCGGTCCAGGTCTTTAATAACGCTTCCAATGGACCTTTTATTGGCCTCCCAAATAGCAGAGTTGCGGGAGCCATTTCGGTTGAACTATGTGGTACCTCCCGATACGCAAACAACGCGGCGGGCAAGAATTGATCCCACAGATCCGGTTTTTCGTGTGCCAGCTTCCTCAGGATAGAAATGAGAGTCCCATTGAACCTCTCTACCTGGCCGTTCCCTTGTGGATGGTACGGACTACAATGAAAGTGTCTGGCTTGAAATAGCTTAAAAACTTCTTCCGTTAGTTTCCCCTTGAACTGTGAGCCATTATCAGTCAAGATTTGATGCGGGAATCCTAATCTTGTGAATATTGTAAGTAGTGCCTCTGCTACATGTTTTGAATCAATTGATGGCAGGGCTACCGCCTCTCCCCACATAGAACAAGTGTCCACCAGAGTAAGGATGTAACTGTTCCTCCTCTTGGTCCGAGTGAGAGGTCCCACAATATCCACTGCAACCCTCTCAAAAGGTGTTCCCACTATGGGCATTTCCCCTAGAGTTGCAGGAGCAGTCCAATGCTTTGGAGCTACCCTTTGACATTCTGGACAGGATTTGAAATATATTTTTATATCCTCAGTTATCCCTGGCCAGAAGTAATGAAAAGCTATAAGCTGTCCTGTGGCGCTGATCCCCATGTGACCACTGAAGGGAATCGCATGCCCGAGTTCCATCACTTTATCCCTATATGAAGTGGGAAGAACCAGCTGGTTATGACCATTTGTTCCAGTTCCGGCCTTCCTGTATAATAGTTTGTTCTTCATAAAGTACTCTCCCTTGCTTGAAGGTGTGTGGCATTTGGGCAATTTTTTGAAACATGGCTTGAGTGTCCTATCCTCAGCCTGCGCCTTCCTCATCTCCTCTGGATGAGCATTTATATGTTTACCTTCTTCCTCCTTTTTCTGTGACCTGGTCTGCACTTTCGCCATGATCACAGGTCTCTCGGGATTCCCCAAGAAGACGTACCTACACCCCAATATCAGAGGGTAGATTGGTTTATCTATCACTGCTGCTCTGATTTCTCCTTCCACATAGCGAGTTTTCACCGTTATCCTTGCGATGGGAAGTGTCATGAGTGGTATGTCCTTAGTCGCTCCTTGTATTTCCACTGTTTCTGTGGTATACTGACTTGGGTCCACTAGGCTAGACTTCACAACTGAATCATAATCCAAACCTGTATCATAAAGGCACCTTATGGTGACCCCATTACAAATAACATCCTCACAAACTGGGGGGTGATAAGGTTCCTGCTGTCCATTAGGATTAACCTTTAATATTTGAGTCCCCGACTTCATTGCAGCAATGTTTGAAGGTTTCCTTCTACAAAATTCGGTGTTATGGTTGTCTTTCTTACACCATTTGCACCATCTTTTTCCTTGGTTAAACGGTTTTCTTTCATTATATTTTTGGTCATTGAACTGTGAGTTTCTGTCACGAAAGTCATTTCTTGGCCGTTCAAAGTTTGCCTTGCCTTTATTACCTTGCTCTCTGTTATCAAATTTACTAAATTGCTGTGGAGCTTTAAAATTTTCTATGTGCTTCTTTTTAGTGCCACTTACCTCTGCCTGGGCTGCCTGATACCTCTCAGCGACATTTAAAACCTCCCCCAACCTCTCTGCACCTTGTTCCATGAGAAATTTTCTCAAGTCTGGAGCCATGGACTCTCTTAATTGCTCTATCATGATCATCTCTTTAAGATCTTGGGTCTTCCCCAGAGCAGTCCATTTCTCCAAATAGGTTTCCAGTCTGGCAGAGAATTGGTGGTATGTCTCCCCAGACAACAGTTTGGCATTTCTAAATTTCTTACGGTAGAATTCACCATTTTTCTCATACCTTAATAACAAAGCCTGCTTTAGCATGTCATAATTGTCTTGGTCTTCTCTATTCATTTTAGCAAAGACTTCATAAGAAGTACCTCTCAGTCCCTGGGATAACTTAAGACTCCACCTCTCTCTCTCTAACCCATATGTAGTAGCTAATAATTCAAACCTACTGAGATACCCCTCTATGTCATCGTCTTTCTCAACAAAATGGTCTAAATGAAACCCCATAGCTGAGGTTGAGGCTCTCTGACTAGGCGTAGCATCTGAGGCAAAAGGGCTGGCACCATTTTCAGGAGCATGGCCTTGTAATTCCAGCTCCCTTAGTCGTAATTCGTGCTCCCTTTGCAATCTTTTATCTTCTGCCCCCCTTTGCAACCTTCTATCTTCTGCTTCCCTTTCGGCAGTCAACCTTTTTTCTTCTGCCTCCCTTTCGGCCTTTTTTTCTTGTAATTGGAGCCTCTTAATCTCCCTATCTGCCTCCAATGCTTTAGCCTCTTTGTCAGCCTCAATCTGCAACCTCTTAAGTTCTTTATCAGCCTCAATTTGTAACCTCTTCTCTTCAGCTAACCTCCTATCTTCCCTTTCAATATACTTGTCACATTCAGAAGTTACATACTGAATTAAAACCTGACCCTCCATATTCATCTCCCTCGCCGTTAGCACAGCAGCTGATCTGAACTTCGCCAGGTCGGCCATACTTTTACACACAATTTAGCAATAACCAAGATAAATCTAACTAATTAATGACTAAGGTAATTTAATTATTTAAAATAGCCAAGGTAATTCTAATTATTTAATTAATTAACTAATTACCACTGGCTGTGAAGATTCACCAACTGTTATTTTCCCCTTTTTATTTTAAGGGACACTTTTTAAATTTTTACAATCTGTCCCCACTGGTTTAATTCTCCCTCCAAGAGATTACTATTATTTATGATGAACTAATTATCCCTGGACAAGACCCCAATATTTGTAGTGGTTTTGATGTTATTGTATGGTTGTTGTGTTACCTAGTGTAATGTATGAGGTCAGCTGTGAAGGCTGTAATGTGTTGTAGTGGAAGGTACAAACACATACAGATAATTAATAAGTCTAAGAATGTTAATAAAAGATATAACACACTGAACTAACTCAGACTGTTTAGTTAAAATATTAAATTTTTTTCTAAATTTATTTGTTCTCAACCAAGGTTTTATTTTGGTCAGAACATAAGAAATGTTATGAAGTTATAAATGGAATGCATACATATATGGCAAAATAAAATGAAATTTGTGTACATATGTAGTTTTAAGACTCGTTAATATTAATATTATTTCTAATGTCTTTGGGAGAACTAATTTTGGATGTGCTGTTGGGGTGGTGTCATCACACCCACTCTGTGATTACACGAAAGTTTGTCCATTATCTTATACACTTTAATAAATATGTCTTTCCCAAAGTTCAGTATATTCTGATGGGAAATAGTTATAAATTCTGTAGGCGTATGGTGAATCTTCAGCAGGCCACTAAACACTCATCTTGTCTGCGAAGTTCTGATGATGGATTCCAGTGGCCCACTCCTCTCGGTAGCTAGAATACAATGGCAGACTGCGCTGACACACTGTCTGGCTGCACACACATCTACTTGTGTAGGCTTGATTACTTATGTGGCACTAGCCTAGTGCCACAACAGAAACTCACAAGTCAGAATTCAGAATTGAGAACACAGTTATTTGCTAGCAAAACTCAGCTGAGCTGCTGGCTATATTATGGCGTCCCACTGCTTTATATGAAATATATTCTGGGAAAACACCACTGGAATAATTAACTGCGTTTTATGGACAGACTCTAGTCGAAGGGCAAAAATGCGCATCTCTGTCTTGCCAATATGATTACATTGGACCAATCACAGACTTCCCCCTTTCAAATTTCAAATCTACAACCAAAAGTCAAATTCAGTCAGATCTCAGTCAAGTATGTATTATTGTCTGTTGGTCCGTCTGTCTCTACTTGTTTTTTTTACACAAAACCACCCTTCGTTCTTGAACCAACTTTGTCCTACCCTACACAATTCTGCCACCTAAGTTATTTTTAGATACAATTCTCCACTTTTCCCCCTCTCTTTCATTACAGCTAGATTATTGCATTTCTTTGCTTCAAGGATGCAAATTTGGAACTTTAGTGAAGCATGCACAACAATACTGTCGCTAGTCTGATATGAACAATACAGTCTTTTGTCAATATCTTCCTTGTTATCTATCCGTCTGGATAATTTAAAGTATATTATTTGTCAGCTCAAGATGGGCTATCAAACTAGCTAGGTTTTATATTCATAACTCTATTATTAAGAAAAAACATATTTTTTCTCAAGGTTAGTTTTTGAAATTTGTTTGCGATTCTTGGCCCAAGGCGTTTGCCGCTGAATTCAAATAAAACGACCAAGTATCGTAAAAGCGTCCAAGAAATGACTGTTTCGAATAAGAGCTAAGGCTTTTCTATCCATTTCCTTACATTGTGTCAACTAGTGACGTGAATTTTTCCTTTTAAACTACCAATTGCGTCTTTTAGCCTTGCTAGTTTCAAACACGTGTTCAGTCATATTTTTCCTTTTTTTATATATCTCCGTCTTTCCCCGTCTACAAAGAGCAAACCGTTTCGTATGCAAGTCTAACTAATTAGTTTAAATAGCGGTAGGAAAAGCGGGCATGGGCGAGCATGTCTCCTAGTATCTTACGCATGATTTTTATCCCTACATTTTATCCTTAGAATTTGGAGATATTTTAACGTTGTATCATTAGAAATTCATCACAGTCTACCTGTTTCTTTTTATTACCAACTACCTCTGCTTGGGCTGCCTGCTACCTCTCAGCGATATTGAGTAACTCACCCAGCCTCTCTGCACCTTGTTCCATGAGAAACTTTCTCAGGTCTGGAGCCATGGACTCTCTTAGCTGCTCAATAAGGATCATTTCCTTAAGATCTTGGGTTTTCCCCAGAGCAGTCCATTTCTCCAAGTAGGTCTCTAACCGTGCAGAGAACTGGTGATAGGTCTCACCCGACAGTAGTTTGGCATTCCTAAATTTTTTTCTATAAAATTCTCCATTTTTTTCATATCTTAACAAAAGAGCCTGCTTTAACATGTCATAATTGTCTTGGTTATCTCTGCTCATCTTGGCAAAAACTTCATAAGCCGTTCCCCTAAGACCCTGGGATAACTTGAGGCTCCACCTCTCTCTCTCTAACCCATTTGTAGTAGCCAAAAGCTCAAACCTACCTAAATACCCTTCTATGTCATCATCTTTCTCAACAAAATGGTCTGCATGAAAACCCATAGCTGAGGTTGAGGCTCCCTGACTAGCAGTGGCATCTGAGGCAAAGGGGCTGGCACCATTTTTAGGAGCATGGCCTTGAAATTCCAACTCTTTTAGTCGTAGCTCGTGCTCCCTTTGTAACCTCTTCTCCTCCTTTTCTGCTTCCCTCTCTGCAGCTTGTCTCTTCTCTTTTCTTTCTGCAGCTAATCTCTTTTCTTCTCTTTCTGTAGCTAATCTCTTTTCTTCTCTTTCTGTAGCTTGTCTCTTCTCTTCTCTTTCTGCAGCTAATCTCTTTTCTTCTGCTTCTCTTTCAGCCTTTTTCTCTTCTAATTGGAGCCTTTTAATCTCTGCCTCCCTATGTGCTTCTAATGCCCTAGCTTCCTTGTCAGCCTCAATCTGCAGCCTCTTGATTTCTTTTTCAACCTCTAACTTTCTTTCTGCTTCTTTCTCTAATCTTTTATCTTCTCGGGCAATAAATTTGTCCACCTCTGAAGTTACATACTGGACCAGCTCTGGTCCATCCATGCACATCTCTTTAGCAGTCTGCACAGCGGCAGATCTGAACTTGGCTAAATCAGCCATTCTAACTCAAGCAGGTCTAATAAGGTTCTAAGACAATCCTAAACTTAACTAAAATAAATACCAACTATAATTAAGTAATTACTACTGGCTTTGACAACCTATCACTGTAAATCTCCTCTTAATTATTTTTATCTTCTTAGGGGGTGTTCTTAACTTCTACTAACACTAGTAATACAATCTTGAATTTATATACTACTGCTAATTTTTATTCCTGGAGTTAGTTAATATATGCTGTATGAGATTCCTATTTCAAACATTAATCTATATATGCCAAATTCAAATCTCGGACTTAGAGACCCCAATATATGTGATGGGTTTAGATGTTAAGAAGAATGGTGTGCGTATAGTTGTACTTGAGTGAGATCAACTGTGAAGGTCTCTGAGGTAAACAATGGACAACTGTGTTACAGAGTACCTTTCTTGTTATTACCCTACGATCTCACTCTAAGTTATATTCTGTATTGACTAGCTAGACTGAAAGCTACATAAAGTGTCTAGGGTATTGTAAGAGTGTTGTTAAAGAATCTCAATACAAAAACATATACAAACATATACTAATTACTATGATAAACTCAACTAACTCCAGCTGGTAAATTGTATATTTAAAAATTCTTTTGCTAAACTTTATTGGTCCTGAGCCTAAAGTTGTTTTGGTCAGGACTACAGTTCAATGAGAATCAATTTAGATGGATAGATATATTTACAAATATATATAAAGATATTTACATACAACAGACAATATGTCCATAGTACATTGTTACAAATTTTCAACTTGATGTTAATTACTCTATTTACTACTGGTACTAGAAGGCAAGTTGGGGATTATCATCATCCCAATGTTCTTTTGTTTCACTAGGATTGTTTATGTTAGTCTTTTGGAGGAACGTTTTTGTCTATACAGGAGATTTTTCTTTAGTCGTGATAAGTTGTCCCAGGCCAGATATTGCACTTATCTGGATCCTGGAATCATAGCAGTTGTAGTTGGTTTGGCCAAACACTTCAGTCTCCTCTGGTCTTGAACTTCTTTAATACAAGCAGGTGCTAGAGACTCTTAGAAATCGTGCTGAATTTCTCTATCATCGAGTACCAGCACCAGACAAGTGCCAGCAGGAACCCCTGTCGATGCAAGTTATGGTTCTGTCTTAATATCAAACTAATTCCTCCTGATTTACATGTAAACATACATTCAATACAAAAGAACATGGTCAGCTCTCTCTGACAACTCTGCTTCTCCACTTTAGTTTGATGGAACAATTCGTACCAGTATTCTTTTCTCTTCCCTAATGGATGCTACGCCTCTGTCATTCCTGCAGTAATCTTTTCCATGCAATAAGATAGGTGTAATGTTCCTGTATGACCATCATATTTATAGTCCTGTAGTTTTAAACTTCTTAGATAGTCCCTTATATGATGGATCAACATCTAGGCTATGCCTAAGTCTGCCATGGAACCATTTAATTAAAATCTTTTACATGGCCTTTTCTTTTTTCACACAACCCTTTTTTAATTAAAAAGTCAATAAAATCAATGTTACCACATATCAAGGAAATATAAACAAGTAACGATGAATTAGGCAATAGAATATGGCACACTTTCATCACTGCCTCTGTTCAGACTGCTTTCTGTTGTTAGTTATTTTAAAACAAAGCACAAGTCTGCTCATCGCTGCTTATTCCTCAGAATATTTTGAAAAAGTGGCAGCAAGCAGCCTACTTTTCCTATCATGTAAAAAGCTTTGGCCAATGAGACCAAGCATCTCTTTTTTGAATGAAACTTTATTTTTTTTTTAAATATCTCAAACCACTATGCGTTACTACTACCAACTAGATTTGTATATTTAGGTTAGCCAATAATATTTCGGTTTCCTTCAAATTTCATCCAATCCACTTCATCGTACTATCTTAGCCTTTCTTTCACCTAATTTTTCCCAAAAAATTATGCTATCCAATCTAAGCAGACATGACTTGACCTGACAGTATCTCCGATTCTCTATGTATTATTACCAATAGTTGATTATCTAATGGACTATTTAGACAACTAACAACATATTCTTGGTCAGCAAGTCTTCAGGTACACAAATATATGATTTTTATGGGGCTAAGTGGCTTGGTTCAAAATTCTATCTTTTTTTCTATGTTAGTTATTTATTTTTAAACTACCTCCTGTTCAATTCTTTTTCCATGTATTTTCAAGCTAAATACGAGAGTCTCTCATAATACACGAGAATTACGTCATTCGCAACAAGAGCTAAGCGTGTTTTCATGACCGTAGTGTCCACAATTTCTTATCTATCCGTGCCCCTCCCCTCTACAATGTATTTTAGGCAAATACTTCATTGAACTTGGAAAAGAGGTACGTTTGTCTCAAGGACGAATTTGAAAAATAGGGTACCCTTTTGGTTCGGCCAAAGCGTTATCAATTAATACGCTGAAGGCGTAGGCGACGACTACAATTCTCGCCAAAAATTTGTAGTACTATCCTATCTTTGACTTTATGCACTATACTGTTATATTCTAATTTAGATATTGTATTTAGAAATTCACCACAGTACATATTCCATGAGCGGAATGTCCTCTTCGCTTTACGAGTTATCTTTTTTTCCATTTCTTAACCTCCATAATTCTTCTGGTACTGTTCTGTCAACCTTTTCTCTTTCTGACGTTCTCGTCTGATCAAGCTGTACATCTTCCTCTTCTTCCTCTATTTCTACATCTGTGTGCATTCTCTGTCCATTTATCTCTGTATCCTGTATTTTCTTATCTTCCTCGCTTCCTCTCTCCCGTTTCTAATGTTTGTTTTGTGAATCGTTAGAAACTCCAAATCTTAGGTTTGGGTTTTTCGGTTGTGCATGAATTTCCGCTCTTGTGACTATCCGACTTCCACCAGCTCCTCGTCTGTATGACTCTTCTGCAGAACTTTCTTCTGATGTACCCTCATCTGTGTCCTCTGGTACCACTACATAATGGGTTTTCCTCTTGTTCTGTTCCTGCGGTGGTATGTCTATAGGTGTCTGCGTTTGTAACCTTAGATGTTGTACATGCGCCTTGATGGTTTTATTTTGATCTTGTTTCCATATTTGGTATGTTGTTTCTGAAAGGCGTCGTAACACCTGTCAATTCGAAATCCAGTTCTTGTGTAGCTTTAAACTCCTAACGTGTTTCTTATAAAACACTATATCCCCCATCTTGAATTACTGCGCAACTGCATTTTTTTTGCATTCTTTTGCCTCCTATTAAAATCTTTCTTGATGTTCCTTTGTGCTAAGGTGTGTGCTCGGTTTTTTTCCCGGATTAGTATTTCCATGTCATTTAGCGCAAATACGTCATTATGTTTCGTGATAAAGTCTTGAAATATTCTTTTGTTTTCTTTTTCTGTCCGTATCTGTGTCTTAATCGCCTTCATCCTATCCTTCATGCTAACCTGTTGTATAACTCGTCCCTGCATTCTTTCTCTTTGCCTCATATAGCTTCCTATTCGTATGTCTCTCTTCAAAGCATGGCTGTCAACTCCTTTCTTGAACCATTTATATCCTATGTACTCGACAGGATGTGTAGTACGGTCTGTGACAATGGTTTTTCCCTCTGGTGTCTCTTTCCCTGTATTCTATGCGATTGTTGTTTCTATGGCTCCATCTTCTTTCCCTTCCTGTTCTCTACACACTAGACAATTACTGGTATTCATATAACCCCGTCCTAACTGTTGGCTACCCCTCCTAGTGTATGTTTCCTATCTCGGATACCACCATATCTATCTTTCCTTTCGTTGTAGTTATCCTGTCCCTGTCTGCTGCTTTCAGTGTGTGACATGTGTTGTACTCTCCCCACGATGAATCCTCTTGGTATCGTGACATGCTTTGCTGCTGTGTTGATTAGCATAACTGGAAATTGAGACATGTTTCCTATCACTACTTTCGCCTCCGTCATATTTATGCCTGGTTCATCGGCTATGTCTGCATCCTGGAATTCCACTGTTCTGACCGTCTGTCCAATTTTATAATATGGTGATCTCTTCATCTTTCCTGTGACTATGTTCACCGTATTCGGACGTAAAGTGATTGAATTCTGTAATCTTATCACTGATGCGATATAAATATCATCCTGCATGTCAATGTACTCTTTCTGAATCCTCAGCTTCTGTATGTCAAAGTACAATATTACGCTGTATTTCTTCATAAAATCTCTTCCTAATATGCAATTCCGTGACATACCTTTCACTATAATTTTTTTTCCGTACGCCCGCTAATACTCGAGGCGAAATCTCAGGTTATTATTAATGTCTAACCTGACATTGATTTTACGTGAGTATCCCTTTTCTTTGTACAGAGACAGGTGTCCCTCGCCATTCAGGCAGATACTCGCCGATTTCGGAGGTACCCATTAAAGCTGGGTCGGCCCAGGAGCCGCCAATCCCTGGTCGACGATACTCCTTTAAATGTGCTCGCCAGGTCTCGAGTTAATCCAGTCCATATCCCGGTCGACGAAAAATCCTCAAATGCCGTCGCCCGGGTTTGATCCTGAATCACCCAGTCGCCAGAGCGGTGTGGTAACCACTACGCCAGCGCGGCTCCCTTCACTATAATAAACGTTTGCATTAACGACTTCGTTCCAATGCTAAACCATAACGTTGACCTTCCAATCACCTTTAACCTTTCACCTGACACTGACGTGAGTCGCGTGCGTGTTTTTTTTCCAATTTGGGTGGCTGACGTAGCTGTTTATACAACCCAAATCTTAACAAGCTAACACTAGCGCCTGAGTCCAAGAGACTTCTGATTTTTCTGCCACCTATTGTCATCAAACAAGAACTCGGATCTCTATGGTATGTTGCGTTCACTGTTGGTATATTTATATTCTGCTTCATATCCTTGGTTTTCTTCCACTAGGTACTTGCCTATTATTCTGAGACCTATTATTTATCCTACTCATGTCAGTCTCCCTCATGTGAGTAAGTCTGATTTTTTCCTGACTACTGTATCTACCGTACCGAGGCGTCTCGAAAGCCCTCGTGTGGTGCGTGCATGAGTGTGCCACTTGTGTGGGTGTATTGAGGTTGACACCAGGTGTCATCCCTGTCCCTACACATAGTATGTCGTGGACTATGAATACTAGCTAAATGTGCAGACCTACTGTTTTGATACATTCGTGGTGGTCTTCATGAACATGTGCTAGCTCTGTGTCCCCCTGATAGCAATGTCTTGCACCAGTGTGCTGCCTGTTTGTTGACTTCTTCCACCATTGTTTCTTCGAGCTATGTTATCTATTTCCATTGGTTCTACTTCATCACCCCTTGCCTGTTCTACTCTCAACTCAAACCTTCTTCTTATGTTTTCTTCAGCAATGGCAGAAGCCATAGTGTCTTTTAACGTCTTATGATCTTTCCTTGTTAGGTGGAGTTTGATAGCATCAATATATAATCCGTCTACGAAGATACCGATCCCTTGGCTATCTATTCCTTGTCTGTCTATCATTTCAGCTGGAAAAACATCTTCAATGATGTAAAACATTCTATCAGTATACATTTGTATCGTTTCCTCTTTGCTTTGCTAAATCTTCCTAAGTTTCTGCCATCCTAGGTGTACATCTTGTAATTCTCCATATCTCTTCACCAATTCCTGATTGAAATCCTGCCATGATTCTTCTGGCACTGTGTCTAACCTTCTTCTAATGAAATCGGTCACTAAATGTGTGCTAGTACGAAAAGCTAACAATCTTTTTTCACCGTCTGAGGCCTGAACTGATAAAGAATGTCTTAATAATTGTAAGAGCCAGGCCTTACATTCAGTAGCTTTACCTGAAAGAGTGTCAACATTACCTTTAACATTGGTAAGTTTGCTGTTTTTGGCCAGCTTATCCAATGTATCAGATACCTAGCGTAATACGCCTAATACTGTTTATGTACTGTGTTCCATCTTGGCCCTGAAATCAAAAAAAAAATGTATTATTGAGAACTTCTTGAGGCTCTGAAAAAATTGATTTGGTTAATTATGTTGACGTTGTAACAAAACAATTGCTATTCACAGCAAATCCCGATAACAGAAATATGAAGGAAATTATAATACATGCATAAGTTCAAAGTTGTAAACAAACAACAATTCTAGCTAATCTCTAACTGATTAACTACTATGTACCGAGATGTTGGTTACTGATGAAGGCGTCTTTTCCGGACCGTTGACCTGAGTGTGCACACTGTTTTTGTTTCGTTCTTTCTTCTCTGTTGTTTTCTGTGTTATGAGCGGCGGTTGTTTATACTTGTACTACACTGTTCATAGAAAGTCACTAGTGTGATGTTGCTTGACCCGTTCCCCGATTGTGGAATTAAGTTGTAAAGAAAATTTCTCTTCGTGTGTATTTTCGTCCCCGATGACTTGAGTTTCTTCGTTGACCTTGTCACCCTCGGCTGATCTTCATATGACTCGGCACGTAACTGTCTTGTTTTCGTATATGTTTTCGTCACCGTTGACTTGAGTTAATTCATTGACCTTGATGTTGTCATTCATCGCTGGCGTTTTGATAAGTACACTGTTTTGTAACAGACGTAATATTCACAATAGTGGTCACTGGCACCATAAAGAGATGTGTGATAGCTGTAACCCAGGTTCTGTGCTTGTGAAGTTATTTGTTACATCTTGACCCCTTGTATATCTACTCGATTAAGCAACTGATGATCGTGACCTGTCCATGTCTTTATGTATGCTGTCTGTAATTATATGCACCGTTCACTTTTGACTTGCCTACCTTGCTCATGTGACTGCTGAGTGATATATTAATGATCAGACAACTATGATGACTGCAATGACTGATCGACTCGTAGCTGACAACAAAGTTCTTTTATTGTTGGCAATAAACATATTCACAATTGGCCATCTTCGTGCCTGATTATAAAGTAATAGAACATATGAGACTTCTACGTTGACACTCATGCATCCTATAATTCACTGGTCAGGAACTAGTTGATTAACTCTTGATCTCTGCTGACCACTGTAATACCGTCTACTAATCACTATTTACTAATTGGCTGTTCTCAATATATTCAATTTGGCTTCGAAGTATAAGCTGGGTCACCACCAGTGCTGAAAACTTATTCTTAGCCCCTAACTGATCTTTATAAAGTCTGCCCTTTGCGTCCGACACTGGACCACTGTTTCTAACACTTGTCCTTGACTACCTGCACTTGGTTAACTATACGAGAGTTTACATACCAAGGTTTTTTCTTGAATAAACTGCTGACGACCTACTTGACCACAGCTCGTCATGAAAACAATTTGTCGTAACATCTTGTGTCTGTCTTCTTTTCTTCTGCAAACTGCCGCAGTACCATAAACACCAAGGTACCTGAGCTGGCCATAACTTTGAAGATGGTCGTTACGGTTAGTCTACGCTAACCTGCTCTCAGCTGACGACCAGTGAAGAGTGATTCCCAACTCTTCAGTCAGCGCACGGACTTCCCGTGTCACTGATGACGTATAACTAAGTCCTGCTACTCAATAATTATCCCTTCTTATTCTTATCTCAGTTATCTCCTGTTCCTATCACATTCCCTGCCCTATCCTAAAAAAAAGATTTGTCCCTCAGGACAAATGTTTCTCTCCCCTTGATTACTACACCTTCCTCTACCTTAAAACTTAATATGTATACTTCCTTTACCAGTAATACTATACATAAACACATACATCAAATATATATATTATCATTCATCTCCCTGCTATCTCATCATATTGTAATCATATGATGCTGACCACAAAACATAATCTGTAATCACTACTAACTGTGACCTATTTATAACTTGTACGCTTCTTTCATCTACAATTTATTATATCTTTCACACTCCATTTTCACTCTCAACATCTCCATTTCCTACTTTGTTTCTGAGCTCAACCTTTTCAAATATTCTGACATATCCACCTCTATTTGTCTAACATTGTACATCATTCTATCATGACCTACCGAGCATCATCATACTCGTATTCACTTTCTTATTTACTTCTTCTGTATTTGACACCTTTTCACATTATATACTGTAACATATATATATACAATCGTTTTTGACCCATTTAAAACATCATGGTGTCACTGATTCTTATTATTGCTATCCCCCCTGGCTAAACTTCCACCAATCTTTGGACCTAAAATAAAATCTGTGGTCCCCTAATACGAACTACTTGCGTTTCCGTATCGTCTATCTATTCCTAATATCTTTAATCTTCTTTCTATTTCTTTATTTCACGTGCCTCTGCCACTCTCCTACTTTCCGTATTCGTTCATTACAATCTCTTTCTTCCCTATTCTTCTGTTCCTCATAACATTCTCTCCTTTTTCTTAAAACTTCTCTTGCTATATTTGTTCAGTCCAGTACTCACATTCACATCTTGTCGTCACACTTATAATTCCTCCGTTATATGTTCGTTATATTATCTCTCTGTTATTTCTCTATGGTTTCGCAAACTTCATTATCTCTGCAATCTCCTCCACCCTTATCCACTGTATCCATTTCTTGGGGAACAATATCCATAAATACTCATGTCTGTCATCCCCCTATGACTTCTCCGATCTCAAACCTTTTGCTACCTTCACTCTGGCTTCTTAATTACTCCTATAATCCAAGCTTCTCAATTCTCCCATACTCCAAACTTCTCAATTCTCCCATACTCCAATCTTCTCAATCCTCCCATTCTCCAAGCGTCTCAGTTCTCCCATACTCCAAGCTTCTCAACTTTCTCATACTCGCCAATTTCCTCATGTCTTATCTTCACCATTTTTCCTCCCCTCATCTCTTCTGACATTACCCATGTCTTTTCTTTCTCTACTATTATCGCCAATCTCCCATGGCCTCTGTTCCGACTTCTCGACACTCGAGTCATAATTATTATCTCTCCACTGCAGTAGTCTATTGTTCAGACCTAATCAGCTTCTTAATATGTTCAGTCTAAACCGATTGCATCTAATTTCCCCACAACTAGACTCCCGCTGCAATTTTCTACTTCTCTCCTTCTCACCCTTATCTCCTCTACCTCTCGTTCCCTCCTTGGAACTGTGTTCTCCAATTTCTCAATTATAACTCTCTATTCATCTTCAAATATATTTCTCCATGTTTTCTGCTGTCCTGATCTACGGCGTCTCAAACTCTCAATCTCGGTATATCCTGCAGTCGTCACCACGGCTTTTCACATAATTTCCGCCATACTACATCTGCTTGCTTTCTCTTAACTCTTCTTTACTCATCACCTCCTGTACTGCAGTACCCTATTGGTCAGGTATACTCCGTTTACCTCATATGTGCGGTTCAGACCAATCATATTTAAGTCTCTTGAAGACCAGCAACCACAGCAATCTTGTTCGTATTATGTAAGCTATGCCTTCCCTCACATAGCCGCCTCCTCCTCCTCACTTTCTATCTCACTTCATCATATGTTTATACAGCCTCTCCAGGGCTTCTTGCTGCTTATTCACATTTTGAGTCTCCTCTACTCTTCTGACTTAATCAATACTTTGTTTCCACCCAACCTCTCTATGTCTGGTATCTCCATATTTTCTCTGAATCTCTCTAATCCTCACTCCTTTAACCGTTTGCCTTGATTTTTCTTTTGTTCAATTTCTTCCTTTTTCGTGCTCCCTGAGTTTCTTTCACGTTCTATGTCGCTACCTCGACCTCTACTTGTACTTTCTCCATCCTTATGTCTCGTCTTTTACTCCTCTCTACTGCTAGATCGGTATCTCCTTCGATCCTTAGTAGTTTCTCTACTTCTATTGCTGCTTCTATTTGTCTCCTCCTTCTTAGCTTCTCGGCTCTTGGATCGGTAATCCCTTCGATCCGTATTTCTTCTCTCTTCGTCCTTTATAGCTTCCCGGCTCTTGGATCGGTAACCCTGTCGATCCGTATCTCTTCTTCTATCTTCACTTCTATGTCTCAGCCAATCTCGGCTCTTAGATCGGAAATCCCCTCGATCTATATTCCTCCTTCTTTCTCTACTATTATCTCTCCTATTTTCTTTGCTGTCTCCAGTCTTGGGTCGGTATTCTCTTCGACCCGTCTCCCTACTTGCCTCCATAGTATCTCTACTCTTAGATCTCACATCCACCTGTTCTACCTGTCTCAACTTTTCGAGTCGCTTTCTATAATCTAATGAATTGTCTGTAGACGACCAACATTTCTTCGCCTTTCGTGTACTCCCTTCCTTTATCTCCCTTCTATGGAATCTCCGTTTGTTATGTCTGTGACCCTTGTCACTCTCCTCAGACCACATACTGTCTGAGTCACTTGAAATCGATACCTCTTCTGGAATCCTTCTCCGTCTGCTCCTATTTTCCCACTTCATTATTCGTTTTCCGACCTCTTCATCGTGTCGGTCTATCCTCCTCTGGTTTTTACCTGTGTCTGCCTCTCCACGTCCTGCGTACCTGCATTAGTGCTGTATTTCTTAACTTCACGAGTGGCATATTATATTCTGACGAATTGTCAGATGACGTGTAATATCTTTTCTTCCCACGTCTGATGTCTCTTGCCCTGTCCTCCTGCTCGTCTGTTTGTTCACTTTCCTCCATTTCCTCTTCTCCCTTCTGGTTTTCTTGTTGCCTCTCCGCTTCCTGCAACTGTCGTAATTGTTTCTCTTGCTCTGCTAATCTATTTTCTCTCTCTTGCAACCACTGTACATATTCCATGAGCGGAATGTCCTCTTCGCTTTACGAGTTATCTTTTTTTCCATTTCTTAACCTCCATAATTCTTCTGGTTTTTCGGTTGTGCATGAATTTCCGCTCTTGTGACTATCCGACTTCCACCAGCTCCTCGTCTGTATGACTCTTCTGCAGAACTTTCTTCTGATGTACCCCCATCTGTGTCCTCTGGTACCACTACATAATGGGTTTTCCCCTTGTTCTGTTCCTGCGGTGGTATGTCTATAGGTGTCTGCGTTTGTAACCTTAGATATTGTACATACGCCTTGATGGTTTTATTTTTATTTTATTTCCATATTTGGTATGTTGTTTCTGAAAGGCGTCGTAACACCTGTCAATTCGGAATCCAGTTCTTGTCTAGTTTTCAACTCTAACGTGTTTCTTATAAAACGCTATGTCTACCGGCTTGAATTCCTGTGCAACTGCATTTTTATTCGCATTCCTTTGCCTCCTTTCAAAATTTTTCTTGATGTTCCTTTGTGCTAAGGTGTGTGCTCGGTTTTTGTTCCCGGATTAGTATTCCCATGTCATTTCGCGCAAATACGTCATTATGTTGTGTTGTACTCTCCCCACGATGAATCCTCTTGGTATCGTGACATGCTTTGCTGCTGTGTTGAGTAGCATAACTGGAAATTGAGACATGTTTCCTATCACTACTATCCCCTCCGTCATGTTTATGCACGGTTCATCGGCTATGTCTGCATCTTGGAATTCCACTGTTCTGACCGTCTGTCCAATTTTATAATATGGCGACCTCTTAATTTTTCCTGTGACTATGTTCACCGTATTTGGACGTAAAGTAATCGGTTTCTGCAATCTTCTTACTGATGCGATATGCATATCATCTTGCATGTCAATGTATTCGTCTTGAATCCTTAACTTTTGTATGTCAAAATACAATCTTACGCTGTATTTCTTCATAAAATCCCTGCCTAATATGCAATTCCGTGACATATCTTTCACTATAACAAAAGTTTGCATCAATGACTTCGTTCCAATGTTAAACCGTAGCGTTGTCATTCCCATCACCTTTAACCTTTCACCTGACACTGACGTGAGTTGCATGCGTTTTTTTTCCAATTTGGGTAGCTGACGTTGCTGTTTATACAACTCAAATCTTAATAAGCTAACACTAGCACCTGAGTCCAAGAGACTTCTGATTTTTCTATCACCTATTGTTATCAAACAAGAACTCGGATCTGTATGATACGTTTCGTTCACTGTTGATATATCTCCAATCTGTTTCCGTATCCTTGCTTTTCTTTCTATATGTACCTGCTTATTCTCGTGTGACCTATTTATCATCCTATTCCTGTCAGTCTCTCTCATGTGAGTAGGTCTGCCTTTTCCCTGACAACTGTATCTACCGTAACGAGGTGTATCGAAAGCCCTCGTGTGGTACGTGCATGAATGTGTTCCTTGTGTGCGGGTGTATTGGGGTTGACACCATGTGTCATCCCTGTCCCTACACATAGCCTGTCGCGGACTATGACAACTAGTTAAACGCGCAGACCCACTGTTTTGACACATGCGTGGCTGTCTCCATGTACACACGCTAGCTCTGTGTCACCGCTTATGACAGTTATAACATTCCATATCTTCCACCCAACGGCGACCTGTTTGTTGTCTCCTTCCATGCCCATTTCCTCGACCGACATTATCTATCACCATTGGCTCCTCTTCATCAACCCTTGCCTATTCTACTCTCAACTCAAACCTTCTCCTTATGTTTTCTTCTGCAATGGCAGAAGCCATAGTGTCTTTTAACGTCTTATGATCTTTCCTTATTAAGTGGAGTTTTATGGCATCACTATATAATCCGTCTACGAAAATGCCAATCATATGGTCTTCTATTCCTTGTCTATCTATCGTTTCAGCTGGAAATACATCTTCAATGATGTTAAACATTCTATCAGTGTACATCTGTGTTGTTTCTTCTTTGCTTTGTTTTATCTTTCTAAGTTTCTGCCATCCTAGGTGTACATCATGTAATTCTCCATATCTCTTCACCAATTCCAGTTTGAAGCCTTGCCATGTTTCCTCTGGCACTATGTCTAATCTTCTTCTAATGAAATCTGCTACTAAATGTGTGCTGGTAAGAAAAGCTAACAATCTCTTTTCATTGTCTGAGGCCTGAACTGATAACGAATATCTCTCTATTTGTAAGAGCCAGGTCTTACATTCAGTAGATTTACCTGAAAACGTATCATTATTCCTCTTGACATTGGCAAGTTTGCTGTTTTTGTCTAACCTACCCAATGTCTCAGATATCTGGCGTAATACGCCTACTACCGTTTCTGTCTGTTGTTCCATTTTTAGCCCTGAAAATAAAAAAAAATATGTTAGTGGGACTTCTTGGGGATCAGAAAAAAAATTTCTCTGGTTAATTATCTTGGTGTTGTAACAAAACAATTGCTATTCATAGCAAATCTCTATACTAAAAATATGAAGGAAATTATAATACATTCATAAGTTCAAAGTTGTATACAAACAATAATTCTACCTAATTATAACTATCTACACTGTATCCGGACGTTGGTTCCTGATGAATGTGTCTTTACTGGACTGTTGACTTGAGTGTGAACACTGTTTTTGTTTCGTTCTTTCTTCCTTGTTGTCGTCTGTGTTATGAGTTGCTGTTGTTGATACTTGCTACACTGTTCAGAGAAGGATCACACTGGTGTGATGATGTTTTACTCGTACCCGACTGTGGAATTAAGTTGTAAAATGAATGTATCTTTGTCACCGTTGACTTGGGTTCCTTTGTTGACCTTGTCACGCTCGGCTGCTCTTCATAAGTCTCGGCACGTAACTGTCTTGTTTTCTTCACCGTTGACTTGAATTCATGCATCGTTGATCTCGACGTTGTTTTTTTTAATCGCCTGCGTTTTGATAAGTATACTGTTTTGTAACTCACACTACCTCCCCTATCCTGGTCACGGCACCATAACGGAATATTTGTGATAGTTTCAACCCAACTTCTAACCCAGATTCTTTTGCTTGTGTGATTGTTGTTACGTTGACCCTTGTGTATGTTCCCGACTTAATGATGACCGTAATGTTCCTGTCTTATGTTCACTGGCCGTAATTGTAGGCGCAGTACCTTTGTGGCCTACTTTGTTCCTATGACTACTGAATGAGATCAAATTATCTGCCAATTATAATACTTGAAAGGACTTGGCGACTCAGAGCTGACAACCAAAGTTCTTTATTAGTTGTCAAGGAACATATTCACAAATTGGCTACCTCCGAGCCTGATTATCAATAAATATACATATGAGACTTCATTGATGACACTCCCACATCACTTACTGCACTGGTCAGGAACTAATGTTATTATATCTCTTGATTAGCGCAGGATCTCTGCTGTCTACTTTGTTATTCTATCCACCCATCACTACTACACATCACTACTGATTAATGGGCTGTTCTTCATCTATTAAATTTGCTTCGAAGTATTGTCTGGGTCACCACCAGTGCCGGTAATTTCTTCGTAGCTATAAACTATTCTTTGTACTACCTGCCCTATACGTCCGACGCTGGACCAGTGCTTTAACACTTGTCCTTGTCTGTCTGCTCTCAGCTAATTACACGAGTGTTTACATACCAGAATAACACTGCTGGACACAGCTCGACATGAAAAACTATTTGTTATGGAAATATCTTGCATCAGTCTTCTTCTCTTCTTCTCTGCACACTGCAGCAGTACCATAAGTAACATGGTACCTCAGCTGTCCATAACATGGTAGATGGTCGTACAGTTAGTCTAATTTCTAACCTGCTCTCAGCTGACAACCATTGAAGAGTGATCTCTTCACTTCCCCCACGGGTTTTTTGTGACACAATGTTGACCTAAAAAACTAAGTCCCGATACTCCTAAATTATTCTTACATATTCCTATCCCAGTTCTCTCCCTTTCCTATCACACTTGTAGAAACGTGTTTTACATGATGAGGTTGTCTGAAAGTTATGGTCCTTGTAGAAATGTGTTTTACGTGATGAGGTTGTCTGGGAACAGTGGTCCTTGTAGAAATGTGTTTTACGTGATGAGGTTGTCTGGGAACAGTGGTCCTTGTAGAAATGTGTTTTACATGATGAGGTTGTCTGGGAACAGTGGTCTTTGTAGAAATGTGTTTTACATGATGAGGTTGTCATCCCCATCCACGACCTTGACCTTGAATTAGTAACCTTCAACGAAATGGCTGTATGTGCATTAGTCTCATTCTTTATTTGCTTCTTCAAAGACACCCCCCCCTCCCGGGGAAACTATACGTCATGTGAACTAGATTATTGCTATCACATACGGATTCTACACAAGTCACGTGATTATACAGGATAATTGTAAAGTCACTTGTTATTTTTAATTTGTTAGTTCTTCCAGTTATCCAATTACTTTATATTAAACAAACGTCACAACACAGGGACTCACCTGTTATGTTATGACATAAAATGATGTGTCACATTAACACAACAGCGTAAGGGGAGATCACGTGACATCGTGGCGGGCAATAATTTGTGCTCTCTCTTGTAACGTTTAGTTTATTGGTCATTTTAGAATTGTGTTTCTTTTGTGTTGTTTCCGGGAATCTAAAATACAACTTATGTGTCACATACTTCTTTGATGGTCAAGAAAATATGGGCCTAACACTATATTCCCAATATGCCCTCAATGGGCGTGTAACGGGATCCTTTACCTCTACCTTTTTATGTGTCACATGATCGTTCTTGCTTCCTTGTTTTGACACGTGGTTTAGGAATATCCAATAGACATTACGTGCTGGTAATACAATTAAAAAAATCATCCTGTAGAAATATTATATTTCATACTGTGATCACGTGTTCGTCCTTGACATTTTATAGCAGCAGTCCCGCTTGGGTCATGGCTCTCAAGTGACATATTTTCTCTTAAGTACTCGGACTCATATTGAAACATTAAGATACATATATGCGTTTATCTAAGGGACGTAATTATTGTTACAAGGGGAGTAATAGGTGCGGGAAAGCAAGTCATAAGTCTAAGAAATTATTTAATTAGTTCATACAACTTTGCTTGCATCACAGTTGTAGCAAATAAAAAGATTAAAATGCATTTCAAATTAAGAAGAATATCATTCTTTCATTTGTTATTGTTATATAAATATGCAGGTGTATTTTACATGAGATAAATAAACGTACTCTTGGCTTATACAAGTCAGTAGATATAAATAACACGAGTGCTTTTAATGCAGAATATATATGTTATCTGTATTTTATTTTTGACCGGCACAAAGTGCTGCCTTGTTAAATTATGACATAATTAGAATTTCAAAAATTTTTCTTCAAAATAATGAGCATGGTTAAATATTGACATAACAATGAGAGAAAATGGAACCAGACACAATGTTAGCAATTACCCACGGCAACAAATGATACATTATCAATGTGGAATATAACTAGTACTCTCTGTCAAAAATCAACATGTTAAAAAAAAGAATCGCTACATGTGCTGAAATCTCAAATAAAAATATACAACAGAATGATATACATGTCAATTTTAAACTAGCAGATACAACACATTTTTTTTTTTTTTTTAAATCTGTTAAATCTGTATTCGTTGTACCACGTACACAATTACTTGTGTAGGCTGTTTCCTTGTTCTTCGTCATCTTCATCTGCTGGGTTTCTTGTGAGATCGATGATGAGCTTGCTGCGTAAGTCTAATTCAGGTGGGCTTGTCTGCTCTGCTCTGATAATGTACTTTGTCTCAAAAGTCTGGGTTGGTGGTGGTGCTGCTTTCCTAGTGGTTGGTGTGGATGTCAGTTCTGGTTTCTGTTCTGTTTCTGTGTCATCTGTGTCGGGGCTGTCTGGTGCCGAGTGTCGTCTTTGTCTTTTTTGTCCCTTTTGTTGTTTCTAACAAGCTCGAAGTCCGCCGGTGGTGGGTCTCTTGCCTGCGACTCTTGGGGCCTCTCTCTGTCTTGCTTTCGCACTGCCGTTTCCTTTCGTGGCAGCTGTGGCCACGAGGTGTTTCCAGTTGTGGTTGGTGCTGCTAGTGGTCTTGGTCGTCCTGGTTTCCTTGAGCACTTATTTGCCCAATGGGTGTCTTCCCCACAGTGAGGACATACCATCCTCCGACCTGGCGCACATAATTTAACAATGCTATCTGTAATTGTGAACAATTGTGTGCAAAATGATTGGAAATTCTAACTATGTTACAGGTTCCATTTGTCCCATTGTTATGTCAATAATTAATTATGCTACTCATAGTTGTGATGAAAAAAAAAATATTGGAAATTCTAATTATGTTTTAAGGTCTAATTGTTGCCCATTGTTATGTCGAAATATAACCATGATACTCACAGCTGTGAAGAAATAAAAAGAAATTAAAAAAATAAAAAAAAAATAAAAAAAAATAAAAATCTGCTTTTGGCTATGTGTCGTGAAATATTCTAATCCACATATATAAATTATTAGGTAAATATAAAGCCTAACAAATAAAATTAATAAAGAGAAGAGCAATGGGAAAATAACAGTGCTGTCACAAAGAATGTACTCGAAATCCCCCTTGTTTTCTGCTTCGTCTGCAAATTGTAACGCTTTCACGTTGATATAAAAGCTTACTGTATTATTACCCGCCTTCTTCAATGAAACGTGTGCTGCATTTCTAAGAAAAACATTGAGACGTACTGCGTAATGACCTAAATTAATCCTAACATTAATTATACTGCGTTACCAAAACGAACGAACAGATGGACAAAAGGATAAAGAGAGAGGGGAGGGCTGAAAATCAGGAACGCATGCAACACGCGTCGCGCGATACACAAATGCTGCCATCACGCGTGTAAGTCTACATGCACTAATTTTTTTTCAGACGGACAGTGATAAAATACACTACCCTTTCCCAGAGTTAGGTTTATAAATCATAAAAAAACTCTTATTAGAAAAGATAACATTAGATGGGTTTACGGTTGAAAACATAACAGTACCCAGACAGCACATCTTCGAAACAGGAGGTAGAAGAAATTGCACATTTTGAACGCAGCCACGTAGCTCCTTTAAATTAGTATTTTTGGGTTCCTTAGGGCTTGCTGACAAATAATATGTAAAACGTTACGCAAATAGTCCAGGAATTAATAAATTATACCCAAAATAAAATAGTGAGGATGCCTGACAGCATGGAATCATTTCTGCTCATAAAATTTTTTTTATAACGTGTTTGAAAAAACCTTACGTTACATAAATAGCCTACCATGTAAACTCCCCATTGATTGGAGCGCAACAAATGAAAGCCTAACCACGATTGGTCGGACTATAAATACTATCTTGGTTGTTAGGGGAGACGGGGAAAGGTAACATTTTTTCAAACACTTGTCGAAACGGGCCTCATTGGTCAGACTCGCTGATATACACACTTGGGAGCGTTAGTTCGAAACCACTTGTTTAAATAAGCTTGATAAAGCATCAGTGCGTTGAAGCCAGCTTATATTTGGCTCAATAAAAGCCTGGAAGATAAGCAGATGGGAATTTGTGCCAGTTTTCCAGAATTCATTGCTAATCAACGTATCTGTGTTTATTCGTATGAATTGTGGTAAGCTTGAACCATTCAATATCTTTTAATGAAAATTGAATGTGAATTGTTGATTTATGCCTGTATATATATGTGTAGTTCAGTGGCCAACGTGAGGTAAAGCCTGTAATGCTCCAGCCTGAACAGAGGGTGTCGGAGAGAAGTAAAACGGCATGGAATGGCCAAACAGTACACTGACACCTGGATGATTGAATAGAAAGAAATAATGCTGGAATTGCAGAGGCGTAGTAACCATTAAGAAGGGTAATACTGGAATAAAGTATTTCAAATGAAGCTGACAGTTGGCCTAATGCTCTGAACTCAATGTTTGTGCTGTGTTGTGATCAGTGTAACAAGAGAGTTTAAGTAGAACATCTCCAATACTAATTTCCTTAAGACAAACTATTGAAGTCATGATGACAACTACCAACAGAGCTTGAACAAAACCAAACCAGTATTACCTCATACTACTATTACACAACTGACACACATAGGATATTTGTAATAATATATGTCACTACCAGATTCATATTAATACATTCTGTACATAACTTGTAATTAAAATTGATTGTGATTCCTGGTTCCTTTGTATTTGAATCAGGACACAAATACATTATTAACAGCACTGAATACATATTGTTATTTGAAACGTTACGAGTGACTTCTTTAAGATATTCTCATAGAGTGTTATATGTATGTGAGTGTCACAGTGTTGTTAAGAGTAGTGGATTAAATTAAATTGTTTATCTGTCTGTTGTTGTGACTTACACTTCACCATACTCATACCCTAGACACATAACGTAGCATCACACTATTCCAGAATAATTCTGACTGAGATATATAGATATGTGGTAGCAAGTAAGGTTATCTATAATACACTACTCTTAATAGATATAGATACCTTCACAGCTGATCTCAGTCAGTACACTAAGTTCCCTATAAATATTTATAACATCCCACTTCACCACACTATGATCAAAGTGTCATACTTCTAGGGATCATTTCTAGAGTATGCCGGGTCTTAGCCAGGGTCGGGATCACACACCTAAAAAAAAAAATCTGTAAAAAAAAACAAAGTGCTGCCTACACTAAAGTTGAGACGATGTATTCGACAGGTCCCCTTGTGAGCCCGAAAATGACAATAAGTCCCTACCAACCTTCTCCACCAAACATAACATGAGGTGACATAAGGATCTTTCATTGCATAGTGACGAATGGGCATTAAAATATACTACTCGTCAAAAGTCAAGGGCCACCCTATTATTTTCAATACAGTTTTATATAAGCGCATAGAATGATTAAATGAAGGAAGTTTTTAGTAAAACAAGGTGCAATGTCTTCCTCTGACAGTCCTCTATTCGCATTAAGCATAAAAATAACTCACTGACAACCGTGGTGATCACGTGCAATTTGGTTTGCTGACCATAAATTCACATTTTTAATCTGTTTTTTCAAACTTCCGTACAACCAAACAGGTGAAGTAATCGTGCTGATTGACATTCCACGTGCAACGGCGACTTTTCGTGAACAGAGTTCACTCTTAATTTGTTTTACAATCAGCAGACTTATGGTAGTTTCATCACTTGCAAAAACCATGCCACCGAGAAGAAGTCTTGACACCTTACAAAGAATGATTGCTATAGCGTGGGTTGAAAGTGGTTTATCTGTCCGTGAGGTAGCTAGACGGCTTGCATTGTCACACTTTACTATTCAAATTTTGGAGAGATTTCAGGCCACAGGAAGTGTGGAGGATCGCCACCGGCCAGGTCGCCCTAGATGCACCAATAGACATGATGACCGATATCTCTTGTTGTCAGCCTGCGCCATCGAACAGTGACTTGTTACACTCTAAGATGTCAGCTGAGACAAACTGTAAACTTTAATGTCAGTCAAAGCACCATTCGCAGACGTTTACATGAATTTGGACTGGCTGCTCGACGTCCTGCAGTCGGAATCCCTCTTACTCCTGCTCATCGCAGAGCCCGTGTTGCTTGGTGTCGCGAGCACATCCGATGGACAAGGCAACAATGGAGTCAAGTTCTCTTCACCGATGAATCTCGCTTCACTGTGTCATTCAATGATGGCAGGATTCGAGTTTGGAGACGACCAGGAGTGCGATTTACTGATGACACAATTCGAGAAGTGGATCGTTATGGTAGGGGTTCTGTCATGGCCTGGGGAGGCTTCTACAGACACGGCAGGACCCCACTCTACATCATCCAAGGCAACTTGACCGGCCCAAGATACCAGAACGAAATCTTGAGACCAATTGTTCAGCCTGCTCTGGAGGCCATAGGTTGTAATGCCACCCTCCAAGATGATAACGCTTGACCCCATCGAGCTCGTGTGGTGAATGAGTTTATTCAGGAACATGGGATCATCAGGATGGCGTGGCCAGCTCATTCACCTGATTTTTCTCCGATTGAGCACCTCTGGGATGTCCTTGGTCGAAGATTGTCAACAAATCATCCCCTGCCAATGGATGTTGCACAGCTGACTGCATTTTTGCTTCAGGAATGGTAAGCTGTTCCTCAGAATACTCTTCGGACCCTTGTGGACTCGATGCATCCCCGCTGTCTTGAATGCCTTGCTGCAAACGGTGGTCATACCCGATTTTGAAATGTCTGTTTCTCCAATATCTATTGTGTGACTTTTGAAAAGGTGGGTGACACACTTCACAGCGTCATTGCGTTTGAATGTGTGTTTCCATTTCTTTACGTGACATGTCAATTTGGTATTCTTCTTCTTCTTCTTCCTCGTTCGCCCTAAAAAGGACGGTGGTTGCGTTGTGTCTGTTTACGCCTAAGCTGTGATATCTGCACCTTTCTGTCGACACATCCGACTTCTGCACGGCATTTTTTAGGACCGGGTTTGCCTTCCCATTTCGATCCACACTCGCTCAGCCAGACTGCACAGCTGCAGACTGTTTCCAGGACCACCACGTGGAGGTGGAGTGCGGTCTTGACCAGCTCTAATTTGGTATTCAATAAATGCCGTTTTGACTGATACCAATTACGTTTATATCAGATTTGTTTTATGGTTTCAACCAAGGTTTTTCTAAGTGGCCCTTGACTTTTGACGAGTAGTATATATCAAGCCCAACCCATTTCTACAGTCTCTCAACTCACACATTTAGTCTCATTGAATGGCTCTGAAACATAGAGAACAACGAAGCCAATATAATCCGCAGTGGTTAAATCACATGTAATCTTATTTTGCCACTGAAGCACTGAAGTCGCCTTTAACGCGTCGAGTTATAGACTAACCATAAATCCTAATGCCTTGTCCCTACACGTTATCATGGTCAAGTTTTGTGTAATTTTGTTCAAATAATATCAGTTCTATCAATTCTCTACAGCTTTAAAAGGAGAGTTAGTGACTTGAATCCACATAGCCTGGAAGCGAGTTAACAGCGTTGCTAAGCATTTGTTTTATTAAATAATCGTTCGTAAAAGAAATAGATGCCAAACAATAGTCAGACACAAAGATAGAGATTGACCCCAACAAACAGAGATTGACTCAAAGATAGAGCTAGACCCAAACAATAGAGGCAGACACACAAAAAATGAGGAAGACACATAAAAATAGATATAAAAATAGACTGACCCAAACAAAAGCAGACAGACTCAAAGAATAGAGGCGAACCCAAAAATAGAAACTGACCCAAAAATAAAAACTGATCCAAAAATAGAGCCAGACAAAAATAGGGGTAGACCGAAAATATAGAGACAGACACAAAAATAGAGGCAGATATAAAAAATAGAGGCAGATATAAAAATACAGAGGCAGACACAAAAAAGAGATACAGAAACAAAAATAGAGGCGGAAAAAAAAATAGAGGCAGACCAAAAAAAAAAAAAAAAAAGAGGTCGGCACATTTCTTTCTCTGCTATGAAGCAGATATTTGGTATTTTCATATTTTTGAACACTCCCTTCGGTGATAATATGCCATGTTACTTTAATCTTCTCGGCTTTGCTAAGATTAAGCACAAGTAAAAAACCAAGATGGTCAGTTTCGTATTGTGACCCAGTGTTGAGTTTACCTAAGGCTTGCCGGGTGATAAATCATCCATCTGCGGACATATTACAGACATGCACCTGGAAGTTGGAATGTTGTAATAAACTTCGAGCAGAATTATTACGAAAATATTACTTGAGATAAAAGTAAGAAGTTATTGGTAATCACTGACGAGAATATTCGGAGATCTCACTTCTATATCTGGAAGACATGACCTTTGCATTAACGCACATAAATTTCCTAAATGAAATATTTTGAATTACCCAGCCACAACACACAGGTTATGAAACGATTGGAGTTCATTTGAAACATAGGAAGTACAAAGTTATTGATTTGACCCTACTTAAATCGTAACAAAGTAATACGGGGGGGGGGGGGGTGGGGGGGGGGGGGGGGGGGGGGGGGGGGAGGAGGAAGTGTCATAAAACCTGACACTTTAGTAAGTTTGCAACACTGTGAAAATTAATCTCGCGTGAAGAAGACAACGAGACCTTGCCAGAGTTAAGAATAGCAGCAGATTTCATTTACCAGACCGGACCTTGTTTAAATAAATTGAGGACTTAGCGCCCAGGACAATTCTACCATTTTAACACGGAAAACGAATTTTTAGCACCATAATATCACTCGATGATCACGCATCAAACAAAGTTTGTTTGTTAAAGAATTATTCATTTTTATAACTGTAACAACATAATTGATTATTTTCAATTTGTTACTTGTATAAAGACAAATCTAAAGTTGATTTAATAATTTTGAATGTAGTATTGCCGTATGTATCGGATCTTTTCTTAAATACACTTAAACAGAGCTTTACAATAATAAGAGGAATTTCGCTGAATTAACTCAGCTGCTGGCTTGAACGAGCTAACGAAATATAAGGTAATGCTATCCTTCACAAAAGTTGACGGCAGATACTAGAGTTAACATTTGTATCGCTTTTCTGAATACCGTGTGAAATTACCTTGAGGTAGAAGCGTCTTTTTCCTTCTAACTACAACTCTGCCAAGAGTAATCTTGTGCGAAGGTAGACACCTTTGAAGACCCACATTAGTTACTTTAGAGTTTTGGCCACTTTTGGATCACTACTGCAGAGCTAATGGGAGGAAACCCGGGACAGACACACACACACACACACACACACAAACAAAGTAGAGGCAGACACACAAAAATAGAGGCGGACACACACAAAAATCAGACAACACAAAAATAGAAGGAGATCCGAAAAAAAAACATGGAAAAGAGAACTTGAGATATATACAAGAAAGATGAAAGAAACATCACACGAATTGAAACAGCTGGGGCCTAAGTCTGTAAGACAGAGAAGAAGGTCAGTGAAGGCGAAATTCTAACCCTCATGGTTTATATTTTTGATGAGGTAACACATATACCGTCTCTCACATGATATATCAAAAGTGTTTTATGATTTTCAGACTTTACCTTCTGTGATCAAGCAGCTCTAGGGATCTGAAAACAGTAACAGGTTTGTAGCGCCTCATACAGAGCGCCCTATCCCACAAATCTTCTCCTACTCATCAAATACTACAGACTACAACTGCAAATAAAAGCAAACTAAATGTAGAATAAACGTAGAGGTAGAGCAGAAAATGAACATATTAAAATTCATGTACAATGTCAGTTTATCATTGAACTAAACAGGAAACCAATATTGTTTATAATCAAAATAATCAACGGGTATTGTCAAACTTACCACATTTGACCACTCATGTAAATAAATCTTGAGCTTTGTCAATGTTTTGTTTTATTATAATAATATAATGATAATAATAATAATAATAATAGCCCCTTCAGTCATAACTGACTGTGGGAATGTGCCTGTGAAGTGACAGCCCTCGCTGCTCTTTCCATGGTGTCCCTTTCGACGTTTGCTCTTCTTTTCTGCTTGCCATAAGTGCTTCTGTTCACCTAATCTGAAGTGGCGCTGTAGAGAGCATCGCCACATTGTGCGATCGGCAGCTTCATCCTCCCAGGTTGCTGAATTTATGTCCAGTACCCTCATGTCTCTTGCACTCAACTGTTCTTTCGCCATCTGCCAGTTGTCCGTTAAAGATATCTTTTGGAACGCGACATTCTTCCATGCGCTGTCTAAGCAGTGTATAAATGCTTTGAAGGCCAGCACGTGACAACACCTTGACATTTGTTTCTTTTTCCTTCCATGACATACCGAGGATGTTGCATAGAGACCGTAGATGTAAGGTATAGGGCCTTCTTTCTTGCACAGAGTAGATTGTCCATATATATATATATATGCGAGGGGCGTTCAGAAAGTAATGCACCACATCGTTTTTCTCAGGAGCTGTTTATCCAGAAAGCATGAAATTTATATACAATATACATGGATATGTCATGTAAACATCGGTATTATTCAACATAATCCCCATCAACTTGTGCGGCTTTATGCCAGCGCGAAACAAGTGCATGTATTCCTAGCCCGTACCAGATTTTGTCTTGATCATGTAGCCATTTCTTCGCTGCATGAATCACTCCTTCATCATCTTCAAACGTTGTCCCACGGAGTGCATCTTTAAGTGGACCAAATAGATGAAAATCAGAGGGTGCCAAATCGGGACTATAGGGTGGATGGGGTAGTACAGTCCAATCCAATTTGGTGATTGCTTCCCGTGTTGCGAGATTTGTGTGAGGTCGCGCATTGTCGTTAAGGAGAAGCAGGTCTGCTGGATTCTTGTGCGGCCGAACTCTGCGAAAACGTTGATTGAGTTTTTTCAATGTCTTAATGTAAGCTTGCGAATTGATTGTCTCTCCTCTTGGCATAACATCCACAAGAATCACACCTTCAATGTCTCAAAAGACAGTGATCATGACCTTTCCAGCTGAAGGAATTGTCTTGAATTTCTTTCTTCGTGGTGATTGCGGATCATGCCACTCCATTGACTGTCTTTTAGTCTCACATTCAAAATGATGTGCCCAGGTTTCGTCACCTGTAATAATCTTAGCCAAAAAGTTCTCTCCATCAGCATTGAAACGCTCCAACAATTCAGAAGAAATTGCTTTCCTTTGCAATCGGTGGTCATTTGTGAGACTTCGAGGAACCCATCTTGTGCAAACCTTAGAAAATCCGAGAGTTTTTATAACTGAATTTGCACCACCAATGCTGACTGACAGCTGTAAGGCCAATTGTTGAGTAGTGATTCGCCTATCAGTAAGAATAATGCCCTCTGCGCATTTCAACATTTCTGCGTTGGTGGCTGTGGCAGGACGTCCACAGCGCGGCCGAACAAGCAGCTCCGTATCTCCACGTCCGGATTCTTTGATTCTCTGAACCCAGCGACTGACTGTACTCCTATCGACTGCAAAACTTCCATACACATCACATAGATGCTTGTGAATGTTCCCAACAGTTTCTTTCTCTGCAAACGAGAAATTCGATCACAATTCGCTGCTTATAACACAAGTTGCTAACACGCTCCATTTCAACGGTTTAGGGCAGCCGTATTATTTGGCCGGTTGCAGTGCAATTTGGTGCACACAATTGGCACATGACACATTTGAAGTGTGCAAAATTTCATGCTTCTATCTTCATTATTAGCTGAGAAAAACGATGTGGTGCATTACTTTCTGAACGATCCTCGTATATATATATATATATATATATATATATATATATATATATATATATATATATATATATATATATATATATATATATATATATATATAAGACAAGAATAAGATCTCCATCTTTGTCTCCCTGTCCTCCCCTCTCTCTCTCTCTTCTTTCTTCTCAGTAATTTTCACGTTACGCTACGGTATTTTCGGCGCTGTAGTCAGCGTTTCTCTTTCTCAGACATCACGTCGCTTACTAATGACTACTGAGCAAATACCGCAAACGCATCAACCCCAGGTTATAACACATGGCCAGAGGATATTCCTTTATTATGAGTAAAAAGGCGTCTTAAAGTCTAGAAACCTCCCTTGTTTTATTGCATCCTATTTGATGGACCTGACGGAAAACGCCCTCATTGTATCGGCCAGCACGTGTATACCTTCTCGTAGTAACCAGTAATTACCACGTGAGGATGCTTTCTCACACGAGACGAATTTTGCGTCACATAAGCTCAGACGTCAGGGAGAGAATTTACGTGTGATTACGTCAGAACACCCAACCCTCACAATTCAGTGACGTGAACAACGGTGATATCCCATCCAATGATTTAGAACACGTGAGAAGAGATTCATAAAATCTAGAAGCTTAGACGAAAACTTCCCTTACACGCACGACTTGTGGGCCGAGTGCATCTACATGGCGAGGAATTCTGCATTACAAGCACTTTGATATTAACCAAGCGGTGTTGTTTGATTTCACTCTGTGCAGACTTTTGGGTTTCTGAGCGGACAACATTCGCAGTTGCAGAATTCAGTGTCCGGCGCCTGACGGTAACAGACAGCCAGTCTTTTGACCGAGCAGCAGAACCAAAAGCCAGAGATCTCGTCAACTCCTAAGCAGAAAGGAGCATAGATCAACGCTCGCACGTGTAATAACGTATCGCTGCAGGATGACAGCACCTAACAACCTGCGCCAGGGCTGACAACATCGGATTACAGATAAGCCCAAAAGCAAAAGGATTATTTTCCTCAAGAAATCTCAGAGATCTTATCCAAATTCCAAACAGAACTTTCACCTATATACTCACGGAACTAATTTTAAAGTGCCTTCCAGGATAGTACAAAGTAAACATTACAATCAACAACGTTAGGCAACTTGCATGATAGTCACACCAGTGCTAATGATGATTAGTATTACATACTAGGACTTTTAGTCAATCATTGTTTATGTCCATATTATTATTTTCGTTTACCTTTTCATTTTCTTTGTGTCTGTTACCGACACTGGGGTGTTTCCGATATAAGTGTTTTTTACTGTTCTTATTTATAAAGTCACTACTGTTGTAAAGACCTCCTCTGGTTAAAAAGTGTGACCGTTGAAGATTTCATTGAACGAAGGAAGCTTCCACTTCCATTGGCCAATATATCAATTCGTTCATTTATTTCTGATCGTGCTTGATGGTGTGTTACGCGAATATGGGTTTAGAATCTTGTGTCTGTCATAACTGTTAGAATTGGTCAACCTCAATGAACGTGACAAGTCCCTTTTTGAGTCCAGACATTTATTTATACACTTCAGACATCGTACGTTGATCATGAATATATCACATATATAAAGTAGAATCCTATATTGAATCAGCTATCTTGCATATCAGTCCTTTGTCTCAAACATCTGAATTATTGTAGGCAGAACGACATAACTATATGCACGCGTGGTTGGTAATTCCAACAACCGACAGTGAGATTATGCGTCTGGCACTAATATAACTAAAACGGACTGTAATTCATCTCGACTAGGTTTAGTCAATTACTAACCTGTTGTTGCGTGATAAATTCTCGCAACATCGTTTTATTTCAATATCTGTTTTATAACGCAAGGGCAACAACTGCTTGAAATCTATAGTCACTTTTCTCGGTAAGCATTTGTCTTCTCGCGTTAGTATCGAATGCAGTTAACTTTTGTGCTGTGGTCATTTTTGCGCTGGACTGCGCATGACTTGTCTTGTTGTTTGGTCGATCGGTTTCCGCCCACCACTAGTGGGGGTGAGCGATTTGGAATGGCGAAAGAGATGCCTCGTTGAAGAGGGGATCTCCGCTATTTTTGTTCTGTCAGGGATGTGTAGTCCTCTTATGGATATTTCGTTTATTCGGGATAATACCTCTAGTGTATTTGCACATGCCGGGAGGCGTGATATTTCTGTATTTCTTGAAAGCAAGGTAAATTAACATTTTCATTAACTCTATCGATTCTGGGTCGTGAGCGATTTCGATTCATAGCCTGTCTCCGAAAGTCGTCGTCACGAGATGTTCTTTCCCAGCTCACATGTCGCTGCATTGTACTGCATCGGTTGATGCAGGTTCCAAGGACCATTACTTGCTACTTTGTTAAATGAACTAGGTTTAGAAAACCTTTATTATCTAGAGGATATTCTTGAGGACATTATTTATACTTCGGCAGACGTGTCTGTCTTGCTGAAGTCAAACTAAGGAGAGTGAACTGATCTCATACATCTGGTTATCTCCTGGCTGTTATAGAAAAGGATGGAGTTTTCCACCTGACTACATTTACAGCACTTTGAAATATAACATGCATTTGACTCATCATTGTAATGCTGTCTACCGTTTATTGCTGTATTGAATGTTGCTGTGATAATGACTGTTTGATGTGCCTACACATTTGCGTAACCATTTTGTCACTGTGGCGTCCACAATAAATAATGAAGAAAAACGTCAACGGCTGTTTCAAGACTCATTGACTTTATACGTCGTGAGTTTACTGACGTCCTATGTGGATTGCCCTGTTATTGTTGCATGAACATTGTTTTGACTGAACACATCTACACACTACACAAAACCAGACATGCGGATGCCATCCATCATCATATGGCATCACGCATCATTTGGTGGCCATAAGCTGGTTTGATTCTGGTACTAGCAAACACGGGGTCCCTTACCCACTTCATTTTCAACAAGAATTCATCAGCATCCTTCAAGAAATTAACATTCTTCAATACAGTCAACATCTTCAAAATTTTCAAAGTACTCGGCGTTGCCCGGTAAAAGTCAAATTTCAATTTTTTGACGGAAACAAGAATTTGACAGTACCCGGCGTTGTTACATGTTGCCGGATAACTCGGACTGCTGTTATCTTTTACGCAAGTCAAGCAAGTTGCTGCTGTCAAGGTTCCAGTGCAGTCGTTTTTTGAGAAGGTCAAGTGCCGGTTGAAACGGGTTGTTTTCTGAAGAAGGCCAAGTACCGATTTCCATCAACTTACTTTTGGATTAGAAGGTCAAGTGCCGAAACAATTCAACACACAGTATTTCAGAAGCTCTTGTACCATCGTGTTAGCAGTGGAAGCAGTTCAGATGTGCCATCATCGTTGGAGCTTCGCTCTTTAGGACGTTGATTGACATCCGTTTTTCTGCTGTTCTACGATTGGAAGCCTTTAAGTTAAGTGGCCTGTTTGTATGTAAACTGTGCCCTTATACTTCTGCTGAGTCTTCTGTGTATCATCTCATTCTATATGTTATATGTCTATATGTTATTTGTATATTTATATGTTTATATTTCAGCGGGTTCTCGGTTGGGTGGTGTCTCCGTTAGATTATGCCACGTCATAGAGGTCGTCTATTGTGAGCGTTTTCTGTAGGGTTTGCAAATTTCCGATACTGGAATTTGCTAAGCGACTTCTGTTGCTATTTATGTTAGCTGTGATGACATGTTTTAATATTGTTTTCGTTATTATTTCACATTCTTTAGTTTTGTTGTGATTTGTTTGTATTTGTTAGCCTACTCTTGTCTATAATTTAGTTTCATACAACATTTTTGTTTATACACTGTGGTGTCATGTATTTTGTTTAATTCTATCGCAGATATCGTCACATTTTTTGTGATATTTCATTAATTTCTGCTTTATTTTTAGTTGATTTCTGCGAAAGTTTTTGTATTGTTGCTGATCTTTGTTATTGTTTACATTGTTATTGTTTACATTGTTTGTATTGTTTACATTTTCAATGTTTACATTCTGCATGTGTTTACATAGTCATTGTTTACAGTTATAGTAATTAGTTAATGGGCTATGCTAATGCACTGTTACTACTATACTGATGATAAATGAATGATGAATAGTGTCGTGCACTATTGAATGAGAAGTGCACTTATGATCAAGATTTGAGTGCTGATATTTCATATACAAGTTCTTTGATTGGAGACTTGTTTCCCACAGAGACTGGGATAATATAATGTGATGTGAATATACAAGTGCTTAATTAAGACTTGTTACACTTAGGTTTGAAATAAATTAGTTAATTATTTCAGGTTTTGGACTCATATGTTAGACAACATGTCTACATTTGAGCACTTTATTGAGCAGGGTAAATTGCTTGGGAAGACTGGTGATAAGTTAGAAGAATTTGCAACTGCTCGATATGATAAAGCAATTGAAGCTGAACAAAAGAAACTGCATATGGAAGCTGAACAAAAGAAACTGCAGATGCAGGTGGATGAAAAGAGATTCCAAATGGAAATGGAAAAACAAAAAAAGGGAATCAGAAGCTGAGGAAAGAAAGCTACAGCTAGAGGCTGAGAATAAAAGACTTGAAAAAGAAGCTGAGAATAAAAGACTTGAAAAAGAAGCTGAAAATAAAAGACTTGAAAAAGAAGCTGAAAATAAAAGACTTGAAAAAGAAGCTGAAAATAAAAGACTTGAAAAAGAAGCTGAAAATGAAAGACTTCAAATGCAGGCTCAAGCTGAAGAAAGGAAGTTACAAAGAGAGTCTGATGAGAGGAAAGCAAAAATGGAACATGAAGAAAAACTCTTAGCTTTAGAGTTGGAGAAATTGAAATTGACGAGCATGAGTAATGGTAATGATTCAAACAAGGGTTCATCTTCTGGGAAGGCTAATAATGATACTTTTAAGATTAAGTTACCAACATTTAGTCCTTCCAGTGATGACATAATGTTCTATCTGGACAGATTTGAACAAGCATGTACAGCTCATAACATAGACAAAGCAAAATATGTTTATCAGTTATCAGGGATACTGACAGGTAAAGCTCTAAGTATATTAAATATGGTGGATGAACCTGACAAGAGCAATTATGAGGTTGTCAGGGCCGCTTTGTTAAAGAAATATCAGCTTAACGAAGACGGCTATCGTCTACAATTTAAAAACATGTTACCTGAAAATGGAGTTGAATTCTCCGAGTTTATTGCAAGAATAGGCATTACTTTCTCACGATGGGTTGAACTATCTAAGACGGAAAAAACTTATGAAGGACTTATGGACTTAATACTTAGAGACAAAGTCATGTCGTCTGTCAATGAGTCTTTCCTTGCTTTCCTTCATGAACGTAAACCTAAAACAATAAAAGAAATGGAAGATTTCTGTTGCCAATACGTAACTGCGCACCCACACATAACCATGGGTAACTCTAAGGTGAAAGAAGGTTTACCAGTTGCTTCGGCAGCTCCGTATGGTCAAAACTTTGCTCGTAGATCCCAACAAAATTTTGATAGAAAGGGCAGCGGTAATTTCTGTCAAAATCATGGAAACCAATTTCATGGTGATTCTTCTTCGAAGAATTGGAGACAACCTGATAGTGGTCGTTACTATCACCCTAATAATTATAAGCATTTCAAAAGAGGATATGGTAATAGAGGTTATTCCTGCCGAAGACCTCAGAACCAAACAAATAGATGTTCGCATCAATGTGAACATGATAGTAATCGTGGAAACTGGAATTCGAACCAGTATAACAATTACAATAGAGACAATAATAACTGCAGAGATAATAATAACTCTGATAACTTCAGAGGTAATAATAGTCGGGGTAGATCTCAACACAAAAAAAAGAGATATCAGCAGGCTAATGCTGTACAACAGGAAACTGAGGGAGCCTGTAATCATGTTGTTGATAGTAAAAACTTTGACGCTGTCACTAGTTCTGCTTTTGACTTTGAGAGAGCAAACAAATGCCCCCAATGCAGTACTTTATTCGAACCGGGTACCATAACTACTTTGAGTTGTGGTCACCCACTTCCCGCTCTTCCTGCTGCTGTTGCGCATGACGGGAGGGGTTCTTTAATTCTACATAAGGGTCTTGTTAATGATACTCCGGTCTCACTACTTTTCGATTCCGGATGCACCACTATTGGTGTTAGACAATCGCTTGTAGATCCATCTTGTGCTACAGGAAGGGTTATTAAATGTGTCACATTTGGCGGCACTCTAGAAAAATATCCTACTGCTGTAATTCGCATTGCCACTCCTTTCTTTACTGGAGATGTGCATGCTTGTCTCTTACCTAATCCTATTGCGGACCTTATTATTGGTCGTATTCACGGAGTTAGGGAGTGTACCCCACAGCAGATTGCTGCTTGGGAAGATAATAACATGCAAGCTACAAATGCAGTAGGTACAAGAGCACAAGCTCTACAAACACCCGAAACTTCACTGAATAGTGATAATGAAGTTGATAGCCAAGATAGTCACTTAGTAATTACTCGTGACTCTTTCATAAAATTGCAAGAAGAAGATCCTTCTTTAAAAAAATTCTTCGTTCTTGCGAAGAAAGGTGATCCGAATCAGGATACAAATAGAAAATCTTGGATTGCAATGAGAAACGGCGTACTTGTACGTATGGTACAAGATTCGACTACGTCGGCACATTCGCAAATTCTTGTTCCCAAGAGCATGAGAGTCCAAATATTACAACATGCTCATGACTCGCAATGTGCTGGACATATGGGTTTTGCCCGTACGAAGTCGAGAGTCCTTGCGGCTTTCTTTTGGCCTTTTGTCAATAAGGACATTCGTATTTACTGCCGATCATGCAAGGTATGTCAGGAGGTCAAATCTAGAGGACCACGACATGCTGCGCCTATCCAGGCTGCTGACATTCCTATTCGGCCGTTTCAGAAAATGGCCATAGATATTATTGGCCCTTTTAAGGTCAAGTCGGCCAGAGGACATCAGTTTATCCTTACATGTGTCGATATGTGCACACGTTGGCCAGAGGCTATTCCTCTTAAGAGCATATCTACTACAGATATCGCAGATGCTCTTTGGTTGATATTTTCTCGCTTGGGGTTCCCCAGAGAAATATTGTCAGACCATGGCACTCAACTCATATCTGACACTATGTCACAGGTAATGTCTACCTTACATATTGAACGATCTCTCAGTAGTATCTACCATCCTATGTCTAATGGGTTAGTTGAGCGTCTGAATAGAACGCTCAAGACTTTGCTTGGTAAGATAACTGAAGATCATCCTCAAGATTGGGACAGGGTTTTACCCGCGGCTCTCTTTGCCTATAGAGAAGTCCCTAATGAACACACAGGATTTTCTCCCTTCGAACTTGTCTTTGGCGCGCGTCCACGCGGCCCTATGTCTTTATTACACGATCTCATCACTGCCGATGATATTAGCGATGAAACTCAATCCTCATATGAGTATGTCATTGCTCTTAGACAAAAGATCATTGAGGCATGTAAGCTAGCAACTGCTTCATCAGAAATTGCTAAAGAGAAGGCAAGGCAGTTTGCTAACAAGAATAGATGTCTACGACAACTTTGTCCAGGTGACAAAGCATTCGTCCTACTCCCCAGTAGGGAAAATAGACTTCTTATTGCATGGAAAGGTCCGTATGCAATAGTCTCTCGGATTTCCGATGTTGACTATGTGGTCGATATTGATGGAAAGCATAAAACTTTCCACATAAACATGCTTTCGGAATTTCACGAACGTCCGGACTATTTGCTGCCTATTTTCCAGGCAACGGATGATGCTCCTGCACCTCACGGTCATTATTCATCCCTGTCTGTCATTCAGGATGAGGAAGCTACCTTCTCTGATGTCAACCTTCCCCTTCCAGTGGTTCCATTACATTCTACGGAATCTTGGAAAAACGTTTCTGTTTCTCCTAATCTTTCTGGTGACGAACATCGACAAGTCTCGTCGATGTTACAAACATTTCAGGATGTTCTCACTGACATTCCTGGACACACAGATGTCATAGAACATGACATAATTCTTACCGACAATAATCCAATTAGGGTTAGGCCGTATCCTATTCCTATACACTTTCAGTCGCAAGTGGAAAAGGAATTGGATGAAATGATTCAATTAAATATAATTGAACCATCGACTTCACCATATTCTTCTTCCATGGTTATTGTCCGGAAGAAGGATAAGAACATACGAATTTGCGTTGATTATCGCAAATTGAATCAGGTCACAAAGTTCGACGCTGAACCGATGCCTTTGTTAGAAGATCTACTGATTAGACTTTCTAATTCTAGATTCTTCACTAAACTTGACTTGTCTAAAGGTTATTGGCAAGTGCCTTTAGCAGAGCATGCCAAACCTCTTACTGCTTTTTCTACACCTAGGGGTCTATTTCAATGGAATGTTATGCCTTTTGGTCTCATGAACGCCCCTGCCACTTTCGTTCGCATGATGCGTCGAATTCTGTCACATCGTTCGGATGTCATCGCATACTTAGATGACATCTGTCTCTTCAGTGATACCTGGGAAGATCACTATTTAGGGTTATATGACTTACTGTCCACTCTACGTGAGAATAATTTGACAGCAAAACCTTCTAAAGCTTTTGTTGGTTTTGGTGAAATCTCTTTCCTGGGTCATCGTGTTGGTCATGGTCTCTTGAAGACAGAAGACCACAATACTTCCAAAATACTGAACATCTCTGTTCCTAAAACGAAGAAACAAGTTAGGAGTCTCTTAGGTTTAATTCAATTTTATGGGAGATTTATTCCAAATTTATCTTCGATCATGGCACCTCTCTCAACATTGTTGAAGAAAGGTTCGCCTAATCTGGTCCGTTGGTCTGAAGAATGCCAATCTTCACTAGACCAAATCAAGAATATATTTTCTTCTCCTCCCATCTTAAGATTACCTACTCTTGATAGGACTTTTGTTCTTCGGAGTGATGCTTCATCCACTGGGATTGGAGCAGCACTGATGCAAGAATATGCAAATACTCTGCATCCTGTTATGTACATTTCTAGAAAACTAAATGCGGCAGAGAGGAACTACTCGGTTTTAGACCGTGAGTTGTTAGCGATGGTTTGGTCAATTCTAAAGCTACAAAGATTCCTCCTGGGCGCACATTTCATTCTAGAGACTGATCAGAAAGCTCTTACAGCTATTCAGACTAAGAATTTGAAGAGTTCGAGATCCACTCGATATGCTATAGCTCTTCAACCTTTTCACTTCACGGTACGAGCTATCCGTGGTGCGGATAATGTGATGGCTGACATTTTGTCTAGATGCCCACATGACTCCAACTAATACTTCTGTCCTATATTTCTATATATTACAGAGTCATAACACACCTATATTTCTACAATAGATTAGCACATCTGTACTTACTTTATATGTACACACTATCGTGCTTTGTTGTCATCTTCTTCTGTTCGTTTTTTTAAAATGATAGAGGAGGACTGAGTAGTTAATATAAGGGCCGTTAGTTTACTAAACAGCCACAATTATTAATAATGTATTGTACCTTATGAAGCATATTAGTTATTAATTAGCATTATATTGCTTGTACTTTCTCAGAATGTCATTGTTGAGCTGAGGACTTACCTTACGAGTTCTAGATTGTGTACTTACCCTCGGAATACCAGAGCATATGTCCTGGATCGTCATGTAGTTTAACTTTGCTATGTACTTATGTCATTACATGTCAAAGAATGTACTATTTAAATTTTCCTATCAGATTTGTACATCCATTTTTAAAGACAATATTAGAGTATGCTGTTTAATGATGATTATAGTAACTTGCATACGTATATTGTGTTTACATGCTAACGTGATGTGTGTTGGTGACACCTCCCCGATGTGAATATTTTTTGAGACATATTTATTTTTCTGTTGAGGTATATCCTCACCAGACACTCTATAATTAGCCTATTGTTTGGCAATTTAATTAATTATCAGCGCATAATTCGTGCGTTTTGAGCCGCTTATCGCTTGCTCTTTGATATTGAAAAAAAAAATATGTTCCACATTTTTTTTTTATCGGGAGGAGGTGGTGATATGTTGCGTGATAAATTCTCGCAACATCGTTTTATTTCAATATCTGTTTTATAACGCAAGGGCAACAACTGCTTGAAATCTATAGTCACTTTTCTCGGTAAGCATTTGTCTTCTCGCGTTAGTATCGAATGCAGTTAACTTTTGAGCTGTGGTCATTTTTGCGCTGGACTGCGCATGACTTGTCTTGTTGTTTGGTCGATCGGTTTCCGCCCACCACTAGTGGGAGTGAGCGATTTGGAATGGCGAAAGAGATGCCTCGTTGAAGAGGGGATCTCCGCTATTTTTGTTCTGTCAGGGATGTGTAGTCCTCTTATGGATATTTCGTTTATTCGAGATAATACCTCTAGTGTTTCCCACATGCCGGGAGGCGTGATATTTCTGTGTATTTCATGAAAGCAAGGTAAATTAACATTTTCATTAACTCTATCGATTTTGGGTCGTGAGCGATTTCGATTCATAGCCTGTCTCCGAAAGTCGTCGTCACGAGATGTTCTTTCCCAGCTCACATGTCGCTGCATTGTACTGCATCGGTTGATGCAGGTACCAAGGACCATTACTTGCTACTTTGTTAAATGAACTAGGTTTAGAAAACCTTTATTATCTAGAGGATATTCTTGAGGACATTATTTATACTTCGGCAGACGTGTCTGTCTTGCTGAAGTCAAACTAAGGAGAGTGAACTGATCTCATACATCTGGTTATCTCCTGGCTGTTATAGAAAAGGATGGAGTTTTCCACCTGACTACATTTACAGCACTTTGAAATATAACATGCATCTGACTCATCATTGTAATGCTGTCTACCGTTTATTGCTGTATTGAATGTTGCTGTGATAATGACTGTTTGATGTGCCTACACATTTGCGTAACCATTTTGTCACTGTGGCGTCCACAATAAATAATGAAGAAAAACGTCAACGGCTGTTTCAAGACTCATTGACTTTATACGTCGTGAGTTTACTGACGTCCTATGTGGATTGCCCTGTTATTGTTGCGTGAACATTGTTTTGACTGAACACATCTACACACTACACAAAACCAGACATGCGGATGCCATCCATCATCATATGGCATCACGCATCACCTGTAAATATTCATCTCTTCAATATCTCTTCATCATCATAACAGTGGACTGACCCATGTCCATAATAAAATACAATATAACTGTGTGGCATTCCATGCCCGACACTATAAGAATACAAGGACACGTCTTCTCAGTTCGACGGTCATTCAAGAAAGGGTGTCGTCTCTTAGTCACGGTGCATGACTACCAACGCTGAAACGTCACAGCGTTCAATAGGCTAAGAATATTTTTACATTACATTAGACGTTTTAACCCTTAAAATCGCATGCCGCTAACCTCTAGCAGACCATGCTAATTAACCTACCGTAACAATTCCCTGTCCACCGGGGGAAAAAAATCTATTCGATAGATTTTTTTTTTTCAAAAATATATCTGAATGAATATCAAAAATTTTAACAATATCAAAAAATGTAATAAAAATGCGACATATGGCCTACGATGTTCTGCCTAGAACAGTGTCGTGGTCATGTCGACTAACTAACAGTCATCTAATCTATTAATGATCATATTATACATAAATGTTATACATAAATTTTATATGAACTAAAAGAGAATGGCTAATGTTGATATCTAATTAAATAATTAATTAACTTAAAATATGTAGCAATGAAATGTCACGTCAGACTAATCTAAAGAATTAAAATTAAACTAATTAATTATACTGAGTGTGTAATAAGAGTAAAGTTGTTGAAAATCTAATGTAAGAAAAATGAAAGAAGATGTTAAAGAAAGAAAAAACTAAATGAGAATTAAATTAGAGAAAGAAAATGATGTATAAATTTAACATGTTATGTGTGTTGGACATTAATTAAGTTTAGTGTTAATACCTATCCAAATTAACTAATTAAATAATAAAGTAGTATGTAATGTGTCAACATAATTATTAACTATATAATATAATAGTTACATCCAATAATATTATCTAAGAATCATGTGAGTTTTATTTTCTTTTTCTTTCTTTCATTTTTTTCCAAATTTCATTTCATTTTTTTTCATATTCATCTCACCTTTAATTTTAATTTCCATTATATCAAAGACTTAATTAAAATTAATTAACGTTGGATATGATGATCCATCCGTAGACTTGATCCTTGTGAATTCCAATTAGGACATCAGTATCGACGTTCTTAACAATAGTTCATGTCACATACTTGATTAGTTCGATAGACTTTCGATTATTTTCACTTGAATCACGAAATTGTTTCAGATAGTTTTATCACGAATGGAAAACAAGCAAGTCCCGGAGTAAATACGAACATAGAGTCAATTGATTTCGTTCATTTCGTATATAATATGTCTTTAGTAAGCAGATACGTGTATTATAGGCAATTGTTTCTGTCTATGTAGAACAGCAATGACAGTGCTATGTCTCTCGAGTAAGTATCTGCGACGTTACTATAGTTCAGGACTCGACATCAGTAGGATTTCGAGACAGAGTATCTGCCAAGACGTTATCTGATCCTGTGATGTACTCAATTGAGAAGTCAAATGGCTGAAGCAGAATGGCGTATCTCGTCAGCTTCGGGCTCTTGTGATTTGCACGACGTAGTGATGCTACCGCTTTTTTGTCTGTCTGTACCACAAAGGGTGCGCCTAATAGGTATTTCTCGAGCTTGGTGATCGCCCAAATGACGGATAGTAATTCTCTATCAACCGTTGAGTACTTGATTTCTGGTGGCTTCAGTTTCCGTGAGACGTACAGTGTGGGATGGAGGACGTCGTCATGATATTGGAGCAAACATGCGCCAATTCCGTACATACTCGCATCTGTGCGAAGAATAAACTTTTTGGAAGCATCAGTTAGTCTCAAAATAGGTGGGTTGGAAAAAATGTCAATAATATTAAGGAATGCATTATTACACTCACTAGTACATGTCACCTTCACTGGCATGGCTATTTTCAACAGTGATGATAAGACAGCCGTGATAGATGACAGGTTAGGTACAAATCTGCTGTAATATTGGACTAGTCCTAACAAGCTTCTAACCTGTTTCTTCGTTTGAGGAACGGAAATGTTTAAAATTTTAGAAACAGTACTGGGTAGTGTTCGGATATATCCTGCTCCAATAATGTGACCCAAAAAAGTTATTTCGTCAAACGCTACTTGTAATTTTGTGGGTTTAGCAGTTAAATTGTTCCTTCTTAATGTGTCCAAAACGTATTCAAGACCCAAAAAATGTTCCTCAAAAGATGAACTAAATAAGCATATGTCGTCTATGTATGTGATAATGTCTGGTCTACCTGAAAAAATGTGTCGCATCATGCGAACAAAGGTAGCTGGAGCGTTAACAAGCCCAAAAGGCATAACATTCCACTGGTATAGACCTTGCGGAGTGGAAAAGGCTGTGTAGTATTTAGCTTTTTCGGTTAGTGGTATCTGCCAATAACCTTTAGTTAAGTCTATCTTAGTGAATATAGTTGCAGTCGATAGACGTGGCAGTAAGTCGTCGAGAAGTGGATGTGGTTCGCTATCAACTATCGTTTGTGCATTTAATTTTCTATAGTCGACGCATAGTCTAATGTTATTGTCCTTCTTTCGGACAATAACTAATGGAGAAGAAAATGGGGAATTACTAGTTTCAATAATTCCTAAAGATAACATCTGTTCAAGTTCCTTAGTAGTTTTAGTAAGAAAGTGTAGAGGAACAGAATATGGATGTACCCGAATTGGAGTATCATCGTTAAGAGTGATGTCATGACTAATGACTGATGTGCGACCTGGAACGTCGGTCAACACATCTGGATAAGATTGTAGAAGTCCAGTAATCTGTTGATGCTGTTGCGGTGTAACCGACGAAGAAATGGTTACGTCCCGCCAAGATTCAGTAGGTTGTACTACAGGTACAGGTAATGCAAACTGTACCTCAGGAAAAGAAGATTCTTCTTCCTGGATAACAGATAAATTAGAATAGTGACATGCAGGTACGAAAGTGTCATCTAGTTCATGAAAAATAGCTTGTAGATGTTCAGGTCGAGTATGAAATTGTTTGAGCATATTTATGTGAAATATTTTGTGATGTCCCTTAATGTCCAGGACATAATCAACATCAGAAATCTTATTGATAACCTGGTATGGACCGTTCCACGAGATGAGTAGTTTATTATCGTTATGTGGCAATAACACATAAGCTTGATCTCCTGGAAATAATTGACGTAATCGTCTACTACTGTTTTGGAAAGTTCTAGCTTTCTCTTTAGCAGCCTCAGATGAAGCTGTTGCCGTTTTGCAGGCATCAATAATGTTATTCCGGAGATTAATTACATACTCATAGGATGACTGGGTATCCTGAGTCATCTCGGAGTCAATCAATAAGGCTTTTATTAGTCCCATAGGACCTCTTGGTGGAGCGCCAAAGACTAATTGAAACGGAGAGAAGCCAGTTTGTTCATGTGGCACCTCTCGATAAGCGAATAACACGGCTGGGAGTACTCTGTCCCAGTCCTGTGGATGGTTAACTGTAACTTTATGTAACATTTGTTTAAGTGTGCGGTTAAGTCTTTCTACTGCACCATTACTCATTGGGTGATAAATGCTGCTGAGATTTCTATCTATATTCCAAGTCTTCATTACTTCTGTCATAGTCTCAGATATAAATTGAGATCCATGATCTGACAAAAGTTTCCTAGGAAAACCTACTCTAGAGAAGATCAGGTGTAGTGCATCAGCTACATCTGTGGTGGTGGTTGTTTTCAATGGGATGGCTTCTGGCCATCGTGTGCATAAATCGATGCACGTGAGAATAAATCTATGTCCTCTGGCTGATGGTAAAAGTGGGCCAATAATATCAATGGCCATCTTGTCAAAGGGTCTCACAGATATGTCACAAGCCTGAATAGGCGCCGTGTGAAAGGCTCCTCGTGCTTTCACTTCTTGGTATATCGTACAGGAGCGTACGTACTGTGAAATATCTCGTGACACTCCCGGCCAAAAAAGAAGATAATACTCGAGAACGTGTCCGAGTATATCCCATGTGACCTGCGCACTTAGAATCATGTGCGTGTTGAAGTATGTACCGTCTAAAAGCAAAAGGTACCATGACCTGTTGTCTTACATGAGTTTTATCCATAAAACATCTTAATAAAATGTCATTTTTTTAAATAAACCAATGACTATTATTATTGTTCATAGCCAGACTGTCAACTTTGTTGACCAGTGCAAAAAATTTCGTTAATGATCTGTCTTCCTTCTGTTTTGCAGCAAAGGATACTCGGTCAATAGTAGAATGAACCTCGATATCTTCATGTTTGTCTGTTTCCTTGTTTTCAGTGTCCATAGTCTCTAATTGTTTCGTATGTGCTCTGGTTATTACTGCATTTCCGATGCATAGATTATTTTTTTCCCATTCAATAATCTCTTCTGGTGTGCAATCTTTACTTCCGTGTATGCATCCCACCATAAGGTCGGCAATTGGGTTTCTTAACATGCATGCTTTAACGTTGCCTGTGAAAAAAGGTGTATTAATATGTATAATAGCAGTTGGATAACATTCTATGGTTCCTCCAAAGGTCATGCACCTGACATGTTCTCCCGTTGCACAATTTGGATGAACAAGTGACCGACGGATTCCGATCGTTGTCGATCTCGAATCTCTTAAAACTGAGACGACGGATCCATTAACTTTTCCTCTGTTGAAGATCAGCGAGCCTGTACCGTCATTGACTGCTAGACTGACTTCTGGTAGAATGTGCCCGCAGTTCAGAACTGTCTCTTTTGCCTTCTGAAATATAAGATTACATTCTGGGCAACTATTTGCCACGTTATAATTCATTGCATAACATGTAGATGAAGACTGTATTTTGTTATTAGTAGGTGAACTCTGAACCCCAGGGGTTGTAGCAGTAGTAATGGCTGCCCCTGTATTATGATTATACTGTGTCGATCTACGTGAATGAGACCGATGACGAGAATGATTATATGAATCATCCCGTGGTCCCCTATTGTAACTGTTATCTCGATGTTTCGAGCTATAATTATTGGGGCTGTTCCAATTGTTACCGTTATTAAAGTTATATGATCGATTATAACTTGAGTTACGTGGATTATTGTTGTATCTGGACTGAGGTGAATAGTTTCTATTTTGTGGTCTTCCTCTATTAAAGTTATTGTTAAAACTATTACGTCCCTTATGAAAATTAATGTCATAGTTTCCTTTGAACCTACCTCTGTCCACACTGTGTGTTCTTGGTTTGTTATTATTGTGAAATGCCATATTGGAGGCTACAGGAAGAGGTTCTCTTATCAGCGAGCCAGAAATGTTAGCATTCGGATGAGCGGTGCAGTAATTTAATGAAATTTTTTCTAACTAATCAATAGTTTCTGGTTTACGTTCTTGCAGATAAGCAAAGAACGGTGGGCTGACAGAAGATAACACTTTATCCCTCAATAACAAATCGACTAACTTGTCGTAAGATTTGTTGACACCTGCCAGTTCAACCCATCTGTTAAAAGTATTTCGTATGTTAGCAATAAACCCTGTAAAGTCTTTATTATTATCTGGCAACAAACTTTTGAAACGTAATCTACATGCCTCTTCGTTCAAGTGGAACCGACGCAATAACAAAGTCTTAATGGCCTCATAGTCTGTGGCTAATGTCGGATCAATATTTTGTGCTGCACTTGCAGGTTCGCCATCCAGAAATTCTTTGAGTTTAAGTGCCCATGCAGTTTTGTCAAGGTTATTGACCTTGCAAATATCCTCAAAGCGCGCCAGCCATGATGACAAATCGTCTACGTGTAACTTGAACGGTGGTAGCTTAAAGTAATAATTGCCCTTAAGTCGGTTGGATGAAGATCCCGATTGAGCATTATCATTTTGGCTTGCTGCAGCACCCTGCGAATGAAGTTTTGCTGTTTCCAATTTAAGCCGTTGCAATTCCATTTCTGGCTGCAGTATGATTTCCTGTCGTTTCAATTTATTCTCCTCTCCAATCCGTAGGATTTCCTCTCTTGCCACCTTTCTTTCTTCTTCTTGTCTTAATTTTTCTTTCTCTGCCTTAGCAATAGCTTTCTTTTCCGCCTCTTTCCTTTCAAGTTCTTCCATATCTGCCTTATATTTTGCAAGTTGTTGTTCCGCATATTCACGTAGTTCTGGTCCTTTCAAATTAAAGTCTTTCCCATTTTTAATGAAATGATCCAAGGTAAGCATTCTTGAAGTTGATTTATTTAAGTATTCAATTACTTATGTCTAGTAATTACCAATAAAGTCTATGTAGATATTTGTAATTACTCAACGAATGAATAATCACTACAAGAAATCGCAATATTCCTGTACTGTTATTTATAAGTTCCACAAATTTATAATATTTTTTTTAAAAATATTATATATATACTCACTAATATCTACCATAAATAGTTATGATAGTTAGTTATCTAAGGTGCTGAAATTATATCATGCACTTAATATTAGTATTCAATAATTATGGGTATTATACCTAAATAATTAGGTTATTTAATCTTAATAGTTACTAAGTTCACACTATAGTACTGAGAAAGTGTACTAATTAACATTTAATAAGTCTTCATATGTTACAAATTTATATTATGCCATAATCATGAGCTATAAAGTGCATTGCCCATTTCTTGGACCACCACTGCAAATTGGTGCAAAGTCCCTAATTCCTCCTTAAAACTCATAAAAATTTAATCATATTAATCTACACTCTTCTTAATGAATAAATTATAGTATTAGTATTATCTTATAAATGGATGAAATGAAGACAAACAACACAATTTGTTAACCAAGGATTACAGAACAGTATTACAATATGAACAAGACATTTTCACAATTAAAATTGAATTTATCTACTAAATAGAACAAACGGAAGTGAGAGTTCAAAGAGTAAACTGAATATAGAATTAATCTGCGTACTCAAAAATTAGTGACGTATACATGGACTCATTAACGGTTATACAAAATTTATAAACGAAATGACAGTCAGATCAGAAAAACACGATAGATTACAAACATAATTACAGAAATGAATAAAAATTGGAACTAAATACACTAGAATACCTCAGTTATAACACGACTAGACACCTAACATGCAAGGTCAATTAATTGCAAATACGAACGAACAAAATCACCGGAAAGTCGTCGATGGGTCCTTCGTTAAATGCAATTAACAAACGGCCTTAAAGAACAATTAAAATCAGTTCGTGGCATCCAAAGAGCCATAGAATAGATTTCAATTCGCCGCCCATCCATTCCCACAAATTAGAAACAACACAAACGGTGAAAACAGAGATAACATATAATATATAAAAAATAGAATAGGCATGCCCGTACATGCGAAATGGACTTAGTACTGTGTTAGGTTTCTGATAGACAATAGTCACAATTAAACTTATCTTTTAGATGCTCCGGAGATGCCAAGTTCATCAACGGATTAAAACAAATGTCTTAACATTGTCTGCTCCTCGTTGGTATTGGAAAGATTGTCCATTTCTTGGTAAATTTCATCAAACTATGTTCACGCTGGAAGTTGTCGTTGATCAGTTGGCGTGTACGCAAAATAGTATGACGTCAGCTTTGTGTAACTATGCATCTGCATCATCGGTCACGTGTTAGCATATCACGTGATTGTTTATTGAAAGTAAATAATTACTTCGGAGTTCAATGACAATTTTTTTTCCGTTGTTGTGTTCTTTCGTTCCCAAACAATGGCCAACCACTGTTACCGACACTGGGGTGTTTCCGATATAAGTGTTTTTTACTGTTCTTATTTATAAAGTCACTACTGTTGTAAAGACCTCCTCTGGTTAAAAAGTGTGACCGTTGAAGATTTCATTGAACGAAGGAAGCTTCCACTTCCATTGGCCAATATATCAATTCGTTCATTTATTTCTGATCGTGCTTGATGGTGTGTTACGCGAATATGGGTTTAGAATCTTGTGACTGTCATAACTGTTAGAATTGGTCAACCTCAATGAACGTGACAAGTCCCTTTTTGAGTCCAGACATTTATTTATACACTTCAGACATCGTACGTTGATCATGAATATATCACATATATAAAGTAGAATTCTATATTGAATCAGCTATCTTGCATATCAGTCCTTTGTCTCAAACATCTGAATTATTGTAGGCAGAACGACATAACTATATGCACGCGTGGTTGGTAATTCCAACAACCGACAGTGAGATTATGCGTCTGGCACTAATATAACTAAAACGGACTGTAATTCATCTCGACTAGGTTTAGTCAATTACTAACCTGTAAATATTCATCTCTTCAATATCTCTTCATCATCATAACAGTGGACTGACCCATGTCCATAATAAAATACAATATAACTGTGTGGCATTCCATGCCCGACACTATAAGAATACAAGGACGCGTCTTCTCAGTTCGACGGTCATTCAAGAAAGGGTGTCGTCTCTTAGTCACGGTGCATGACTACCAACGCTGAAACGTCACAGCGTTCAATAGGCTAAGAATATTTTTACATTACATTAGACGTTGTAACCCTTAAAATCGCATGCCGCTAACCTCTAGCAGACCATGCTAATTAAACTACCGTAACAGTGTCATATATGTGGTTTAGGGATTAAATATCTGAACATAAGTTATATCATCTAACAAGTGGTCGAGTGAGTTTCTTACATGTACTGTTTCTTAAATCCATATATAATTCATTTCTTCAGTATGAGAGGATGGGGGCTTAATAACAATTATAATATTCAGTAAGAACAACAGGGGAGATTTGACGCAAGGAAACATAATTCATTCGCATGTGCCCTTCTGATATATATATATATATATATATATATATATATATATATATATATATATATATATATATATATATATATATATATATATATATATATATATATATATAGATATATATATATATATAGATATATACATATATATATATATATATATGTATATATATATATATATATATATATATATAGATATATATATATATATATATATATATATATATATATATATATATATATATATTTATAACCATTAGAACTCGCGCCAGTGTTTATTAAATACATAATTAAATACGCGAATATATATATATATATATATATATATATATATATATACATATACATATATATATACATATATACAGTATAACTCCATTTATCCGAACCCCAATTATCCAAACATCCAATTATCCGAACACTTTTTTCAACAAAAAAAAAAAAAAAAAAATCGGGCCAAATGTTAGACTACATTTCGAAATCGTTTTAGAATGTTATTTGATTTTTCGCTTACGTATATTACATGTCTTTTTTCTTTCATACAGAGTGATTCTAGGCAGTAAACCTTGAACTTAAAATTATTGTGTGTCCTACTACAGCAAATAAAAGTAATCATCTTACAAAAACATTCCCGCAATGTTTTAGTCAATTGAAACGAAAACAGAAATTATCAAGAGACTAGGAAAAGGTGAAACTGTATCTTCACTTGCATGATTTTTCAATGTTGGGAAAGCTACCGTCTCTGACATCAGTTTTAAGTTTTGCATCGAAATTGGATAGTGAAAATGGGTCGAAGAAACGTAAAACCATGAGAAATGCGAATCTTTGTGTTTGTGCAAAGGTTGTCGATGCACTTCAGTTCACCAACGTAGCTATGGTTAAGACATAATTCGTCATGGCATACGAGAATTGGAGAAAGCTTTATCTAGCGATACCCAAGAAACATATTTTTTGGAAAAGAACAATCGATGATGTGTATAATGCCGATCATATTAAAATTAAAAATCAAAGCACGAAGCATCTGTAAAAATGCAATAAATGCCAGTGGAAGTTCACCGAAATGATCCGTGCCAAAAAACCACGTAAGAATGTGACATGATACTTGATGAATTGAAATACTGTTGGATACAAATCAGTTCATCCCAAATGTAAGAGGTTGAGAGAACAAGAAAAGAAAACTGGAAACGAATTTTTCTACTGAACAATGTCTCATCCAGAGACGGATACATTGACGTTGATGCAAATTAAAGTTTTTTTCCTCCCAATGTAACAGCACTGGATTAGTAAACTTACCGAAGGAAGTCTCTGTCAGTTACTACGTTTTCCAAAAAACTTAATCTCAAAGACTGCTGCTATATGTTGAAGGAATTTTACCATAGCGGAAGACTTAAAAGATTGGTTATATTGGTTGAACAAGAATTTTTCAGGAACTTCCACTCTCAATCTGTCGTCGTTTGTTGTTGGCTAACAAGTGAAGAGACTTTCCCAAATCTCAACTGATCTCAGCTGCAACGAGTGTTTTTATAGCACTGCCCACTTCTGCATTTCACCCCAGATGGACTGTCAAAGAACACACATGTGTCAGTGCTGGTTTTCAGTTTTTGAATGACGAAGAAATTTTGTCTTTTCTGCATACATGTAGTGACTCTCCTTACATTGTACTTGTAGATTATGAAGAAAACCCAAAACGTCGACCAGGTCCTGAAGAGGCCTTTATAGCACTAGAAACAGCGATGGCTTGGTACGAGCAAGAAGATGACAGCTGTCCTACACAGCTTCTGCTGTTGAAGAGAATGCGGGACTTAGCATCTAAAAGAGAATAGTTTTGGTGCAAAAGAGGATTCCTCATTATTTTAAATAGTGGGCTACATCTGTGCAAGTACATGTATACGTAAGTTGCGCCTGGTTTTGAATCGTTTGTAATGTTATTTTGAAAACATTTCTCTTTCTTAAAAAATAATAATTAATACAAGTAGTACATGCACTGCAGTGTAATCAAAGATTTTGGTGATACAGTGATCTAATACAGTGTGGGTATTATTATTACAGCACAATTAAATATGTTTTATAGTGTATTTTCCTTGTGATGGTTAATTATTTTTAGAAATATGTGTACATGTACTCGATACATTATGTAATCCAATTATCCGAACATTTGATTATCCGAACGAATATAAATAGTCTTAACGGGAAATTCATCGCGCTTTAGAATGTTATTTGATTTTTCGGTATATAACATGTCTTTTTTCTTTCATACAGAGTGATCGTAACCTTGAGATCCCAGCAATAAAGAAATCATCTTACAAAAACTTCCAGACATATTGATGAAACAGTTTTAAATTTAATCTTGTGGCGGTTCGATGCGACCTAGCTATCATAATTACATGAAAGAAAGCCTACCCAAGACTATTTAAAGAACAATCATCATATTAAAATTACAAATCTGTAAGATAAACTGGAAGTTGAACCGTGCCAGTAGCGATACTTGATTTACTGATCCTGAACTGTGACGGCTTAAGTTTTTCCTCACTGGATTAGTAAACTGAATGACACCATCACGCATTGAAGGATTTTAATTTTTTTTTTTGTGTAACCATTTTGTTAACACAATTGCTTCACCTGGAATAATATAAATTTCATGTATACCCTGCATTGTTGTCTGATTTAAAGTGTGTGAGAATAGTGTATGAATGACATTAAATTAACCATTTTGTTAACTTGCTTACCTGGTAATATAAATTTCTGTATACCCTGCATTGTTCATTTAAGTAGGATAGTTGATAATTTGTTAACTCTGTTTAAAACCCCTCCTTTTCATTTGCTTAATAAAGGGAAGAACAATTGGGAAGAACAGGATTCTTTCTACCACCCATACCTAATTTTGAAACACCTCCTTCAGAGTGATTAACTTCACTGTTAGGTTAACATACCTATGTTCCTGATAACTATCTATCTTTGGACTGGGTTTATCTTTGTCTAAAATGCGGGACGGGCTTAGTCGATACCAATCTTCTTCACCCCCTCCCTACCTTGTTATTTGCATTTTCTGTACTTATGATAATTTTTGCTGTAAACACATGATTGTTGTAGTGATTGTTTTTTTTTAACTTTAATAAACAACATAAACTTAATCGTTACTGTGTTGGAATACCCAAAGCCCAAAATTTCCCCTATTTGTTTAAGATAGTTGTATCCACGTCGTCTGTGTGTTTAAAGCATCAAATCGGTGTGAGAGCAGGCGTGTGTCTGGAAACTGGCAAATAATTGTTTGACCAGGAGAGCCTGAAGAGTAGATTGAGAGAAACGATTTGTCGTAAATAAGTCTGTGTAACCGCGTATACCGTGAGTCTTCAGATACAGACTATATTAACATATAAAATAAATTTTTATAGAAACAGAAGATTAAAAAATCTTGACGCAGATGTTAAATTAGGCCAGTTTAGCTTCGAAACGCCACGCATTAATTAGGCTAAGCTTCGCTTGTAGAATTGCGTTAGTCACGTGTTTTCCAACCAATGGTTAGGCTCAGTCCTTCTTTTCCCCGGAATGAACGAGAGACGAAGCCATTTTTCCGGCAGTATTGAATTGAGAGTGCTATAGTGAAGACATGCTTTGTCTGCTCAGTGTAAATTATAGTTGAGGACATCAACTTCAGATAATATATGCAGTTGTGTATATTCAATTTATTCTTGGAAGTGTTTGTGAATTCCAAAATTCAGTAAGTACAGTCACAAAATGCTTAAACAGTTAGAACTGACAGTTATAACCCAGGCATGGCTACGTTCGAAGATGTGCAACAATGAAGAAGAAAAACTAAGTATATCTTGTTGAGAATAGCAACTTGTTGCCTAGTGACCAGTCCTCTATAAAAGAGCAGAAGCGAAGATGGATCAATTAATGGAAAATTTCCAGCAACTTGGGGTAGAACAGCAGCAGCAACAGGAAAACAGATTCGCTCAAGCACAACCACTGCAGCCCCAGGACAGACAAAATATGGAAGGACCAACAATAATAGCGCTACGGCAAATTACTGAAACCCTACAGAAAAATGACAACTACGCGAAATTCACTCAGGTTAGATCCATCGTTCAGCCGTTCGATGGAGACAAGAAAAAATTCAGAAGATGGTTGTCCGATATGGAAAAATTTGCGGCACCAGCAGAGGCAACAACTGACGAAGAGAAGAAGAAAATCGCTCTGTTAGGTTCTGATTCGTACGTGACTGATTTTTTTAAGAAGGAGGTCCCAGCAGTACCCCACAGAAACCTACGAGTCCCTAAAAAAAGAGCTCACCCAGAGATATGGGGAAATAATAGACAAAATGCATGCTTGGTCACTCCTTAGAAGCATGAAACAGGAAAGAGATGAATCGGTACAACTTTTTGGAGATAGATTCCTCAATATGGCAGAAGAGGCGTTTTGCGAAGAAATCCCTACCACACCTGATGTAGAAATATAGTTAGTGGGGATATTTGCCGATGGCCTTAGAGCGGAAAATATCAGAAGGCATCTCATTAGAAAAGACACCAAGACTATTGCTGAAACAATCCAAGCAGCAATACAGGAGGAAAATCTTCACCGAAGGTTCCAACAAAGAGCAGGTAGGGAACCCCGACCAGAAAATAGGGACTATAATGAGCATGAGCCTATGGAAGTTGACCATGCCAGGAGGCAATGGACTCGCCCACGACAACGAGATGATAGGCCTCGCAATTATAGACCCCCCCCCCCACACACAGAGGCAAAACGACGTCAATAATGTCAATCCAAACGGATGCTTCACATGCGGTAGGCTCGGACATGGTTACAAGTCCTGTAGAGCAAATTACAATAATGCACCATTCAGAAGAGGAGGTTACCAACCACAACAACCCGCACCACCCCCACGTTATTACTTCAGAAATCAGTATACCAGAGGCACACCTCAACCCCTCATGTGTCAGGGAAACGGCCGCGCCACTCACTAAACAGGACCGTTAGTGTGGGCAACAATCACAGAAAATGGTCCAAAACAAAAGAAACAACACAGAACAGAAATTGTCAAGTGGGCCCATCCAGAAAAATACAATATGAAGAAATGCTGCATGATGGAACTAAAATACATCCGGACCCCAGTTCCTGCATCATGTCTATACAGGGACAACAATATAGAGCACTGGTAGATACAGGAGCATCCATCAGCCTTATTAGGTTCCAGCTGTTCAAGAAGATCCAACACTTATTACGATTTCAACCGTCCAAAACACACCTAGCTTCAATCACGGGACAAAGACTAAATTCAGTTGGGACAGCATGGCTAAAATTTTCCTTAGGCGAAACAAATTTTGAACACCCATTTGTCATTATTAAAGGGATGTCTAGAAATCTTATCCTAGGGAGGGATTTTTTTTAACAAACACAAAGTTCGAATATACTATGACCTCCAGAAAATCAAAGTCAACAATACATACATAGATCTCCAGGACGATATCCACATAGCGTCTTTGGTAAGGCTTACAGCTCCCATAACGGTGGCTCCAAACTCCCTGGTCATAGCAAAAGGCAGAGTAAAAAATTCTGAGTACATAACACCAGGGCAATCAATCCAAATACAGCCCCTAGCAGAAGAAAGCATTATTGATGACCCATTGTTGCAAAATACAGAGGGAATCGCTGAAGTCTCGAAGGCTAGAGATTTCCCCATCATGATATTGAATATGTCAGGAAAAACTACCACTATAAATAGAGGCACAATTGTAGCACAAGTGGATACGTCAACGTTAAGACAAACCAAAACCAATAGAGACCATTCACAAATTGTCTCAACCACTCCCACTGGACATAATGCACGAAATCGCAGTACAAATAACCATAGTACACGGAAAGTAAACAGTTATAAGGCTTATGCAGAAAAAGACAGCAATATCAGTCACAGTTATGTTACACCACAGCATACCCTACCCAGATGGCAGAAACGAACCAGTCCATACATAAGAAGAGCAAGGCCACAGTATGAAAATGACTATAATTACTCATTCTTGTGCCCCAGCACACCACGAGAAAAGATGAAGTGCTGTATATCACAGAGTAACAGAGAAACAGAGATTGTCTTGCCAGGAGGATATCCGAAGCGACAAGACAGAGATACATGCCCCATGGAGTATCAATATAACTCAAAAACAGGTGGATATGATAAAGTCCCAAAACCAAGTGAATGTTCCGAAGAAAAGGAAGAATTCTTATACGACTCCACCACAGGAGGATACTATAGCAGCAAAGTTGGAAATAGAAAGAATGAAAAATTTTCGCCCAGGGAAAGAAGACAGCCCTATAGCACAAACGGAAGAAATACAGTAACGTACGCGGATAAGCGCAGTTACGGCAGAAATAATCAAAAAAAATGGCACAACAACGACTACCCCAGAAATATAATAAGAAATGATTATACAGTAAACGCAGTGACAAATGGAAATGCACACAGCACATGGCAGAGGAGACAATACCAAGCACAGCCCAATGAACGGCAAAGAAATACGCAAAAGAAAGCCACATACCAGGAGCAGAGATTTTCACGAGATGCAAGAAAAATGCCCCAATACTATAGGAAGGAAACGGAGGCAGCAAGACAGACCAGAAATATAGTGGCAAATCATAAACACAAAGAGAGAATAGCTCAGTTACTTGCAACCCTGAATGCCACAGAAGATAATGAGCCACGTTTGAAAACGTTTGTAGAAAAGCACCAAGATGTATTCGCACTAAACGACATGGAATTGGGCAGAACTAATACTGTCACAATGGACATTCAAACAACTACCGAGGAGCCAATACATATGAAACCCTATCATACACCCTTGAAAAACAGAGAACTTTTGGAAAGGTCTATAAATGAAATGCTACAGGCAGGAATCATCGAAAGATTCCGCTCCCAATGGTCCTCACCCATAGTGATCGTAACAAAGAAAGATGGCTCCAGTCGCTTTTGCTGCGACTACCGTGCCCTTAACAAAATCACAAAAGTCATTTCCTACCCTCTCCCCAGGATAGACGATCTACTTGCGACGTTAGGAAAGTCTACATACTTTACCACACTTGATGCAAGGTCAGGCTTTTGGTGCATCCCCATGACACCTGAGGCAAAACAGAAATCCACATTCTGTTCGCATATCGGAAGATTTTGTTGGAATGTTATGTCATTTGGTCTAAAAGGATCGCCAGCAACATATATGTCACTCATGGATGAAGTGTTAAAGGGTCTACATCCATTTGCCCTGGCATACATAGACGATATCCTGATACATACCGCAGGCACGATGGAAGACCACCTCCGCAAGGTTGAAACAGTGTTTGATAGACTCAGGCATCACCAAATAAAGTTAAAACTGTCCAAGTGTGAGTTTCTAAAGACAGAAACAAAATATTTAGGCTTTGTCATCAATAGACATGGCATCAGACCTGATGAAGATAAAGTCAAAGCCATAAGAGAAATGCCTAGCCCCAAGACGGTGAGACAAACACGCTCATTTATTGGTACAGTAGGGTACTATAGGCGCCACATCATCAATTTCTCCATAGCAGCAGAGCCTTTGATAGCCCTTACCCGCAAGTATGCACGCTTCAAATGGACAGAAGACTGCCAGAGATCCTTTGAGTATCTAAAAAATGCCCTAACCACCATCCCACTGCTTGGACATCCAGACATTTCTCAGCCCATGATACTATACGTCGATGCCTCAGATAACGCAATTGGTGCATGTTTGGTACAACCAGCACTAGAAGATGAAACACCCATCCTACCAAACATCCCCAATGAGAAACCCATTGCATTCCTATCCCACGCATTGTCAAAGTCACAAAAACGGTGGACCACCACTGAGAAAGAAGCATACGCCATACACTATGCAGTACAAAAGTTTGACTTTTATGTCTTCTTCTTCTTCTTCTCGTTCGCTGTTGTTTAGAAATGTCTACACAAGAAGTCCGGTTTTCTGGATGTATGTTGCTGTGGTTGAAAGTTCTTCAAGACTCCCAAACAGCTTTGTGTGGATGTGCGTCTCTGTGGGCCAATGTTCAGTTCGCAATTGACTAAGCATGTGGCAGTCTTGCAGGATGTGTTCGGCTGTCTGTGCTGCCTGTCCACACGTACATAGGGGTGATGGGACCAATCTCAGTCTGTATAAGTGACTGTTCAGTCTGTTATGTCCTGTTCTCATACGGAACAGGATCACCTGTTTTGCTCGATCAAGATATTGGTCAGAGGAACTAAACTCATTATAAGAACTGATCATCAGCCCCTGGTTAACTGGCTCACCAAAACACAAGAACAGCCAAAGAAGTTACAGACATGGGCAATGAATTTGCAGTCCTACGACACCACTATCGAACATATCCCAGGCGAAATGAACACCTGTGCAGACCTCTTATCCAGGATTAAATATGATGATGAAACTGAAGTGAAAACAAATAGAGTCAAAAATGATGGCACATCCTCAGAGATTGACGATAATGCAAAAGAAATTAATGAAATTACTTCATCAAGTCGAAGAAGTACCTCAGATTCTGCCACTCAAGTAGAAGAAGAAAGTCAAGATATGTTTGACATGAGAGTAGAACAAGCGAAAGATGCAGAAATTGTTAAGCTGCTCACATATGTGAAGGAAAACCCAACAAAAAGTAAAGATTTTACAGTACACCCAACGGATGGAGCTCTATACTATATTGATAGTAAACAAGAAGGGACACTAAGAAAAGTCATTCGATATTACAGAGTACGTGGCCACCTGCAAAACATGTAAATTGCGGAACATGAAGCCACATTTAATTCCCCTTCAAGAAATGCAACCTTCCCATTACCCCATGCAAACAGTAAGCATTGACTTATCAGGTCCTTACCCACTCACCCAATCAGGCAACAAATACCTCCTGCACATAGTTGACCAATACTCTGTTTGGCCAGAAAGTTACCCACTCAGTGATGCCACATCTCAGTCCATCACGCAAATTTTTTACAAGAATTCATTCCCAGGCAAGGCTGTCCAAAACGAATCATTTCAGACAACGGTAAACAGTTTATCGGTAACCCATTTAAAGCCACCTTACACCAGCTGAATATCGAACATACCACAACCACCTATTATTGCCCAAATGCAAATGGCAGAAATGAGCGCATGCATGCCACCCTACATGACATTATTAGCAAATATATCAAAGGGAACCACCAATACTGGGACCTATACATTAACCAAGCTCTTGAAGCCATCCGAGTAAACGTGAACGATACCACAGGAAGGTCACCCTTTTTCATGCTATACGGAAGAGAACCAAACTTTCCGTTAGACAACCTACTTCGCCCACAAAGAAAATACATGGGAGAAGACCCCATCGAAATAATCCTTCAAGAAAAGTATAAAGCTCACCAGATTGCACAACGAAATACGCAGAAGGCATTTCACAAGAAACAGAAACAACATGATAAATCAGCCAAGCTACCAACGTACAAAATAGGAGACAGAGTATACTACAAGAAACATGTACGCAGTTCAAAATTCGATGACCGATGGTTGGATGGCTACAAAATCATGAAACAAACTACACCCGTAAACTTCATTATCTGGAATGAAGAGAAACAGCACCAAACAAAATCTCACGCAAAACAAATCAAAATTGATAACCACCGGCCCATTCCGCCTCTGACGACAAATACAAGACCAGTCAGAAAGGCCACCCTAAATTATAATCCATCCAGTACAGATCCGTCTGACATATCAGAGTCAGAGACGACAGACTCTGAATTTTACCAAGACGACCACATACCCAGACCACCCACCGATGCACTACATCGAGCAAGACATCAACGAGACTCCTCCGAAAGCGAAGAAGATATCCCACCACTTGAATTGCGTAATCGACTCCAAGACAGAGACCTGCGCATTAGAAATGAAGAAATAATGCCTCAGACGTCACACGATGACAACAAAAAAACAACTTATATTCACACTCAAACTTACTCCCGCGGTGATAAATCGTCAGCTGATACCTATCACACCCCAAATTCAGGCAGCTCCAGTTTTAACACTAGTGAAAACCAAACACTGCTATACCACAAGAACAAGATTGGTCGTTCAGAACAATCAGATCCTGAAGAAACTATACCCAAGCAGATTGTTGAACCATATACCAGCAATCTTTATGAAGACGAAACGCAACAAGAAATGAGAAACTACAGTGTCAACCCCGGCACAGCTTTGTCAGACCTCAACGAACAAAATGACAGAGAAATGGTAGAACTATACGAACAAGAAACAGACATTGATACAGCTAGTTCTATTGAAACCAGTGATGCGGACAGTACATTATTTATATCAGTCAGCTCCAGTGTCAAACGCACCTATAAAACAGAATCAGATGACTCAATCCCTAGCAACAAAATTCCGCGTATTCAGCACAACTATATCAGACGAAAGATTCTGAAGAAACGCTATCAAGTGCCAAAACCAAGCCGAGAAGTATTTGTCTCAGCTCAACTTGTCAAAAACAACAGTGTGCAAATTACGCCCACTGAAAACGGTATTAGCATACCACAGACCCAAGTCAGAAGAAAAATCATCAAGGCTAAACATATGCCTGCTTAAAAACTAACAGATGTTCCAGCCATGCAAACAGTGAAACCAACACCGCAATCAAAAGATGTTGAGCCATCACCGCATTCGCCAATGTCCTCAGAGCCCCAACAATCAGCAAATGCAGTGGCACCCACATTTACTCAGTATGATGCTCGCCTAACCAGTCGAGACATTGCAAGGTTAGAGATGGCAGAGAAAATGGCAGAGAAACTGAAGGAACTACTAAAGCTTTGCTGAGACACGCCCCTCGAGTCTTCAATGTACATGCCATCCCATGTACGGTCAACGCGAATGTGCACTTACTTTTTAACAATGTACTAACTTTCACATGTACTTTCGTTTCAGACTATGTTCAGATTGACAGTTATAGATGACTTTATGCCAGAAAGTTTTTCCCAGCCATACCATTACGGATGCCCAGAGAAAAATCAAGACCAGCCCACGGAGGATTCTAGTTAGACATTTTTATTTGGATTATTGAAATAAAGATGACACAGATGATACAATGTTCTTTGTTTACAGACACCCTTATTAGTCAGACAGTTTTTGATATTTAGAATGTTACACAACCTACCTATAACACATGTGTCACACTATGCTGTTGTAACATTGATCTCTACTTTTGTAACTGATCATATTCCACGCTTCATTCACCAGACTTCTTGTCCTTGCAGATCCAGAGTTCTGTAATTTCGCAACTTAGTGCATTTTCATGCAGACACTTTACACCAGTAGTTTTTCTTACCCCATACTAATATTTCTGTGATCTCAATTATGCTAAACCCCTTGATAGCTATCACCCTCATCAATCATACTGTTCCTACTATGACATCTGTTAACAACACATAATTCATACCCAAAACTAGTATTGCATGTTATGCTATTTTTCTCCACAGGACTATTTATTTTTCCAATGTACATTATTATTTTAGACCCAGATGTATATTAGTACTGTAAAGATTTTAAACATTCTCCTAAAGAGATTCCATATCCCAACCTTGACTCTCTATAGTAAGATTTTCTTCACTCCACTGTTACATCATCTTTGACTAACTATTTTTCCTTTCCACTATATTGAGACGACATTCTAGACTTGTGATTTTTTTCAATCCCAATCATATTCATTCCTTGGAATTACAATCATGTTGTAATCAGGAGATCCTTGATGTACCCTTTCCTCGCCACTTACTGACAACAGACACTGCTGTAATATTCATTCTGTTCTAACCTAAACTATTACGTGCAGCCCTATTGGTTAGGATTTACTATTAGGAATATTGATAGTATCTCCAGTGTTTAGTGAATTGATTTTTATCATTCTTTCGTACTTGTGATACAAAATGAAAAGAAAAGAAAAAAGAAATGAAAAAAAAGAAGAGAGAAAATATGCAACCCAGAAAAGAAATCAAACAGAAATGCAATGAAAAGAGAAATGAACTTAAAAAAAAAAAAGAAAATGAAAAGAAAAATGAAAAGAAGAGAAAACATTTTAAATAGTTTTATAGGATTGCTATATGTTTATATGCCACACTCACACATATAAATGATACTGAATGACAGTTTATTACAAAATTGGTTATGCACATGATTGATGACATGATGATAGGTAATCAAAACATTGAACCCTGAGATTAGAATAAAAGAGACAAAAGCCCTACAATCATAAAGATGATCTCTGAAATGAAAAGTTTTTGTTGAGCCTAAAAGACCCCAATGAATTTGCGCATGCATTTTTAAATGAAAAATGCATTTGTATATGCTGACCCCAGATTGAACAAATTACAACTATTTGTTGATGATGCCTTTGCCCCAGGTTAAAGAAATGACATTTGCACATGCTGACTTAGCAAATGAAATATTCTTCTATAGCATTTGTATATGCTGAACCCACATTGAATACCCCATTACCGGATGATAACCACTAATGGCACATGAGATGATGAAGCAACTGTTTATGTATGATGAAGATGAAATTTCCTATTAGGGTGAAACTTTATGTTGTCACAGCTGAGATTTTGTTGTAATGTTTATGCACAAAATCCCCCACATTAACATTGGAGGAGCAATAATCTTAGTCTTTCGTGGATACGAGATAAGACAAGGAGATAATGGAATATTTTATGAATACCATGGACATGGAACAAATCAGAGCAGATGATTGCTGCACATAAGAGGACCATATTTGAAGTCATTATTGAAGGATTATCAGTAGACAAGAGACAAATAGATTATGATAATCCCATGGAACCACAGGTACTAAGGACACAAAATGGAGATTAAATAATGGAGAAAAAAAAATATGACTGAAAAATTACTACGCCCAGAGGTAAGAGAAATAGAGATACATCCGCATTTCGGAGAAGATATCACTTTGATTTTTGCTTATTGCCTTTGTAATATGAACATTGTTGTATAACAAATGACTATTCCTTATCACGAATTACAGAATGTTGTACGATAGTTGAAATAATTTGACAATTTAATATACTCATAACATACCCAGAATTACAAAAAAAATGTACATGATTGATGAAAATGGACGTACTGAGATCTGCTCACCCCGAGGATATAAAAAAAAAAATAATAACAATGTTATCCCAAGGACAGACATGTCACAGATATATCGTGGAGATATTATGACATAAGAAAAGAATACCTAGATTGGAAATGCAGCAAACTTTGTCAAGGACACCATGAAATAGACCCCCGCCCCACACTTAAGATAACTGACGGACGGGATTTTTGAATTATAAGTACTATAAGTCACCCATCTGGCTGTAGTCAGCGGATGTTACAGGCACCACATAACTCTGACTAACCTTCGACCTGCGAAGGCAGAGTTGGTGTTGAAATCCTGAAAATATGTACAAAAGTATTTTACCTCATATTGCGATAAAATTATGAAAGTTTTGTTGATGTTTACAAATGATTAGTCGATGTGTTGTTGATAAAAATATTGTTAGATGTCATACATTGAAAGTCAATACTGATGAATTCCCAGTATAAACAAGAGGACTAGGAAAGGTCCACACCTATAAAATATTGGAGCACCACATATATATGGAGAATATGAGGTTTATGAAGAAGAAAAAACAAAAAGGCAATACTAAATGGTATACAAGGATAAACAAGTGATAACAGATACATATTGTCAAGGATACCAGGTTATTTCAAATATAAATGAACAAGTACAAGTAATGAGATTTTTTAATCATTTTATTTGGTACACGGTAATTGCTTATCACAATAAATTGTTACATTGAGGTTTGAAAATAATTATGTACATGTCTGAAATTGTTTCCCATATGCAATAATAAATAACAAAAGAAAGCATGATGGATCACCACCGATAAATTAACTGACTTATAAAATTGGATCGTCATTTGCAAAGATGATGTGGATATTTTGAAAAAAAAATGGGAATACTTTCTACTGCAAAATACATTGGAGTGCTTACTCAATAAATAAGTTAGGACCAAAATTTATTGGAACACCAGGAGTGAAAATAACATAAAATTTTGAACCACCCGGAGGACACAAAGACAGAATTAGGTTTTCCCCCACAATGTCCAATACAATGTGTCAACTATATTGTTGGAATAACATGCATGTGGATTATGATAATGAAATAGGATATTATTGTTCATGTTCCCAATGTTGCCACTCCCCATATTTTTGAGTGATGACTTAATGAATATTTTTGTTGGTCAGGGTTGCCAATTTGAAAATGTGATGTAAAATGCTGGATAGTTAAAAAAATTTTTTGAAGTTGATGTCCATCCCTAAGTTTTTATAGAGAAGTTGATCTCACATAGATATAGGAACCCAGTTTAGGAATTCGTTTAAATTTTTCCGAATTATTTTTGGACTTAGAAAATTTTTTGAACTTTAAATTTTTCTGAACATTTTTTTGAATTTAAGAAATTTTTGGGATACATTTTTTAAGATTTGATAGTACTCAAATGTCTCCCTACGGGATACATTTGCAGGGCCCCGGGATCTGTATGTAACCGCGTATACCGTGAGTCTTCAGATACAGACTATATTAACATATAAAATAAATTTTTATAGAAACAGAAGATTAAAAAATCTTGACGCAGATGTTAAATTAGGCCAGTTTAGCTTCGAAACGCCACGCATTAATTAGGCTAAGCTTCGCTTGTAGAATTGCGTTAGTCACGTGTTTTCCAACCAATGGTTAGGCTCAATCCTTCTTTTCCCCGGAATGAACGAGAGACGAAGCCATTTTTCCAGCAGTATTGAATTGAGAGTGCTATAGTGAAGACATGCTTTGTCTGCTCAGTGTAAATTATAGTTGAGGACATCAACTTCAGATAATATATGCAGTTGTGTATATTCAATTTATTCTTGGAAGTGTTTGTGAATTCCAAAATTCAGTAAGTACAGTCATAAAATGCTTAAACAGTTAGAGCTGACAGTTATAACCCAGGCAGGGCTACGTTCGAAGATGTGCAACAATGAAGAAGAAAAACTAAGTATATAATTGTCGACATGCCATTATGCAAAAACCTGTTACCATTTGACTAAAACCAGTTCTTGTTGAGAATTGAATAAACATTTGTTTCATTGAACCCAAATGCTGTTGACGAATCATATGTTTGCAGTTGGCCATCAGACAAATTTATTAAGGTATAATACCAAAGCTAATCGCTGCAGGTCTGTCACAAGTAAGGACCATCTGCTCTAAAAATAAAACATCATAGAGGATTATCCACGAACCTGGTAAAATCCTGTAAGACTGTAGAGAGCAATCACCACCTCTAGCAGGCTAGCTAGTCATCAAAATCTAATACTCTCGATTTAAACAGCAACCCCCACTACCCTACCCGGCCACATCTGTCTTTACTCTCCTCCAGCACTCTGTGAAGCAACTATTTACTCTCTACATTTCTATCACTGAGGTTTTCACCATCATTCTACACTCTAAACCGGACCACTATTTCTAAGACTCTTTCTCTCTAAATAAATTTACGACAACGTTTAAGACAAATGACACAAGGATCGTCAGAGTCTGATACAGCTGAATTATACAACTCCTTGCTAAGAAGAGATGAAGTGACTATTTTCAGACTGAGAAGCGACAATTGCAGATGCAAACATCATCTGATCAACAAACTTAAATCCAGACAGACGTTCCTACGTCGTGAGGACAAAAAATAGCAATAGACTGTATCCTCCAATGTTATTGGCTCCATAAGAGCAGCAGAGTTACAGCACAGTTTTCTCCATACAGTTAAAAGAATCTGAGACGGACTCCCAACTTTGTAAGAGAGATAGGTGATATAATTCTCTCATAAATAAACGCATAACTTTTTTTTTGAGGATAACATTGACTACATGAACTCCAAGTTAAACAAAAGTTACAATCTTCAGATTATAAAACAAAACGAACAGTCTAAAAAAAATTCATGTTATATAAATACTATACCCTATACTCTCCTGGTATGGAATTATTATAGCCCATACACTCAGAATTATAGAAACATTGTATCCCATAATTTAAGTATTATGAAAATTTATTATATGACTTTCGGGTTATAGAATCATCGTTCTACATACGCCCTGGGTTATGAAAATATAATATCCATTACGCTCAAGTTTATAAAACCATTGTATCCCATACGCTCTATTGTGTTACTGAAACCCAATGGAATAGTAACGATGTAACCTGCCGAATATGTCGCAGAATACCACTGAGGACGAATGGTCATTAGGCCAGCTACACGATCCTTAAAAGAACTTAAACTAAGACATACAATTCAAAAACAGCAAAAATATGTCCATCTAACAAGTGGACTCATGCGTGCATCTTAGCAGCCATAAAGACAAAGTTGTAGCAGCAGACACTGATTTAAAACTAATAATGCAACAGCCAAGAGGAGCCTTTATTGCACTGAGAAAAAATGCGGAAATAAAATGAAATCCAGTCCAACATAAAAATGAACAATCTTCAACTCATATAACAGGCATTACTACTTGTATGGTCTTAAAACATGGAGGACAAGAAAACGACAACAAGAAAGATACACACTTTCATAAATGAGGGATTGCGCATAAAGAAAACAGAAAGATTGGAGATTTGAGGAGTAGATGTTGAGTTGGGTAGGGCACACTGAGAAAGTCTCTTTTCTGAAATCTTCAGAGTAAGCGAATAAGAGTTAGACGAATATGAACAAAGAAATTGAAGACATACCTCTTCCTCTTCTTCTTCTTTTACTATTATCCTGCCTGGTGGCTAATGCGATCATGTATCTACACAACTTCCAAAAGCCAGTGCTATTTATGAGTTTTTTTGTTGACTTTCTTGCCATGTCATGATGTCAAACTGTCCATTCCTTTGTCTCTTTGTCGTATTCTGCCTCTTTTTTCTTCAATCTTAACAATGATAATTGTCTTGATGTGAAGCTTAGTAGCGTTTGAAATGGAAGAACAACCGCACCACTTTCGGGACAATACGGAAAAAGCATGCATTGTATTGTACTTGCAGTGAAAGTTATTTTGAAAATCGTCAAGTAGAGGTCAATAATCTTTGTTTCATTTAGATTTCATAGATCTCTTTGCGCGTAACCCATCAACAAATTATAGAGAACTTTAATAATTAAGTTTTATAATATAAGAGTCTTTCATGTTAACGTAAATGTTAGTGCTGTGTTAACATTAAAGAGAGGATTTACATTATAAAACACAAACAAACAAACAAACATGTTCACACCATAGCCGATGTAAGAAATGACGGTAAAGCACAAATAATACCATTTCTTTAGCATGTTTATTCCTCTTGTGTTTAGTTTGTGCATTCATTTCGGCATTTGGCTCGATGATTTCTGAAGATCTTAAAGATCCTATTTACTTGCTAGATCAGTTTCAGAATCAGGAGTGTCCATCTGCAATGTCTCAGTACCTACTGAAGCTCAATATTGGTACAACAATCATGCTACTCAGAAACCTGGGATTCGAATAAATATCTATTAAACATCATCAAATTAGTTGTAAAGAGCTACGATAACTGGGTACTCGCGTAGAGGAGTAGAATTGAAATGGTATGACACCAGTGTGGAACTGATGACAAGAACCAAACAAGTACCAGCGCAACAAGGTACCGGAAGAAGTCGCTGGCGAGGTATTCGACAGACATTGGTTAAACCTGATGACATTCTTAGCGGCGACACCTTGTTCTAGAATCCCCAAAGGGAGATGATGACATGTGACACGTGGAAGTCATGGTGTGTGTTTTTTGACGGGTTATGCTCCTAGGGAGTTGACAAGGTTTGATAGAACTGAAATTATTTAACCAACATTATGGAATAACTTAACCATGACAATGGTTAGCGATTCAGCTTTAAGATTTATTATTAGGCTATAGACATCCTACACGACCTGAACATCGAGGAAAACAGGCTCATAAACAATATCATGTCCCGGAAACTGAACTATTTTGGCCACATTAAACGTCACAGTGGCTTAGAGAGAGCAGTGATGGAGAGTATGGTACCTGGAAGGCGAGGCAGAGGCCGACCAAGACGACGGTGGACACAGGATATTGAAGACACCTTGAATATGACAATGGAGGAGGCAGGAGGGCTGGCTAGAGATCGAGAGTCTTTTAGGCGGGCTGTGATGAGAGCGACGTTCTGCAAAGGACATGCTACATGATGATGTTAGGCTATAACGCGACGCAAGAAAAATGAATTGGAGCGACTTACCAATCACGAGGATTGTGGCAAGATTGTAACCTACTGCTTATTTCACGTTTTCGCTATTCTCTATGTTTGAGAGCCATACAATGTGACTTAATATGTCAGATGAAGATTATTTTTGTGTTCGACTCAATGTCTTTTAATTTCCATACAAATCACAATGTAATGAAAGCTTCTCTTGTCATTTCATGCAGTAATGTTTGTGGATTGGGATGATGACATTGGTCATCAGCGTTGCCACTCAAGTTCTAGAGATAAACCCAGATGCTCTTCTAAAAAAAACCCAGAAATACCCAAATTATTTTATGCCTTAAATACACGGGATAGACGATGCTTACATCAACTTTTATGTGCATCTTTAGCACAAATAATCTGTGTGCTACCAATTTTTATGTATTTCTTCATTTTTTTTTTATTAACAAAAATTCACAATTAAATAAAAATGATTTTAATAACACCCCCAATATATGAACTCTTCAAAATGAGATATTTTAACAGTAATATACTTACATTAGTTACATTAACAAAATGTTCCTCAAATTAAATATAAAATGTTAGTTGTAACTTGTTACTGTTGAAAAATGTCACTTGTCAGAGACTCGGCATCCATGTCGACAACTTCTCCTTCGTCAAGATCATATGCATGAATTGACAACGTGGAATCTTGATTGTGAAGTTCCAAAATCTTTGCATATCTCTGCCGACAACGTCCTTCACGCACATCTTCAACCACGCGTTTACTAGGATTAAACTCATGACAAACTCCGTCTTTGGCAACTGCTTGCTTGGCTAGTATTCGATTGGAAACTGTTTCACACAAAAGCTTGTTGGTTTGTTTAGTTTTAACTAAGTTAACCTTCGAAAACACTCTTTCGACGCATGCTGAGGAGTGAGGTAGTGCCATAAGCGTGCACGTGAGGTCAGACAAAACATCAAATTTCTTCTGGTTATTAGCATCTGTTACTTGTTGCAGTCCCAGCCAGAATGCGGGCGGATCCTCATCCACTAGATGTCCAAGATCTTTTCGGTGCGATGCCAGTTCTCGCCATTGATCAGACAGACGATCAAGGCTCTCTTCTGAAACAACTGTTGGGAACTGCGCTGCTAATGGAATGACAGAAGGTTTGTTGATATCGAGAGCTTGCTTTGGATCCAACAGCTGCATTTGCGCCAGAACACTGTTTTGTTCAAGTGGGAACCTGCGTCGCATTTGAGTACAAAGTTCAATCAGGTATGCCAATACATCCTTGCGAAACTGGACTTCTTTATCTCGTAACGGTTGTTGCATTAACTGCGCTTCACATCGTCCACCCAGCTCAATGTAATTCAGTTTCTTGTGCACCTGTACATCCGAAGGATCAATGTCGGCAAGAGTGCGATGCTCATGCTGCAATACTTCCTGCCTAATAAACATACTGAGAAGAAAACGATACTCTCTTGTTACACTCGTGCACAATATGTGAAGACGGACGTTCTCGGACTGGAATTCCATGTTCATGACGTTAACTTAACCCAGTATGTAGCCGACAAATAGAAGCATGTGCTTCGTGTCAACAGTGTTCATCGTCTGCAGGATTTGCCCCGCACCGTCGACGTTGTCCACTGAAGATTCGGATTGGAAATACAAGTGCAGAGCATCCCGTTGCTCAATGATCCTCTCAATGACCGCTTCACGGGACAGCCAGCGTGTTTCACACAGTTTCAACACTTTATGTTTCTGGGCCTGAACTACATCTTGTATTAACTGGAACTGGAGATTTCTTTTACTACTACGCGAAAAATAGAAGCAGATATTCTTTATGAAAATTTCAAGCCAAGACGGTAGGTGGTTGCTGGCAGCATTTGCAAAAAGTGCAAATGAATGACAAACACAGCCGAGAACAAAGACATGTGGAATCTCTTTCTTCAGATGCGCCTGTAAACCACTTGGAGTCCCCATCATAGTAGCACAGTTGTCTGCAGCAAAACCAATGACGTTACTAAGCGGGAATTCATGCGTGCACAACAATTTCTTAACAGCTGTAAACATGCCAAGACCAGTCCCATCCTCCACCTCAATGAGGTCTAACAGTGAATCAACTACTTTTCTTGTTTTTGGGTCACAGAAACGCACAACGACTGCCAACATCTGGTTCGTAGAAATATCAGTACTCTCATCAACGATTATAGAAAATTTATGATTTCTGCAAATGTTTATAACTTCAAGCCGCTCAAAATGAGCGATGCCGTACTGCATCACATAGGCAGCCTTGGTGCGCTTCAGTGACATTTTTTGAGCAATTGTGCTGCCTGGAAATATCTGCTTGCAACATTCAATCAAATGATCAGCTTGCGAATACGGAGTATTATGTTCTGCCATGAAAGCCGACAACACTATCTCCGCTTTAGCAATTTTGTCTTGGAGACAGGGCTCGTTTAGTTTGATAAAAAACTTGTTAATGTTCAGAGTTTTGCTTTTGGCTTCGAAGTTTTTCAGGTGCTTCTGTGTGCTTTTATGTGTCAATAAAGCAGTTTTGTTGGCATTAGTTAATGTACTGGAACAGACCGTACAAATCGCAGCATAGCGATTACCAGAGTCCGGCTTTATCCAATCCTTCAGTTCGCTGTCTGTTAGCCATTCCGCACAAAAAGCCTGCTGATACCATTGCTTCACTTTTTTACGCGGTGGCGTGTGTGTCGTCATGCTACCACAACTACCTAGCATACCTTCATTATCGCTCATTTTATAATCTTAAAAAAACAAAAACAAAAAACAAAAAACCAATATGCTGTTTATCTGCTTAAGTCTAAAATGTAAAAAGAAGACTTTATAACACAACGCAAAAATGACTTGAGTATTGCAGATGACAGCCATTAACAGAATAACAGGAAATAGATAGCTGATGTAAACGAGTAAAAAAACAACGTCATTGATGTGGTTAAAAGCAAGACTTAGCAGTTTAAGTGGAATACAAAATATATAGCACATAATTTTTTACATTTAATTATAATATAAATATAATTGTTGCGCACATATTCTTTTGTGTGACGCACAGATTACTGTTGGTAGGCATGCAAATGCAAAGTGTAACTATTTGTCTGATGAATCAATGATTCTCGGTCTAAGGGACAGAACCCTGATTGTTCGATGTAGCATTCGGTTCTATGGGTTATCTGTTCTTGTGTCTCAATCTGGCGTATGAATAATAGATTTACGTCATTTTTCGTCTGGTATGGCCAGAAACAGATTGGTCTTGCTTAAAATGTTTATGGCCCAAATTTATATTTATTCCTTGACTATTTAAGTTGATTCGGTCTTATATCTTTGTTTCAATGGAATTTCATGCCTTTCGGCCTTATGAACGCCCCGGCTACATTCGTACGCATGATGCGTCGAATCCTATCTCATCGTTCAGATGTCATTGCATACTTGGACGACATGTGTCTTTTCAGTGATACTTGGGAAGATCACTATTTGGGATTAGGTGAATTACTGTCTACCTTACGCGAGCATAAGTTGACAGCAAAACCCTCTAAATCATGTATTGGTTTTAGCGAAATTTCTTTCCTAGGTCACCGTGTCGGCCATGGTTTCCTAAAGACAGAGGACCATAATACCAGTAAAATACTTAACATATCTATTCCTAAGACTAAAAAGCAAGTGAGAAGTCTATTAGGTCTTATACAATTTTACGGACGATTCATTCAGAATCTATCCTCTATCATGGCACCGCTTTCTACGTTACTAAAGATAGGGTCTCCTAATATGGTCCACTGGTCTCAGGAATGCCAATCCTCTTTGGATAAGATTAAAAATTTGTTTTCAACTCCGCCTATCTTAATGTTACCAACTACAGATAAGACATTTGTTCTTCGTAGTGACGTTTCATCCACTGAGATTGGAGCGGCACTAATGCAAGAGTACTCTGAAACTCTGCATCCTGTAATGTATATCTCACGAAAACTTAATGCGGCAGAGAGGAATTACTCGGTTTTAGACCGTGAACTTTTGGCGATGGTTTGGTCAATTCTCAAACTTCAAAGATTCCATCTTGGCGCGCATTTCATAGTGGAAACTGACCAGAAAGCTCTTACGGCTATTCAAAGTAAAAACTTGAAGAGCTCCAGATCAACTCGATACGCCATTGCTCTTCAACATTTTTCATTTCTCGGTGCGAGCTATCCGTGGTTCAGAAAATGTGATGCCAGACATTCTGTCTAGATGCCCACATGATTCCACCTAACTGTTAAGTCTTGGACTTTTTAACGTGTCTAGCTTTACAACAGTTATTTTTTCTATATCAAAATATGTACACATTTGTAATATATGATATGGTGATGGTATAAACACCATGCGGGTCACTAATGTATATTCACCGATACTCGTTTGATGATTTTTCTTTTGTCAATTATGAACTTATGGTACTTAATATGAAATTGTGATTGAAATTATTGTATGCATTGTGTCATTGCCAGTATTATAGTATGCGTTGGTGACACCTCCCTGGAAATGTTTATACTTAGAGAAATAGTTTTTCTGAGATGTTGAGATATATTCTCACCGGTCGATCTATCCTTCGACTTTGCCTTAATTTGGCGTTATAAAATGCTGATATTCTTCTTCTGCGCATTATACATGCGTCGCGAGCCTATTGAATGTTGCTCTCAGATAAAAAAAAATGATTTTCATTTTTTTCCCGGGGGGTGTGGTAGCCTGTTGCGCACATATTCTTTTGTGTGACGCACAGATTACTGTTGGTAGGCATGCAAATGCAACGTGTAACTATTTGTCTGATGAATCAATGATTCTCGGTCTAAGGGACAGAACCCCGATTGTTCGATGTAGTATTCGGTTCTATGGGTTATCTGTTCTTGTGTCTCAATCTGGCGTATGAATAATAGATTTACGTCATTTTTCGTCTGGTATGGCCAGAAATAGATTGGTCTTGCTTAAAATGTTTATGGCCCGAATTTATATTTATTCCTTGACTATTTAAGGTGATTCGGTCTTATATCTTTGTATCTTTGTATTTCTATGTCGGACTATTTTGTGAGCTGAACTCTGGGGTGAAAGGATTTTCTGCGCATGCGTCGATTCAATGTGTGGACAGAGAAGTTTGTCATGTCGTCGCTGCTATGGCTGGTTGATTAGAAAGTTTGATTTGATCTCTGTGAATTATTCTAGGAAGGAGATTGTTTCTCTGTTTGACTGTATTATCAGAGATTCTCCTAATGTCCATTATTAACGCCTAGGAATGGCGTGCGTTATTCGCTTGTATGTGTTTTCCTAAAGCCAGGTAAAACCATACCCTTTTTTTGCTGCACCTTTTTTGCTAAGCCTAGCTGAGAGACGTATTATCGTGCATCTCAGATGAACATGACATGTTATCTAGCAGCACTAGATTAGTTGATGTAACCAGCCTTATTGATAGCAGAAATGTATAGAAGCCCAATGAGGACATTTACGTATGTATAATGAAGTAATTCTGCTTCATAATTTCTCATCCTGAGTGAGCGAAGCTCACGGAGGAGAGCCATCTTGGATTCCCGTCATTGTAAGCCGATCATTGTCGGAGAACAGAGAAGATCTTATTATCTGATGACGGTACAGAGATCTACATATTATGAAAACCCACTACTGTGGTATAACATTATTGCTATAAACATTGGATGAATTTACGGCTTGAGAAACTTAGCCAGGAGAAGGTTCTGTCAGTGAACCATTGTTTATGTTTATGTATCCACCTTTACTGACGCGATTAGACAGTTGGAGCATGAGACGATAGACAACTAGAATATTGAGTGCTTGTCTACTATCGTTCCATTATATTTATCACTGCATGAATGTACATCTGATATTGTCACCCATTTTTCAAGTATACGATGATTTGTGTGCCAACCTGTTCAAATGACTGTACTCGTGATGTCGAAGTGTACGTCTATTATTAAATGTATGAAACGACGCCAGTAGTCTGCCCTTTATTGACTTCTGCTTATGATTGAATGAGTGACTTGTCAACTCAACAGAACTATACACATATTCGCGTACTTTACATCTACATTTTCACTCGATGTCAGCACTGTGTCGAAACGAGTTGACCTTCCATCTACGTGTCCAGTATGACCCTATGAAAGCAGGAACATCACAACAAAGAAATGCGTTTATCAATGTGATGGCCTCAAAAGCTACTTATCAATAATGTATAATGCTCAGTGCACAGAATATACATACATTGTAAATGTGGCCGTGGGTAGGGTAGTGGGGGTTGCTGTTTAAATCGCAGAGAGAGTTAGATCTAGATTACTAGCTTGACCGCTAGAGTTCGCAATTTCTCCCTTACAGTCTTACGGGATTTTACCAGGTTCGGGGACTATCCTCTAAGGTGTTGTAGTTTGTGAGCAGTTAGCAAGAATTTATAAGTTTCTCAACAGACATTCCCTCCTTCCATTCATGGTTAAGGCTTAGCAATCAATTGACGACCTCTCTTTGATGTCGACGTTTTTTTTTAATAATCATAATATGTACATGATGGCGTGAAGTTACAAACATGTATTTTTCATTCATAATATGAAATACAAGTCGCTCTCAATAATCTAGCATGGGGAATCGACACTTGTATGAATCAAGCTTATTCAACTCCTGTCTACTTTTTCTTAGCAGTTCTACTTCGGGCAGATTAATTCATTGTTCTCAATGGGTTACGTTATATGCTCATGTTCTGCAATTTATCAATTGGTGCTTGTATGGGGTAAATTTCATCATCTCTGCATTTTACTCATAGGTGTAACCTGTAGCCATGAATTCTTTTCTACATGATCAAGGGCTATCTTTCCTCGATATAGAAGTATAAAAGGAAATGTTATCACTCTACTTACAGATTTCCTGGTGAGAAATAAATGCACAATGTAAACAGGGCATTACTACATTTTGGAAAAAAACTTCCTTTAGATTTTGATTTGAAATCCTCAAAATCTGCAGCATAAAATATTATGCGTCTATCTCTTAGACTTCTGAATCTGCAACTGACCTTTCTGCCGGGACTTGACACGCTTTCCTAAGCTCAAAATTTAGGTTAGCGTTGCTTCTGCCCTTTCCTATTCGTCTCGGGATTGGATAAAAAAGGTAATCCACGCTAGCCTTCTTTATGGTCTGTTCCTATTATAACTTTATGATTAAATTTTTAACTAACTTCTATCCACTAAGCTATGGTCTGTATTTGTTATAAAGGAAGTTCCTAAAATGACGCATTCCCTGTCACATATAGATCCCGGGGCTCCGCAAATGTATCCCGTAGGGAGACATTTGTGTACTATCAATAACAAAAATTTATCCCAAAGATTTTCGAAGTCCAAAAAAATTTTCAAAAAAAAAAAAAAAATTTTCAAGTTCAAAAATTTTCTAAGTCTAAAAATATTTCAGAAAATTTAACGAAATTCCTACATCTGAGCTCCTATGTCTATATGGGACTGTCGTCTATAAAGGGGCCTTAAAGATGGACATCATCTCCAAAAATGCAAACTATCTTTCATATCAATACATATTTCAACCAAATTTACAAATTGGCAACACTGACCAACTAAATCCTAAAAACAATCATAAGGTCATCACTTAAAAATGTGACGAGTGGCAACACTGGGAAATGAACAATAAAATATCTTATTTGCAGAACTTGGCTGCATTATCATAATCTATTACATTTCATTCAAAAATATAGTGGATTACATTCTCCTAGATATGGTGGGGGGTGTTATCTCTTTTCTGTTCCTGTTATTTGCTCCATATATAAGTCTGCAAGACTTAAAAATCTTTTTTTTTCTTCCTGGCGTACTTATTTATTTTATTTTCCAAGTACTCTGCAATATCCCAAGAAATGTCCAAAATCTCCAATTCCTATGGTAATCCACTTTCATAGAATAGCCAATGTTTTCATGGGTACTTATCATCTTCTTCTTTTTTCTTTTTTCTAGTGAATGAGCCACTTGCTCATTATTACATGTAGAAAACATCTCTAGACATAATATGCATATTTTATCAGACGATAATATAACCAGCATCATTTTTTTATAAGTAATCATTTTTCGCAATAAAAGCATTAAAACCTCATGGCTTATCCTTATTTATTTATCTGAATGTTTCTGGTTATTGACATTTTCCAAATGGTAAGTGTATAAATTCGTTCTAAGTCCGTCACTGTAGAAAATGTTCTATATTACATTTTTTTCCTTCTTCAAAATATGTGATGTTTGTCTCCAATATCCGTACGTCTGGTGGTGATCCTGTCCATTAGTCAGTTATTTTTAATCATTCCTTCTTTTCTGTCAACATAGTATTTTTTTTTGTTTTTGTTTTTTTTTTAACTCTTCCCTAGAAATATTATTTTATATATATATTTACTCTTCAAAGATCTTCTTTGACTTACCATACATCAATTTTCAAACATCTAATTATTCAGCAACCAACAGACGAGTATGTTACTATCATATTATGAAATATAAGGGAAAAGGAAAATATAGTTTCAAATCATCATGAATTTTCTACATTGGGTTCCGTATTACTTTATTTTCTCTGTTAAGACAACTGCTTATACTCTTGACAATATGTATCCATGTTGTCACTCTCAAGGCATCCTTGTATACAGTTTATATTTGTCTCCTTTTTTTTTCATAACACCAATGTATCATTTCTGGTGTTCCAATATCATTGTATCTGTTCAAGTCCTCCTGTTATCTTAAAACACATCAAACAATTTTTTATGGAACAATCAACTGAGATGTAAGAACTTTTGACAATATGAGATGAAAAAAAATTTTGGGGTCATCACTCAAAAATTGTGACATAGAAGGAAAAAAAAATATTCAATTGATCTTGAGGAATCTACAATATTCTTATAAGACAAGGTTCTTGGTACTCTGACTACTATTTATCCATATTATTTCTGGTTATCCTTGCATACAGTGTACCATTTCCATTTTCTTTATAGGTCCAATTCATCGCTCATGGTGCTCCAATATTAAAATGTGGATCCTTCCTATTCCTCTTATTCTGTACTGGAAATACATCCTTATTAATTGTCCATTGATAAGGGTGGATTTAGGATGACGTCAAATTACCACCCCTATCGACACCAGTAATTAAAGTGCAAGATGTAGGTGTCTTATCTGGTTTATAATGTTGCTGTGTATGTTGCAGTAGAGTAGTTCACAGGGTACAACACAGGCAACATGATGTGTAGAGTCATAGAAATGGTAACTTCGTTGTATAATTTTTACCATTTATTGCACGCCACAAAAACAGTCAGGATATTTATATCATCAACATAGTTCAACGAGTTCAGCATTCAAAATCATATTAGCCGATAGTCATGTGGAATCCAATACTCAATATTCGTATTGCAAACAGATGGCTTCTATATATTCGATATCATAGAGTTCTAGTTCGTGAAGCTGTATAAATAATATATATAAATTCTGCAACAGTGTCAGCTGCAGATCATCAATGTTCATAGACAATAATAAATATTCCCTTCCTGATGCTAGCAGATCAGATGTATACAATAAGTCCGTTTACTGTCTGCACGTGAATAGCATACATGGATTACAGGTCAGCTCGACCTTTATAACATTCCTAAGTCTAACCATCTGACTTGGACGTGATCTCTGATATAACGAATCCTGGAACACAGACAATAGTCTTGCTGGTCTAGAGCGACCCATATGTATATATATATATAACTAGTTCAGGTATAAAGATACCGGTGACTTAATCCTAGTCAAAGTACCTCTCCATTTTGAATCACACAGGCGAGCAAAAGGCGACAAAATGACGAACCTCTAGATGATAGCATAAAGTTCGATACAAGAGGAATTACCTTATTTCGGAAAATCAACCACGAACATATGCCTCCAGGCAGGCTTGAATAATACTGGGAAATAGTCTAGTTAGCTAACTAACTCACAAAGACAATGTATTTCCCTCAGAAAATCACAAGACGCAGGTTGCGTCTGCTCGCTACTCAGACCATTTCTTAACTGCCCCGAGCTGGGCGGAACAACAAACGAACTCTCCAAGTCGAGACATGCGCAGAACAACAATATCTGAGTCGCCGTTCACATAAGACGATTCTAAGAACATTCGAGATAAAAGTCTTACACAGTCGCGCCTTTTATGGTCATGAACAGAAAACGTTAAGACAGGTTTCAGACATCTACAACAGTTGACTGATACTACCAAATAAGGAGATGTGGTCACGCTTCGTTCAAGAAATTATAGACCGAACGTGTCTCGATACAAGAGAAGGCAAACTCCAAAAAATTTGTAGTCTCAATATCTCGGGTTATGTCCCTTTGACTGTAAAAAACATAATACACATTTCAGTCAAAAAATGATCATACATACGAAAAATAATTATACAAACGAAAAATAATAATGATCCGTGCGTAACATTACCGCACCCTCCCGGGAAAAAAAATGAAACATTTTTTTTTAAATCCTGGAGCCGGCAAAATCTAGGCTCCTAACGCACGTATGATGCGCGGATATATACCTAACAAACTAGCTCAACGCATGGAGCGACACTGAGATCATATCTCAGATCCTTAGAGAAAAAATTTATCTAAGTATACGCTTATATATTCCAGGAAGGTGCCACCAACACACGCCACAATGATGGCAACATCATAATGAAAGTCAAATTACTCTCATACCAATATATGAAATTAAATATATTATTATGATATCATACAATGTGTTGCAAATAGCGGTGTAATTTACTAATATACCGCACTATATTATTACATTATATAAAGCAACAGTAATTAATAAGTAATACATGTGTTGATCTTCGTTGACATAAAACATTCAATAGAAGAAGATGTGGACATCATCCGCTCCCAATCTAGGACAGGACTTGATATCCTCAAAGTTCCACAATGGACATAATCTCGCAGACTTCAATGATGTGCTGCGAAAATATCAATAACACAAATCTTAAAGACAACTGGTAAATCTCTTAATACAATCATGAAAATAATTTTTTTAAATGTGGCCGAGTGATCTTTTGGCCCGTATATCACTAACTAAGCCTTCTTAGATAATTACATGGTACAATGTTATAAATACCCCCCAAAAAAAGTGAGAAAATATTTGCTAACATGTCGTTATAGTATTGGATTGTATATCAGGAAATATATATGACAGAAGAATCATGTGGAATCGTGTGGGCATCTGGACAGAATGTCTGCCATCACATTATCCGAACCACGGATAGCTCGCACCGAGAAATGAAATGGTTGAAGAGCTATGGCATAACGAGTGGACCTCGAGCTCTTCAAGTTTTTTGCTCTGAATAGCAGTAAGCGCTTTTTGGTCGGTTTCCACAATGAAGTGTGCGCCTAGAAGAAATCTTTGTAACTTCAGAATAGACCATACCATAGCCAATAACTCACGGTCTAAAACCGAGTAATTCTTTTCTGCAGCATTTAATTTCCTAGAGATATACATCACCGGATGCAGAGTATCAGAATACTCCTGCATTAGTGCTGCCCCAATCCCAGTTGACGAGGCGTCACTTCGAAGAACAAAAGTCTTCTCAATAGTAGGTAACCTAAGAATAGGTGGAGATGAAAATAGGGCTTTAACCTGGTCCAATGAGGATTGACATTCTTTAGACCAGCGGATCAGATTAGGCGACCCTTTCTTCAATAAAGTAGAAAGCGGTGCCATAATGGAGGACAGATTCGGAATGAATCGTCCGTAGAATTGGATCAAACCCAATAGACTCCGTACTTGTTTCTTTGTCTTAGGGACCGAAATGTTAAGTATTTTTGAAACATTGTGGTCCTCTGTCTTTAAAAGACCATGACCAACACGATGACCCAGGAAAGAAATCTCACTAAATCCTATAAAGGCTTTAGAGGGTTTTGCAGTCAAGTTATACTCGCGAAGAGTAGACAGTAATTCGTATAAACCCAAATAGTGATCTTCCCAGGAATCACTGAATAGACAGATATCGTCTAAGTATGCTATGACATCTGTACGATATGCGAGAATTCGCCGCATCATGCGTACGAATGTAGCAGGGGCGTTCATAAGACCGAAAGGCATGAAATTCCATTGGAATAAACCCCTAGTTGTAGAAAAAGCTGTAAAAGGTTTGGCACGTTCGGTTAGAGGAACTTGCCAATAACCTTTAGACAAATCTAGTTTGGTAAAGAATCTAGAATTAGAAAGTTTATTAAGTAGCTCTTCCAATGAAGGCATAGGTTCAGCATCGAACTTCGTAACTTGGTTCAATTTGCGATAATCTACGCAAATGCGAATGTTATTATCCTTCTTTCGAACAATAACCATAGACGAAGAGTATGCTGAAGTGGATGGTTCAATGATTTCCAAACGTATCATTTCATCCAATTCTTTTTCGACTTGAGACTGGAAATGGATAGGTATTGGATAGGGTCTGACTCTGATAGGATTATGATCAGTTAACACAATGTCATGTTCAATGACATGTGTGTGTCCCGGGATGTCTGTAAGAACATCCTGAAATGTTTGCAACATCGAAGAAACTTGTCGATGTTCCTCAGCGGAAAGATTTGGAGAAACGGTCACGTTTTTTCCAAGATTCCGTAGAATAAAGTGGGACCATAGGAAGAGGAAGATTGACATCAGAAAAAGTAGTTTCCTCATCCTGTATAACTGACAGAGATGAGTACTGACCATGAGGTGCTTGAGAATTGTCCGTTGCCTGGAAAATAGGCTGCAAATAGTCTGGTCTTTCATGAAATTCCGTGAGCATATTTATGTGGAAAGTTTTATGCTTTCCATCAATATCGACGACATAGTCGACATCAGAAATTTTGGAGACTATTGCATATGGACCTTTCCATGCAATTAGAAGTCTGTTCTCCCTTGAAGGAAGTAGAACGAGAGCTTTGTCACCTGGACAAAGTTGTCGCAGACATCTATTTTTATTTGCAAACTGCCTTGCCTTTTCTTTAGCAAATTCGGATGAAGAAGTTGCTAGTTTGCATGCCTCGATGATCTTTTGCCTAAGAGCAATGACGTACTCATAAGAAGATTGAGTCTCATCGCTAATATTATCGGCAGTAATTAGATCGTGAAGTAAAGACATAGGGCCGCGCGGTTGCGCGCCAAAGACAAGTTCGAAAGGGGAAAACCCTGTATGTTCATTAGGGACCTCTCTATACGCAAAGAGAGCCGCGGGTAAGACCCTGTCCCAATCCTGAGGATGATCCTCAGTTATCTTACCAAGTAAAGTTTTCAGAGTCCTATTTAAACGTTCGACTAACCCATTAGACATTGGGTGATAGATACTGCTGAGAGACCTTTTAATATGTAGCATAGACATTACCTGTGACATAGTGTCTGATATAAGTTGAGTGCCATGGTCTGACAATATTTCTCCGGGAAAACCCAAGCGAGAAAATATCAGCCAAAGAGCGTCTGCGATATCAGCAGTTGAGATGCTCTTGAGAGGTATTGCCTCTGGCCAACGTGTGCACATATCGACACATGTAAGAATAAATTGATGTCCTCTAGCTGACTTAATTCTAAAAGGACCGATAATATCTATTGCCATTTTTTGAAAAGGGCGAATTGGAATGTCAGCAGCCTGGATAGGCGCAGCATGTCGTGGTCCTTTAGATTTGACCTCCTGACATACTTTGCAAGAGCGACAGTAAATTCGTATGTCCTTGCTCACAAATGGCCAAAAGAAAGCCGCAAGAACTCTCGACTTTGTACGGGAAAAACCCATATGTCCAGCACATTGCGAGTCATGAGCATGTTGCAATATTTGCAATCTCATGCTCTTAGGCACAAGAATTTGTGAATGAGTGGACGTAGTCGAGTCTTGTACCATACGTACAAGTACGCCGTTCTTCATAGAAATCCAAGATTTTCTATTAGTATTTTGATTAGGATCACCTTTTTTTTGCTAGAATGAAGAATTTTTGTAAAGAAGGATCTTCTTCTTGCAATTTGATAAATGAGTCACGTGTAATAGTCAAGTGACTATCTTGGTCATTTTCTTCATCATTATTAGTTAATGAAGTTTGAGGTGGATCCAGAGCATGTGCTCTTGTGACCACCGCATTGGTAGCTTCAATGTTTTGCTCCTCCCAAACAGCAATTTGCTGTGGGGTACATTCCCTAACTCCGTGAATACGACCAATTATTAGGTCCGCAATAGGGTTTGGAAGTAGACACGCGTGGACATCTCCCGTGAAGAAAGGAGTAGCTATATGTATTATGGCAGTAGGATACTTTTCCAACGTGCCACCAAATGTAACACATTTGATGACCTTTCCTGTAGCACAGGATGGATCTACAAGAGATTGCCTAACCCCAACAGTAGTACATCCAGAATCAAACAACACTGAGACTGAATTACTATTTACAAGCCCCTTATGTAATATAAGAGAACCTCTCCCATCATGAGCAACATTAGCAGGAAGAGCGGGCAAAGGATGACCACAGCTTAAAGTACTAACTGTCTTCGGGTCAAATAAAGTACTGCATTGGATACATTTATTTGCTCTAACAAAATCAAAAGATGAGCATCCGATAGCATTATGGTCTTTATTATCATTAACCTGTTTATCTACTCCCTGAGATTCTTGTTGAACAGAGTTTGTCTGTTGATATCTTTTTCTCTTATGTTGCGATCTACCGCGACCATTATTGCCTCTGCAATTATCATTAAAGTCTCTACTGTAATTTTTTATCCTGGTTTGAGTTCCAGTTTCCATAACTGTCATTACTATCTCTATACTGTTGAGAACCTCTATTATCCTGGTATTGAGGTCTCTGAGAAAAATATTTTCCTCTATACTGATTACCTTTGTGAAAATTTCTAAAATTAACGGGAGTATTATACCGTTTAGTATTAGGTTGTCTCCAGTTCTGGGACGAAGAATCACCCTGAAATTGATTGCTATGCTCCTGTGCATAATTACGGTTACTCTTTTTATTGAAATTTTGCTTGCTACCCTGAAATTTACGCATAAAATTTGGGCCATAAGGTGCTGCCGAAGCAACTGGCAGACCTTCTTTTACTTTAGAGTTGCTAATGGTTATGTGAGGATGCGCAGTAACATACTGGCTACAGTATTCTTCCATTTCTTTTATGTTTTTAGGCTTATGCTCATGAAGAAAAGAAAGAAAGGATTCATTAACAGAAGACATGACCTTGTCTCTAAGTAGTAAGTCCATAAGAGCCTCAAATGTACTTTCTGTCTTAGATAGTTCAACCCATCGTAAAAAAGTAAGACGTATGCTTGAGATGAATTCAGAGAATTCAACTCCAGTTTCTGGTAACATGTTTTTAAATTTAAGACGATATCCGTCCTCGTTAAGATGGTACTTCTTTAACAATGCTGCTCTGACAACCTCATAGTTGTTCTTGTCAGGTACATCTACCATACCCAACAAAGTCAAAGCATCACCTCTAAGTATTTTGGACAGATGATAAACATACAATGTTTTATCTATGTTATGCACTTTACATGCACTTTCAAATCTATCTAGATAAAATGTTATATCATCAATTGAGGGATTAAATGCTGGTAGATTAAGCTTGAAATCCTTAGCATTAGTCTTATCTGACACCTTATTTGCATCATTAGCATTACCAGTGTTCAATAACTTTAACTTCTCTAACTCTAAAGCTAAGAGTTTTTCTTCATGCTCCATTTTTGCTTTTCTCTCATCAGACTCTCTTTGTAACCTTCTTTCTTCAGCCTCAGCCTGTAACTTTCTTTCTTCAGCCTCAGCCTGTTTTTCTAATCTTTTATTTTCAGCCTCTATTTCAAGTCTCTTTTATTTTCTTTTTCCATTTCCATTTGGAATCTTTTTTTCATCCACCTGCATCTGCAGTTTCTTTTGTTCTATTTCAGCATCTATTTTCGTTTGTTCCAACTTTAATGCCTTATCATATTGAGTAGTTGCATATTCTTCCAACTTATCACCTGTCTTCCCAAGGGCTTTACCCTGCTCAATAAAGTACTCCAATGTAGACATGATGTCTAAAATGTGAGTACAGAACCTGAAATAATTTAATTATCCTATTTCAACCTTAATTGTAACAAGACTTAATAAAGTGCTTGTATAATCACTATGTTTACCCCAATCCTCTGTGGGAAACAAGACTTGACACCAACTCACTTTGTATTATCAAATGTATAATAATATCACAAGTCACTTTCTTAATCATCAGTGCACTTACACAAATCAGTGCATAACCA